>JAODAL010000939.1:0-260686 GCA_025379985.1 Phyllomedusa bahiana
GGAGTTAAATAGATGCATTTACGCCCTATTCCCGTCATGCCTTGAGAAAGCGTCGGAGGACGTGAAACGGCTGTTGGCTGTGTTTGTGAAATGTGCCGATTCCCTGATTTTATGTTCCAATAAAAGGATTTTTGCAGAAGAAGTTGGGTGAGTGCCGTAAATACTCTTTCTGAAGATTGAAATTTCCATTTTTTTAAAACACTAATATTGAGGTAGGGCTGCAGTAATTAAAGTCCATTCCAGCAACAACGCTGCCGACTGCCTGCACAGTTCTTCTGTTTAGTTCGGCTCATGAGCGCTGCAGCCACTGACTGAAGTGGTCGTACGCCATTTTCTGACATCAGCGTTCACTTCCGAGCTGACTACTTGAAGTCGGAAGTAAAACAGAAGAACTGGCAACCGTGACCGGCAGCATTGTCGCTAATATGGGACTGAGTGGAAAGGTAATTATGTTTTTTTTTTATTTTATGACATCAGCTCTATCTCAATTTTAGTTTTTTTTAAAATGAATAACCCCTGCAAAGTGACAGGCAGCTTCAGACTCACAGTTCATGTTCAGCCTGTGAGTTGGTCTATAGCAGTGACTGGCATGGCATTTCAGCTCTGCTAATCCTATCTGATCCTGATCGAGGGACATGAATGTTAAAGGTTTGTAAACTGTAGTGCACAAGGCTACAGAGCTCTAAAGGGTCAAAGCTGGTCAGTAAGTAATGTAAAGAAGTCTTTCAACATAATAAAGAAAGCAGGGAATGTCATCACCGCTCCAACCACTGAAGTAAGAGCAGAGAGGTGGCCGATAACTAGGGAAGCTTGTGTGCAAAAGGAGGAGATCAGTTCTGATCCAAGCTCTGAAGAGAAGCAAAATCATAAAAGCAATGTATTTGGTAATAGTCTTTATTTACCTTTGCCTACATGTTTAAAAAGGATCAACGAAATGGGAATACCGCTTTAAATCTACTCAAAAATTCTCAAAAACAGCTTTTGGCTCCACATATGGTCTGAATTTTAAAAAAAAACACCATCTTGATATGTTTTCTGACCTATAGATACAAATTTACAGAACATGAATTGTATAGAGGAATTGGTAAGTAATGATATACACAAAGATACTGTCTGAGGTACAGGACTTTGGAAAACAGAAAAATCCTCTTAGAAAAAGTCCTCTAACCACTGCATTTACCTTAAATTCTTCAAAGCAAAAGAGGTAATTGACTAACCATAAGCTACTTAGCTTGTTTTAGTGTAATTAAGTTTCTACAGCCAAAGGCAAGGAAGACAGAAACGCTTTACAAGTCAAAGGTCGAAAACATTAGCAGCTTGAGGGATGTACTATGGTAGGAGGACAGCGGACATTGAGTCACACAGAAGATATATGTCCAGGCATAATTTAATTTTTCCAATTTTCCTCTAAAATTCCATTCACAAATACAGATTAAAATGAGATCCATTTTTTACTTTTGGTAGTAGTGGTATCTTGGGATCTAAATACATACGCTAATAGCTTGAAAATCCTGTTGGTCTGCCAAAAAATATTTCTAATGCCATTTTTGCATAAAATTACCTAAAGTCCAGCGTATTTTATCTTTATGTGAAGTAGTCTCAATGTTAGTGAAATTTAATGTCCATTGTGGAAATGATGGGGGCCTATATCAGGTATAAATTGTGGAAATATAACTATAAAATAGTGCCTGACTTCCCTCCAGCTTGACCCTTTGTGGCTGAAAGTTATGTATTTTTGTATTAGAATTTCATTATATATTCTATGGGTTTCCTGCAGTTCTACATTAGCTGTTGGAGAAAAAAGAAGCTCAGTAGTTTTGTATCTCTACCCACAGAGATGTTGGACGTTTGGTTGGTCATTCTACACTTCTCAGGCGCTTGGTGTGGCTATTGTAATTGGCTTATTTGCTCCTGCTAAGTTGTATTTGTTATACTTTTAGGGAATTGGTAGCTTTTACATATTTGCCTAGTATTTTCAATTATTGGGCACTTTATTTAGGTATTATAGGGTTTTTACAGTATTTAGTAGTTTAGGTTCCTGGTGGGGGCGCCCTTATCAGGGCGGTGCCCCCACATTTCCTTGGAGAGGTAGTTGTAGCTTTTTGCATTAGGGACAAGGGTAGGGAGTTGTTTTGAGTGTGTTTTCTTTATACTTTTAATGTATATCAATAAAAGCGAATTCTTATTTGGTCCTAGGTTTATCCTATTATATGTGGTTTTTCTTTTGGTTATTGTATTGTATAACCGGGCATTTATATTATCATATGGGCATGCCCTTACCTATGTATCTGAATTGGGCACATGTGGTTTTTTCATCTCTACCCACAGGAAACAGCTTTGTGTGGAGCCCAGGAGCTCAGGTGACCATAAGGGCTTGTCCCCACGGCACGGGTTTGCAGCCGGTTTTTCAGACGGTTTTCATTTTTGAAAACTGTCTGCAAACCGGCTGACAAACTTTTACGTGGACCTCGACAGAAAACCCGCTCAGCGGTCCCCACTGCACGGGTTTTCCACCTGGCGGTCTGAAAAACATTGATCATGTTCATTCTTCCGACCGGTTTTCGGCTGGAATATGAACATGTCATTGTGAGGGGGGAGGGCTTTTCTCCGCTAATCGTCCCTCTGCGGCCGTGTGCACAATCCGAAAACAGTACAAATACCGGTCGGATAAACCAACTTGTATTTGTCCAGTGCCGTGGGGACACGGCATAAAGGTTCAGGTTTTTTCAGGGCAATGTTGAAGCCAAAATCCTTAGGTCCTGCCTCTTAAAGGGTTTTTCTCACTACAATGATTAGCATTTAACGTGTAGGGAAAGGTAAATAAAGACTATTACCAAATACATTGCTTTGATGATTTTGCTTTGATCAGGAGATTTTACTCTTAGACTACACAAGTTTCTTTGCCAACCACTCTGCTCTATCTTGCTCCAAGCTACAGTCAGTCAGTCATGGTGAGTCACTCACTACAGATTCTTATATCAGCAACAGAGTTTGTTTACCTAATTAAATGAAAAGCATTTACTCTTTAGAGCTCTTTAGAGCCTGAGTACAGGGGCGTAACTGGAGAAGCCTGAGCCCCATAGCAAACTTTTACCAGGACCTTTTAAGTCATGCAGTTACTATAGAATACAAGGAACAAATACCTCGCCATACATAACAACATCATGCTGCTACCAAACAAATCCTACTATACCCAGACCAACATTACCAATAGCGCTACTACGTATGGACCTGATTATACTGCCAGAACATGACCACAAATTACAACCACATAGTGACTGAATAATACCTCTACATTATTACTGAATAAAGATCAATATTACCGCTATCTACTGGTATATAACATTGTACACAGGTGCCCTACAGAGAGTATATTACCTCCATACAGTGACCATATAGTGGTATACACCAGTGTACACAGGTGCCCTACAGACTGTATATTACCTCCATACAATGAGCATATAGTGGTAGATACTTGTACACAGGCTCTGCAGACTGTATATTACCACCATATAGTTGTAGATACGTGTACACAGCCTCTGCAGACACATACGTGATTACAGTACAGTTATATCTTGTGACTCACAAAGTCATTGACTTTCGCTTTTGTTCTGCATTCAGTCCAGACCGCCATGATGACTTCTCCCGGACACCACTCGTCCCTGCAGATTTGGACACAAATATCTTAGAATCCTCACATTTCCAGCACCTCACTCTCTGCCCCCCACCTCTGTACAGACTTCCAAGATTGTGTTACAGCTATGGCCTGTACCCCTCAGAATCATGTTACCAAGTAGACCCCCATTAGATAGATTGGTAGGCCCTAGGTAGGTAGGTTGGTAGGCTCCAAGTAGGTAGACAGTAGTTAGGCCACAGTTAGGTAGGCAGGCAGTAGTTAGGCCACAGGTAGGTAGGCAGTAGTTAGGCCACAGCTAGGTAGGCAGGCAGTAGTTAGGCCATAGGTAGGTAGGCAGTAAATAGGCCTCAGGTAGGTAGACCCCATGTAGGTAGATTGGTTCTAGGTAGGTAGGCAGTAGTTAGGCCACAAGTAGGTAGACAGGTCCCAGTTAGGTAGGTTGCCTGCAGGTAGGTAGACAGTGCATAGGCTCCAGGTAAGTAGGTAGATTGGTCCTAGGTAGGTAAGCAGTAGTTAGGCAGGTCTCACTTAGGTAGATAGTCTACAGGTAGGTAGGTAGATTGGTCCTAGGTAGGCAGTAGTTAGGTAGGCATCTCTCAGGTAGGTAGGCTGTAGGTAGGTCCCAGGTAGCTAAGTAGGCAGGTGGGTACCAGGTAGCTAGGTAGATAGGTTATAAGTGGGGCCCACATAGATAGGTAGGTAAATAGGCTATAGTGGACCCCAGTTAGGCAGGCAGGCTTTAGGTAGGCTATAGGGGCCATATAGGTAAGCGGGGTTTAGGTAGGGTATAGGGGCAATGTAGGTAGTCAGGCAGAGTTTAGGTAGCTATAGGGGGCCATATAGGTAGGCAGATTTTTGGTGGGTTAGAGGGCCATATAGGTAGGCAAGCAGAGTTTAGGTAGGGTAAAGGGGACATATAGGTAGGCAGGCATGGTTTTAGGTAGCTATAGGGACCCATACAGATAGGCAGGGATCGTTAAGGTAGGTTATAGGGGACCATACAGGTAGACAGGCATGGCTTAAGTAGCTATAGGGGCCATATAAGTAGACAGGCAGGATTTAGGTAGGGTATAGGGGCCATATAGGTAGGCAGGCAGGGTTTAGGTAGCTATAGGGGCCATATAGGTAGGCAGGCAGGGTTTAGGTAGGGTATAGGGGCCATATAGGTAGGCAGGCAGGGTTTAGGTGGGTTATAGGGGCCATAAATGTAGCCAGGGTTTTAGGTAGCTATAAGGCCTCATACAGGTAGGCAGAGTTTAGGTAGGCTATAGGGGCCCATAAAGGTAGATAGGCAGGGTTTAAGTTGCTATAGTGGGCCATGTAGGTAGACAGGCAGGGTTTAGGCAGGGTATAGGGGCCATATAGGTAGGTAGGCAGGGTTTAGGTAGCTATAGGGGGGCATATAGGTAGACAGGCATGGTTTAGGTAGGGTATAGGGTCCATATAGGTAGGTAGGCAGGGTTTAGGTAGCTATAGGGGGGCATATAGGTATGCAGACAGGGTTTTAGGTAACTCTAGATGACCCATATAGGAAGGTAGGCAGGGTTTTAGGTAGCTATATGGGCACCATATAGATAGGCAGGGCTTCGACAGACTTCATTAAAGGTTAAATAAAAATAAGAAATAGCTTACTTACCTCTCTCCATGCTCCCATGCTGCGACATGCTCCTGGCCAGTCTCTGTGTTGGTGCAGACGGTGCGATGATGAGACACCATCGTGCTGCCCATATCAGCACTGTGGGCCGGCGCCTGGTAGGCTCAAGGCCTAAGGCTTTAGGCCTACCCGGCAGCTCTGCCCCGCTGGCAGTGAACTGTTATGTTTATTGCCGGCAGGCATAGGAGCGGAACTACTGGGATAGCAGAAGCACTAGCAGCTGCCACGGGACCCAGGACCCATAACAGCTGCTTGGTCTGCTACCACGGTAGTTACGCTCCTGCCTGAGTAATAAACTTTATAAATCTCCTGCAGTCATGTCAGTGTAATAGGAATAGCTAGGAACAGCAGAGCTGATATGTCAATCACTGCTATAGACCATACTTGCCAACTTTTGAAAGTGGAAAAGTGGGAGATTATAAGCGCAGCGGTAAAAAAAAAATTTGCATGGCCACGCCCATCTTGTTGGTGTGCCACGCCCTTTAGAAAAAGCCACACCCACTCCACCTAAGATGCCCCTCTAGCCAGGTAGTGCCCCTTATAGCCAGGTAGTAGCCCCCTAATAGCCAGGTAGATGCCCCTATAGCCAGGTGTCGCCCCTTATAGTCAGGTAGTGCCCCTTATAGTCAGGTAGTGCCCCCTAATAGTCAGGTAGTGACCCCTAATAGCCAGGCAGTGACCCCTAATAGACAGGTAGTAGCCCCCTATAGCCAGGTAGTGCCCCTTTGTAGCCAGGTAGTGCCCCCTTGTAGCCAGGTGGTGCCCCCTTGTAGCCAGGTAGTGCCCCCTGTAGCCAGTTAGTGCCCCCTTGTTGCCAGGTAGTGCCCCCTTTAGTAGCCAGGTATTGCTCCCTGTAGCCAGGCATTGTGCCAAGTAGCCAGGCATTGTCCCCAAGTAGCCAGGTATTGCCCCAAGTAGCCAGATATTGCCCCCAGTAGCCAGAGTATGAGTAGCCAGTATTGCCCAGTAGCCAGGTATTGCCCCCAGTAGCCAGGTATTGTCCCAGTAGCCAGGTATTGCCCCAAGTAGCCAGGTATAGCCACAGTATACAGGTATTGCCCCAAGTAGCCAGGTATTGCCCCAAGTACCCAGTTATTGCCCCAAGTAGCCAGGTATTGTCCCCAGTAGCCAGGTATTGCCCCAGTAGCCAGATATTGCCCCAGTAGCCAGGTATTGTCCCCAGTAGCCAGGTAGTGCCCCATGTAGCTAATTTAAAAAAATAATAAAAACTACTCACCTCTCCAGGCTCCCAGCAACCCGCCCAGCTCCTGACGATCTCCTCAGCGTCACAGGGGGAATGAGTGCAGCCGCGCGTCACCCCCCCTTCGACGCTGATCTGTATGTACAGTGCACACCGGCGCTGTACATACAGGGGGAGAAGGGAGGAGGGGAACGATCCCTCCTGCCTTCTCCCTGTACGGCAGCCACACAAGTCAGTGAAACTTGCCGGGCAGGTGAGCGGCGGCCGCTTCACCCGCCTGTAGGAGCGGCGCCAGAGTAGCGTCCTGACGCTACTCTGTCGCCGCGGTCATTTAAAGAACCCCCGCTGCCTGCTGGCGGCGGGAGGTTCGCCAACTCTGCCGGGGTGGCGGGGGGGACCCCCATTAGCGGGAACCCCCGCCAAAAGCGGGATAGTTGGCATGTATGCTATAGACCCGCCCACAACCAAACCAGGAAGTATAAGTCTAAAACTGACTGCAAAACATGGTAAGAAAATCCCTTTAATAAACAGGCGGCATGCACTGAGGTTAAAGTGGGAAGGAGCATAATATACAAAGCACAGCCAAGAATCTTGGAGTTTTTAGGTGTATTCTATCCAGGGGTTGGTGCTCAGAATACTTTTATGGCAGGGCTCTGTCTTAACAGTGTTAAGAATGTCTGAGCAAAGCAATGCACTGAACCCTGCCCAAAGACATGAGCGCGCACCAGGTCCCTTCAACTGAAACAGAAAAAAAAGACTAAATAAATAAAACGCACCCCTCACATCCTAAAGCAACCTGAGGCCTACAAAACTGATTGGCGGGGCAAAGAGCCGATGGCATCCTGAGGATTCCTGGGAAGTATCGGTGACCAACTGGGGCCCCTGGACAACTGCCTAATGTGCCCAATGGATAAAACAGTCCTGACCTACGGCATCTTCCTGTAGGTTCCATCTCCAGTTCTACACCATTCCAGCTCCATTGTCACATGCCTGATAAAGGGCTAAAGTCACTGACTGAAACACTAATGTAAGCTCTAAACCCATACTTGCCTGTATTCATTGTTAGAGAGGAGGGCCTATGGCCCACTAGTGGAGATGATTCTTAGGAACCACCGGTGGATTTGATTCCTGGGGCCCACCGACGGAGTTGATATTCGGGGCCCACCAGTGGAGTTAATTCTTTGGGCCCACCTGTGGATTTGTTTTCTGGGGACCACCAGTGGAGCTGATTCTCGGGGTCCACCAAGGGAGTTGATTTCTGCGGCCCATCGGTGGATGTGATTCCTGGGTCCACCGGATGAGTTGATTCCTGGGGCCCACCAGTGGATTCTATTCTTGTGGCCCTCCCTTTAGCTATTGTACATGACTGCACATAGCACACATGACTCTAGTACTCTTCCTCTTGCTCTTTGCCTTTTTTTTCTGCCTTTCTGCTTCACACGCTCACGGGCCTACTGGTGGTTTCCCCTGTAGGTCACTCCGAGCCTGCCTGTATCCTCTGACCGATACTTGAAATACTTGTTAAATCTTCTTGTCTGTACTGTAAGGCTATGTTCACACGGCTTATTTCGGGGCGTATTTACGGACGTAATTACGTCCGCAAATACGTCCTGAAATACGTTTCAAATAATGAACAATTAGATTAGCATTGATTCCAATGTAAAATACGCCTCGTCGTTAAAACGAGGTGTATTTTCGCAACGTATTTGCGGGCGTAAATACGTCCGTAAATACGATCGTAAAATTAAGTCCCCTGTTACTTATTGAGGCGTATTTTGCAATGTAAATCCCCAAAGTAAAGAATGGGGAATGTATTTACGACTCGAAATATGTGCCACACTTAGTGACACGTATTTGAAACGTATTTCGGGACGTATTTGCGGACGTAAATACGTCCGTAAATACGCCCCGAAATAAGCCGTGTGAACATAGCCTAAGGATATACAAATATAATAATGTCACTAATTCAAGCATATTTCGGACTGTTGGAGTGCAGTTTCTCATTATAGACATATCTATAAAGTGGAGGCCCCTGTGTAATATGCATCCACCCATCTTTGATACATTTCCCCCAGAGTTGAGGAGATCGGCTTTTGGTATCAAGAGTGATATATTTACTTCAAGCTGCCTGATCCTTTATTGTTTTAATAATAAGTGGCTCTAAAGATGTCTGGAAGCAGCTTATCCGCTTTTTTCTTATGTCTCCCTTGGTTTCTGCCTCTTTTTTCTTTTCCCTTCTACCTGAGTAGAAAGGGACCCATAGGACATTTCCCCTGGTCCCCTGTGGGCCATTCCAATCCTGCATGCAATTCAGTAATACAGATATTTTACAAGTAAAATATTCAAGATACTTGGCGGGAACTTCCATTAATCACATGCAGGGGCACCAATAGGGCAGTACTGACACTATTGATATCAGGGGCCCGGATCAAAAAGGGGTCCACTAATATGCTGCTGGATAGGAACTAGTAATTGGCGAGGGTCCAGATGCTTCAGTTATATGGGGCACAGAAATCACTGATGGCAGCTCCGATCACATATACAGCATCGGCCGTCTGGGACATTGTATGGTGAGTGTGCTATCAAGATACAATGGGGAACATGGATGAAAGAATGTCTAAATCTAAGACTTTCTTTGTTGCCCATAGCAACCAATCAGAGCCCATAGCAACCAATCAGAGCTCATCTTTCATTTTTTCAGAACACTATATGAAATTAAAGGGGAGCTCTAATTGGTTGCTATGAGCAACAAAGAAAGTCTTACTGCTAGACCTTTTTCATACATGTGGCCAAATGTCCTTGGAACAACCATTGTATGCTGGAAATATTGGGCTTTATGAAAACTGTCTAGCAGTAAGGCTGTCTTTGTCACCTATAGCAACCAATCAGAGATCATAGCAACCAATCGGAGCTTAGCTTTCCTTTCATATAGGACTCTTGGATAATATAAGCTGAGCTCTGATTGGTTGCTATGGGCTCTGATTGGTTGCTTTGGGCAACAAAGACAGTCGTACTGCTGGACAGTTTTCATACATAAGGCCCTTTGTATGTAACGTGAGGGACCCCTGCACAAGAGCTCTTATTGGTTGCTATGGGCTCTGATTGGTTGCTATGGGCAACATAGAAAGTCTAACTGCTAGACCGTTTTCATACATGTGGCCCAATGTCCTAAGAGCGACCATTATATGGTGGAAACATTGTGCCTTATGTATGAAAACTGTCTAGGTCTAAAACTCACTTTGTTGCCCATAGTAACCAGTCAGAGCTCATAGCAACCAATCAGAACTCAGCTTTCATTTCATGTAGGGCTCTTGGATAATATAAGCTGAGCTCTGACTGGTTGCTATGAGCTCTGACTGGTTACTATGAGCTGTGATTGGTTGTTATGAGCTCTGATTGGTTGCTATAAGCTCTAATTGATTCCTATGAGCTCTGATTGGTAGCTATGAGCTCTGATTGGTTGCTATGGGCAACAAAGACAGTCTTACTGCTGGACACTTTTCATACATAAGGCCCTTTGTATGTGACGTGAGGGAGTCCTGCACAAGATGCAATCATTTGTTGCTGCTTCTATGTACATTAGGGGAATGCTCATATATCCTAATATATCATCCGGGGAACCCCGAGTATTACATGTGAATGTAGCAGTGCTGTGACTTAAGTCTCCATACAGTTCTCAGTGAACGTTCCTGGAGTCTCTCATCAGCCTGGAAAACAGAGGAAAACTTCTAAGTAGTCTGTAAAAGTTCCAGCAGCCTATGAGCGGCCAATGGAAAGGTTCCCCCGGAGCATGTGATCCCCTTCCTTTACCAGAATCCTGCATTATTTCCCTAGGTCTATCCTCCCATCCCTCAGTAACGGATATGTTCTTCCCAGGCAATGCCGCTCGCAGCCTGTTGCACTGTGCTGTCTGCAGCCTGACTCTGCTTCCATATATATAGATCCAGTATTTGTTTGCAGAGAGTCTGAGCGTGGGAAAGAGACCGCTCACTATTCCAGCTGTACCACAACACAAACTCTTTGTCTGTCGCCTGATGGAAGTGCTGGCTTCCTAGATTATTGGCTAGGGGACTACAGCAATGTACCTCTATGGCAGCGAGGACTCTGATGAGGTAAGTGCAGATTCATTGTCCTCGCTTTCTTTGACATATTTGCAGTCAATTATTTTACGATTCGTAGATCACATCGAACGCAAATACTTTTATTTTCCAATTTTGTATCAATACATCGTGGTACGGTTATAAGTGATGAATTACGAATAGAATTCCAGGAATGCGGTTTACACTGACACTTACCCAGGCAGAGCTATTGGAGGCAAGAAAGAGGAGCAGAATGCATGTTTGTTTGATAATGGAAGATGTACATGCCATTTCCCATCTAGGGAGAGCTAGGTGATTATTTTAAAGGGCACCTGTCACAGTGAACCAAGGTTGTTAACCAGCTCCCACAGTATACGTAGATGCACGGAAGTCTGCTCAAGCCACGGCAGAATGATCCAGCACCACACGATAGAATGGTGTTAAAAACAATCAAAAATGTATTTCCATGAAAAAAGTTTAAAAAAAATATATGCCAGCATATGCAACAATAGCAGTAGATGGTGACAGCCAATATGACATGGAGTGTCGGGCATAACGCGTTTCGGGCAAATGCATACTGCCCTTACTCATAGCGAACATGAATCTGATCTGCTGGCAGCATATTATAGAGCTGGAGGAGCTGAGCAGATAGATCTGTATATATAGTTCTGTGGGTAAAGATCCAGTAAAACTTGTCTTTTATTCATTTAAATTCCTGGGTTTAGGAGTCCAGTGGGCGGTCTTATCAGTGATTGACAGGCATCTATTTCTGCACATTCATACAAGCAAGGCTGTCAATCACTGATAAGACCGCCCACTGGACTCCTTAACCCAGAATGAGCAGGAATTTAAATGAATAAAATGCAAGTTCTACTGAATCTTTCCTCACAGAATAATATAATCTCCTGCTCTTGCAGATCAGTGTGCGCAGTGTGACAGGTTCCCTTTAATGGTCAATCCTGACATGACTCCAGGTAGTGGTTGTCACAAGTCAGTGGCTTATGGTTCAGGGATTTTGTAGGTGGAGGGAGGGGAATATTTTTTTGTATATTTTTTTTCTTCATCTTGTGCCAATTGTGTCTTTCCTAATTATTATAAATTTGTATATGCAGCGGAGTAGGCAGTACAGCGATGATGTTTATTACACGCACTATAGCCACTGCATGTTGTACATTAATGTGAAGCTTCGCCTTTAAAGGGAGCCCATCACATGGAATAATTTGGCCAACCTGCAGAAACCATGTTTTATAGTAAACTGAGCTAAATGGGTATCGATATACATACAGTATATGTGGGAAAAGATCCAGTAGAGGTAGAATTTGGTTCACTTAAAGGGGTTTTGCCACGATGTAATGTTGACGTGAGATCCTCCAAAATTGGTATTTAATCACTTTTCTAAATATATGTGATTACAAAAAGTGAGGCCTCTGAGAGCTACAACCTGACTAAGATTCCCTTAGTTTCCTGAAAGTTTACATTAGACACGACCAGGACACTGACAGGAGCTGATCTGGCGGAGCTTGCATGTTTGCACTTCTTATATGATGACAGGGAACATGAATGAGCTTGCAAGGGGCTGGGGAGAAAAGTGCAGTGTATGAGGCTGTTTGCTATATAGAGAATCCACTGGTTGTAATGTAATTATTTGAGTAAACTTTGCAGACGCTCCCTGCTTCCTCGCTCTCTGCTCCTCTCTGCTCAGCCCCCCCCCCCCCTCTCACCCCCGCAGCGGTTCATGGCTCAGCATGCTTTGTTTATCTTCTCTCCCGAGCAGATAAGAGGTAAGGAACTCACTTAGTGGCAAAACCCTTTAAGACTTTGTTTATTCTGCAGAATGATTAGGTGCACCAGCTACACGGCCATGCAGGATACATTTCGTTTAAAACATCGTCGTCTTTATTGAAACATTAAAATAAAATCCATAGTAGACAACATCTAATAAGAAAGACCATTATATTTAAAGGGGTTGTCTCACTACATTGATTCTTCTTACCTCACTTCTGTTTTCTTGGTTTCCTGGCTTCCACTAGGCTGCAGTAGAAGCCAGGTCTTTAGCTATAGCAACCAGTGCTGGCAACCTATCATAAGAGATTGAACAGGTCTGTAACTATAGCGACCTGAGGAGCTGATACAGCCCATACAAGAGGTGATATCTAGGAATAGCTAGGACACTGATAATGGACATATATTGCAAAGTGACTTGTTTTTACAAGATCTTTAACATAAAAAGCAGCAATCCTTGTAGAGTGGAAAAGAGATTTTCCTTAGTTGTAACTATTGGCCAGGTGTATGGTATAGCTTAATATGGAGATCCTAAATCTCACGTGATCACTCTCCTCCGTGCAAAATATGGATGGTAGGTATGAAATTTGCCGTTTACACACCAAATTTCATGTGTATAATAATTGGCTAAAATGCGCCTGATTTATGAACCCGCTCTACTCATAAATCAGGCGCATTCTTGTGCTTGTTACACCACTTCTGGCTCAGGTAAATCACATTGAAAGTGCTCTACCTGTTCCAGCAGTAATGTGTCTGGAAATGCCGTAACGAAGCTATAAATCTATAGCTTCATACGTTTTTAGTGCGCACTGCCTCCGGCACACCCCCCGAGATCAGACGCCTTACAATAATACTAATACGATAATGGTGCAGCACATTTAAAAATGTATGAACTGGGCTGCGTCTGATATCGGGCTGAAAAGACACCAGATATCTGGTGAAGCCCAGTTCATACATGCTGCCCTATTTGTTTATTCTGAGCTTCTAAGTAATTGACAGCTATCTCTGTGTACACTTATGTAGGAAAGGTTGTCAATCACGGAGTAGAGCTATTCTGTCATTCTGCTCATTCTGGGCTTAGGAGTCCAGTGGGCGGTCCTACTGAGTGATTGACAGCTATCTCTATTACACTCCTAGAGGGAAGATTGTCAATCACTAAGTAACATTATTCTGTCATTCTGCTACTTCTGAGCTTAGGAGTCTAGTGGAAAGGTTGCCAACCATGTAGTAGGAGCACACACTGGACTCCTAAGCCCATAACGAGCAGAGGTTTAAATGAATTAAATACTAGTTATACAGAAACGTTTCCCACAGATAGGTGTATCTATCTGCTCCGCTCCTCCTGCTCTATAAGATGTGGCCCGCAGGTTGGACTTCATTTTCAATGTTACAGGTTCCCTTTTAAGGTGCTTTAAAGAGTACATTAGATAAGGGCATAACTAGAAATAATGCAATTCGGGGTTAATACAGGGAAGCTTGCGTTAGTGGAGTGAAGGTCCTAGTAATCACCTGGATTATTATTTTTATGCTCTTGCTCCTTGTATGAATTTACCCTACATCACATGCTACAATCAGTGATGTAGGGTAAATTCTATCATGGAATTGCTCTTTATGCAATTCTCTAATGTATTCTTTAAAGCAATGGTCCCTAATCTGTAGCATACCCTGAAAGCCACTAATATGAAGGAGGTGGTCTGAAGTCTAGGAAACCTTCTGTAAACACGTAGGAGATAAGAACTGTTCTACTCTGAAAGGAAGCAGAATTAGAACAGCAATGTATTTGGTAATGTCACGATGCGCTTTGCGGTCCCAGCTCCGGTCCACAGACATGCTTGTTTCTGCTCTCCACATCCCAGCCGTCACTCACCTCTCCCCGCTCCTGCTCAGCTCTCGGTCTCTGCTCGTGGCTGGCAGACAGAAATTTATAGGGCAAAACATCCCTGACTTCCAATTGCTGGCCACCTGGCCCTTTATTAGCTCACTTCTCCCTGCACTGTCTGCCAGTTTGTTGGTGTTCCTGCCCTGGTGTTTGAGCTGATTTGCTGGTTCCTGTATTTCTCTGTTTTGACCCCTGCCTGAGTGCTGCCTGTGTCTTACGTTGGAACTTCAGCTGTCACCGCGAATGGCAACTTCAGGGGTAGCAACCTGGGATTTCCTCGCATCCAAGTCCATCCCACCTTGCGACTGGCTCTGGTGAATACTGGGGAGTCCCTTAGGCCCAGTTCACACGGCTTAAACACAGCGTAATAGTGGGACGGACTTCGCCCGCAATTACGCCGTGTTCTCGGCAGTGGGAAGGGGGGGGGGGGGGTGAGACCTGTGGATTACCGTAATGACTGGGATGGATTTGGTCCCGTATTTCGCGCAGTATGGCGCGGAATATGGGACCAAATCCGTCCCAAAATAAGCCGTGTGAACATGGCCTTAGACTCCAGTCCCTGGCGTGGTCAGTATCATCTCTCTCGGTGACCCAGAGAATCCACCACCTGGTAATAATCTCTATTTACCTTTGCCTACATGTTTAAAGCTAATCAATGTGATGGGAGTCCCCTTTAAGGTCCCATGCACATATTACAGCTCTAATGGAATCCATAATAGTACATAAGGTCCTGCTGTGCTAGTTGGTTTGCCAATACAGTTCTTATGTCTCCCAGCCTTCCCAACCCCTCACTAGTTGTACAGTAGCTTATTCGTAAATCAGCCAACCAGAAATAAAATAAAGAAGAAGAAAAAATCCTAAAGGTGGACTGTGGACACCACTTATAATCCTGGTGTCTGCTGAAGTGGCAGATTGGCAGCACCCATAGCAGCCTATATGGCCATACTGGACCCTTATGCCTTAGGTTTTATCTGTCCTATCAATGAGCTATTCTTTCCCCCAGATAATTGCTACTAGGGGAGGACGGCTTGGTAATACAGTGCTATACGCATGCGCTGGCATGCAGAGTGCCAGGATGCAGCCCTTACGACTCTGCATGTCACTGTACAGACAAGAGTCAGTGTCTGTATGAACCCTAAGGCAAGTGACAATCCATGTGTGGCAGCTGTATTGGTGGTCAGCCACCTTAGAACAGATGTACCCTTTAAAGGGGTTTTCCCACCTTGGGTTTTCTTCATCTACATCAGGCCTTTAGAAGTCCATGTGGCTGAAATGGGGGCATGTATTAATTAGCACAGGCATGTAAAGGGGTTGTCTCACTACAAGGATTGCTTTTTATGTTAAAGATTTTGTAAAAACAAGTCACTTTGCAATATGTGTCCATTAACAGTATCCTACCTGTTCCTAGATATCCCCTCTTGTATGGGCTGCATCAGCTACTCAGGTCGCTATAACTACAGACCTGTTCAAGCTCTCAGGATAGGCTGGCAGCACTGGTCACTATAGCTACAGACCTGTTCAATCTCTCAGGATAGGCTGCCAGCACTAGTCGCTATAGCTACAGACCTGGCCAGTAGTAGCCAGTTAAATTAGTTAACACGCCCTTGAATTAAAAAATGAAACTGAGAACACAGAACTGATGTAAGATAAATCAATGTAGTGAGACAACCCCTTTAAGGTAAGCGGCATTTCAATTCTATCATTGCGTTACCTACCTGAACATGCGCCTGCCGTCTGCCCTGGAGTGTGTGGCCATTCCACACAAAGAGAAATGGGGCAGAATCTAGAGGTGGTGCCAGCAGTGATGATGATGAACACAGCTGCCCCAGGGCTTCTGCTGATGTCCTGGAGCAGTGTTTGTACAAAGGAGTCATATGTCATTGCTTGCGCATGCGCAGAAATGCCCGTTCCTGAGAGCCTTGCCATTGGCACTGAACACACATCTGCACAGGCGCAGCCATGACTGCCAGAACGCAGCAATGTTTGGGTCCCCTGACAACGAGCACTAAGCAATGAACAGGAGCAGAACACTATACTAGATAAACAGGGCCTTTTATTTATAACATATCTTTAGGGATTTGTATATGTTATGATTTTCTACCTTATTACGATGGAATTCTCCTCTAAGAACGGAGCCAGTCTTCATTTTGTTCTTGTTTAGCTGTATTTTTGTAGAAAGTAATAAGTAACGCCCAATAAAGACCATTAGGCCTGGTTGGCATCTGTGTTGGAGGCTCCGTTCAGAACTTTCATCCCAGATTGTCGAGAACGACAGAACATCGCAGCATCCGCCGCTATTTATTCCATTAAAACGATGGACACCGCAGGTGGAAACCCGATGGACCCCAATGTCGTCAATAGGTCTGTCAGGCGGTGTCCATTGTGAAACGGGTCCGGTTCCACCTCTATGACCGAACTAAACCTCCGAAGTGGACCAGGCCTTACAATGTGATTAGTGATGGCAGGAAAAATTGTCCACAGTGGAAAGTTCAACCGTATTCATCCTCACCTTCTGAGAGCCATAACTTCACTTTTCCGCCAGCACAGATTGTTTTTTGTTCGAAAAGTTATATTTTCACCATTAAATGTATCTTGAAGCTTAATTCTTGAAATCTGAGCGATTACATCGATAGAGAATTTGTGTGATGTTTGTTACGTTAATTACTACCATGGGACATGAGACTTTTTCCATTACTTTTTGTTTACCGTATATACTCGAGTATAAGCCGACCCGAGTATAAGCCGAGGCACCTACTTTTTCCACAAAAACCGGTATAAGCCTAGGGTGGAAAACGCAGCGGCTACTGGTGAATTTTAAAAATAAAAATAGGTACCAATAAAATTACATAGGCAGTTTAATGTCCCCCATAGGCAGATATAGGCAGTTTAATGTCCCTCATAGGCAGATATAGGCAGTTTAATGTCCCCCCACAGGCAGATATAGGCAGTTTAATGTCCCCCATAGACAGTTGTAGGCAGGTATAGATCGTTATACGCAGGTATAGGCAGCTATATGTCCCCATAGGCAGGCTATAGGCAGGTATATGGCAAGCTATAGGCAGGTAATTGCCCCCATAGGCAGGTTATAGGCAGGTATAGGTCCCCCTAGGCAGGTTATAGGTCACCCTAAGCAGGTTATAGGCAGGTATAGGTTGATATAGGCAGGTATAGGTCGTTATAGGCAGGTATAGGTCCCCCCAGGCAGGCTATAGGCAGGTATAAGTCCCCCTAAGCAGGGTATAGACAGGGTTTTAAAACAAAAAAAAACCACTTACCTCGCTCCCCGCTGCTCCGTCTCCCGGGCGCTCTCCTCCATCTTCTCGGCACAGGCGGGTGATGTCATCAGGCACGCGCATGCAGCGTGATGACACAAGTCTGCGGCTGCCCGGAGTCCACTGTGGAGCAGGGAGCGCACGCTCTCTGCACCGCAGTGGTATCTCTTCTCCTGCATGCGCTCAGGAGGAGTCGCATACAGGGGAAGAGACCACTGACAGTGCCCGGGCCACCGCAGTGCCCAGACGCTGTCAGGTACTCAGCATTCAGTTATATGCGTTCCCTGAGGAGTCGCATATAATTGAAGCGTCCCTGCCGGCACTCGGGCGCTGCGAGTATAAGCCGAGGGGGGATTTTTCAGCACATTTTTTGTGCTGAAAAACTCGGCTTATACTCGAGTATACAGGCAGTCGCCGACTTACATAGTTCCGACTTACATCCGTCCCCTAGTTACAGACGGAGACTTTTGGGGCATGGCTGGGCGTGCTGACATTACACACTGAGTCCTGCCCCATAATAACCAAGTGCCAGCATGCCACAGCAGCACATGAGATACAGAAAGTGAGGTGAAATCTTCTAAACAGGAGCACAAGTAGCAAAACAAATGTAAAAACCATTCCCTACGCTATTTAAAACAAAAAAAAACCTTTTGTGCTGGAGTTACATGTAATAAATCTACCTGTTCCGACCTACAGTCCCTATCCTGTTTGTAACCCGGGGACTGGCTGTATACGGTAATTGTTTTCCGGAGACAAGGTGTGAACTGTGTAAGGCTAGGTCTACAGGGCAAGGACAAAATTCTAATTAAAAGGGTTTTGCCACAAAGTAAAATTGATGTGGGAAGATTGCAAATGAAATAACAAACATTTTCAGCATTCATTATTATTAAAAATTCTACACTGTTTTTTGTTTTAGCTGCTCCTTTAGTGATCCATTGGTTACAGCTCATCTCCAGGGGATACGACCAGGGCTGAGAGCTCCTCAGTCCTGGTCGCACATGCTCAGACATCACCTCTCATCTCAGGCAGCTACTGAGTGTTCAAACCCCAGGTGCTGTCATTCTACTCCTGTCCTCTGTACTCTTTAGGAATTAGTCAAACAGGGCAAATAAATAAAAAAAAAACCTCAATCAGGTCTGTGCATTGATAAAGAGAAAAAAAACACAGGTTTGGTTCCTGCAGGGATTTAAACCTAGGACCCTTATGCCTGGAGGCAAAAACTTTACCTCTCAGCTACTCACAATGCTTTACATAAACAAAAAATCCATTCACTGTATACTGCTGCACTGATTTCCTATTAACGCCAGGATGGTTGACAGTCGGTTTACAGACCGATACATGTTCTGTATGTTTGGGAAATAGAGCAAAAGTACTCCCTGTAGGACTGTGTTTGCTCTGTTGGTTTCTGTGGGCCCGCTGCAGCTCCATCATGGTACCCCAACGGATAACACCAACAGAAAGCAAAGTGCAGTGTGAACCAAGGCTGTGGAGTCGGAGTCAGTGCCTATTTTGTCGGAGTCGTCATAAAATGGACCGACTCCGACTCCCAAAATATATAATAAGTTAGTTCGATGCTTTGCAAAGAGCAAGAGGAATTGGGTCCGGCCAGTACTACTGCTCCCATATCTTCAGCCTCATCACATGAGGAGTGTAATTGATGACATGGAGCAGGCAAAGCGCTGCCCCAGGGGAAAAGATTCTGCTCCCAGGGCAAACAGATTTCAGCAAAATTTTTCACCCGTTTTCAAAGAAGTAGAAGAGTTCAACCGTTCATCAAAACTGACTGTGCCTCAGGCAATTCCTTATACCCTGACATTGTTAGAGATGTTGCCCCTGTGGTCACCGCTTTGCCACCAACCCAAGTTAGTGTAGAGAGGCCGTTCTCTAGCCTGGAAATCATGAGATCAGCTGTGAGGTCATGTATGCAGGATCTGATGGCGGCAATACTATTTCTCAGAACAAATTCAGAGACTCCACAAATGTTCCTGCAGTGTTTTGCATATTTACAATTTTTTTGTGTTCTAAAGTCATATCCAATAAATATATTTTACATTGACAAGCAAAATGGTAACAATGTTTTGAACTTGTGACTTTCAGGCTCCATATCTCTCCATCCACTACAGCTTTGTACATGAGGCTACTGTAATTTTATATACAGTCATCTTACCTATCTGAGCATGTGCGACCATGACTGAGGAGCTCTCAGCCCTGGTGGTATCCCCTGGAGATGCAAGTATTTAGCATCTGCTTAGTTCTGCAGATTCTTTCCTGTAACTGCATTGTTACTGTTTTGCTCCTAAAAATCAAAATGTTAATTTTTATTATTTTGTTAGTATTTGGGAAATCCACCTTTGGCTTTCAATACTGCCTGAATCCTTCTGGGCTCTGGATCAGATTCAAGCATATCTTGACTAAAATCTGATCTCAGGTCTCTTCTACACATTCCCAATGTTGGTGCAGACTGGACTTGGGTACAAATACAGATTTTTCTTCAACTTTACCCACAAGTGTTCAAAAGATCAAAACATTGTTACCCTTTTGCTTGTCAGTGTCTTTTCTACCTAAATAGCTTGATTATTGTATCATAAGGTGATAAACAGCCTGATGTTACCAATTTACTACAGTAAAGTTATCACTTAAACATGCGCCATGTATGAGGGAGTCAGGAGTCGAAGGTTTGGGAAATTGAGGAGTCGGGGCTTTGGCTTGCCGACTCCACAGCCCAGATCTAGCACCCGCTGTATTTGGGCAGGCTTAGCTCCTGAGCCAGCGCCATATTGTCCCCGCTATAGGGTTATGCAGTGACCCAATAGACTTCTTAACAACACGACAGAAATGAACAACACAAGGAAGTATCGCCTGAAATGTTGGGAACCACTCTCCTGCTTAGGCCACTTACTACTGATGTAGACCTGCAAATTACCAGCCAGGCAGTGACTGCTGCTCCTCGGATAACCTTTGTTACTTGGGAGGAAGGAGACCAATAAGATTTGTTTTCCTGTCAGTGATCTTGAAGCCGTCCTTGTTTTATATATTAGCCCCCAAACCCATATCCTGTACCACCGCCTTCTAGTGCAATAAAACCCAAGACAGTCCGTAATGTGTAAGAATTAACACTGTTGATATGTGTGGACATGGCAGAAAACCCGGCCCAAAGCCCACAGCAGAATCCTGTGTTAAATCCAGAATAGACCCTATGGACTTGTCCTTCACTCAGCTGCTGGGGCCATGCGAGAAAGTGATACCTCAGATGTGGATATAAAAGAAAAATGCACAATTGTCCCATTTTCAAGAATGTCTCAATGTTCCAGATACTAAACAGATGTCGCACAATGTTGTGTTTATTCTTCACACCAGGGGGTGACGCTAGTGCCAGGAGGCTGCCAACAAGTCGCTCAGCTTTGGCCAGGGCATTTACTTACATTTCTAGTGTTGCGAACTACATTTTTTCCACGGGTGAAGGAAAGCTTAGCTTTGCCCATAGATTTAGCTATAGCCATAGCAGCTAGTGTTGCTCAAATTTGTCTCCGTTGGGTTTCACAGCAGTTCGAGTTTCCGAAATACTGTGCTCTCAGGACTTCCGAAACCCACATCTTTTCTTTACTTCTATCCCTATCTTAGGCCCTAATCATCCCAAACCCAATTTTTTTTTTCATTCTAAGGGTTTGTTCACACAGTGTGTTGGATCCGATTTTGGATTAATTTTTAGATGTGTGTTTGGATTCGTGTTTCAAATCCTAAACTGACCCAAACCCGCAGCTAATAATGAGCAGTGTGATTTACATTGCTTAAGTTTCGATCTAAAACACGCATTGGCGTTTAGACCAATGATCACTGATGCGTGTTTACTTGCGTCTCTGATGAGTCTTTCTGATGCCTTCAAAGCATTGTCATGTCAATTCTTGATCCGAAAGACGCAGCAGACGCCCTATTTAAAACTATAGGATGCGTTCCTACTGCAGCCAAAACACATCCGAACAGGCACCTGCGTGTTGGATGCATTTTGGATGTGATTTACGCAGCGACTTTGGATGCATTTTTCAGATCCAAAAACGGATCCAACACGCCGTGTGAACATAGCCTAGCTCTAATCCTGACCGCAACTGTAAATTGGGTTTAGGGTTACAGATTTTTAACTGGTCTGCAAGACTTAAAGGGAATGTGTCATCAAAAAATGACTTATTGTTTAACTCACATTTTTATGTTAAACACATTTTGTAGGAATTTTTGGTTATGTTTTTTTTAATTTTCCAGATCACTTTAAATATTTTTTTTAATAATTCTTAAGTCCTGCAGTTTTCACTTTGGCCACTAGGCCTAATAATCGTCTGACACTTCCTGCTCTGTTTAGAGAGCTTTTCAGCAGTGTGCTCATTATCAGTAAAAGCAGGGTCACACTGAAAGGAGACACCATTGTGTACAGATAACTCCGAATCCACCAGTCACAAGAGATGTCACAGCTCCCCCTCTCCCTTCAGAATGAAAACCCTCCTATACAAGTCTATGGGACAGAATCTGTCTTAAGAATCCTATGGGAATGAAGCTGCTGTAAAGTATCTCTCTGACTGCTGTTAAAGCAGTGCAAGCAAGAATGTCTTCCCCACAATCATGTATAGACGGCCAAATACAGAAATCTACAATCAGGAAATAAAAACGACTGAGAGGAAAAGCATATGGATCAGGGGCTTGATTTAATAAGTAAAAAAAAATAATTGGTGACAGATTCCCTTTAACCTAGGGCTCCACCACCTCCAGTCTCGCTTGCACTTCCGAAGTCACTTCTGGTCCAATTCACATTAGTGTACCTTAACACAGGACCGGAGATGACAAAAACCATAGTTGACAATGACGAGTAGGTTAAACCCTGCAGACCAGTTAAAAATCCGTAACCTCAATTAAGGACTAGGGTTATGGTAAATGTTTTGTCAATTTTCCCAAAAAATCCATTGGGGCCGACCTGAACCAAAGTGCTTGGATTCAGGTTAAATTTGACTTTGACCCGAATCTGAAGCGCAACATTAGCGGCAGCCACAGCAACTACTATTGGGCCCCGAGGTTGAGGTGTCCACTCAGGTGCAACAAACATTGTACCTTTTTGCAGAGAATACCAGGATGTTGGCTTTCTGCTGTGTGGGTTCTCTGATCTATACCGCTATCATTTATACCTATACATTTTGCTTCTTATGCGGATGTTTCAATTTCCAGTCATAAACTGATGGGGCCTTCTTATTTTGCAATTGGGCACCATGAATTCTAGTTTCCTTTGCATCTGTGTCACACAGGTGGCTGAGCAGGCTTTGCTGTGCTTAAGTACAGACAGTCCTAAGGTTACGAACGGGATAGGGACTGTAGGTTTGTTCTTAAGTTGAATTTGTTTATAAGTCGGAACAGGTAGATTTATTAAATGTAACTCCAGCACAAAGGGTTTTTTTAGTTTTGGATAGTGCAGGGAAGGGTTTTTACATTGGTTTTGCTGTCTGTGCCCCTGTTAAGAAGATTTCACCTCATTTTCACCTCATGTGCTGCTGTGGCATGCTGGAACTTGTCGTTCCACAGCCACTATCTCCTGTGGAACATGGAACTACAAGTGCCAGCATGCCCCATAAGTCTCCGTTTGTAACTAGGGGACAGACGTAAGTCGGAACGATGTAAGTCGGGGACTGCATGTATATGTATTTTGCTGCTTTTAAGTATATGACATTTGCCACCAGTAAAACTTTCTAGACATGAGCCCCATAATATATACAGTGTAATGTAAATAACGCCTTTGCTCAGGGAGCAAGCAGTGTGTGCATTGTATAGAAAGTGCCGGCAAGGGTCTACATACCTTCAATATGTGTATTAAAATAGTACTGCTATATGGATATCTATGTGGTAGTAATGTACATGCACAGTTCAGTCTTCTCATAGTGCATTTTAAAGGGATGCTGCGTCTTGTATTCATATTGGCTGTTTATTCAGCCATTCTAGTTATTTCTTAATGTTTGTTATACAGAAGAAAAAAACTGCTACTTCATGGAAACAGTCAGCAAGCTGCTGCTGTTGTTGTGCCTGTTGGAGGAATAGTGATATCTACTGTATGTTAAGTGAGGGAAACATTCAAGACTCATGTTGTCTCCCAATGCTCTTGCCTACTTTGTCTCATTATCCCTTAACGGGCTTATTCCCGTGTCACACTGATGGTATATTGATAGGATAGGCCATGCTAGGTGCATTTAGGACCTTTGGAAGTCTCCATTCAGAGCAGAGAGTTGGTCACGCTTGCACACGACTCTCCATTTTGTTCTAAGGGAGTTCTGAGTACAGCCAAAAAAAATACTGCTCAAAAGAACAGAACCCCCAAAGAACAGAATGGAGAGTTGCATGCAAGCGCAACCGAGTCTATGTTCTGTCCGGAGACTTTTGGGTACCTGATCCCAAGATAGTTCTTGGTCCCAGAGGTGGGAACTGCACTTATCAAACTTTGATGACATATCCTATCGATACCATCAAACTGCGATATAGGAATACCCCTTTAAACCTTCATAATAGGACACAAGGTCTCAGCTTTCCCAGTTTCTTGAACCCCCTCAATGAGACAGTTATAGTATACCATATACTTAGGCCATAAATGTCAGTTTTCAGAATACCCTTTAAGGCTATATCTACACTGCATCGGACAAAAAATGGCTAAAAGCGGCCATTTTTTCTCCGATGCAGGACTGCGGTTTTAGTCACATTTTGTGCAAAAATCACTCATACAATTGTATTGTATGGGAAGATGGCAAGAAAACTAAAAGCGCCACCGTACTATAAAACATGTTGTATAATACGCCATCGGCAGAAGACGAGCAGAGAAAAGTCGAGCTGTGGAGATTACAGCTCGTCTTTTCTATTCTAGTCTATGGGGCTGCAGGAACGATCGCCGAAAATACGATCGTAAAGTTGTGCAGTGGAGACATAGCCTAAAACTTAAAGGGGTTGTCTCACTACATTTATTCATTTTACCTTAGTCCTGTTTTTCTTGTTTTTATTTTGAATTCAGGGGCGTGTTTACTGGCCTCCACTAGGCTGCAGTAGAAGACAGGTCTGTAACAATAGCAACCAGTGCTGGCAGCCTATCAGGAGAGATCAAACAGGTCGGTAGCTATAGCGACCTGTGAGGAGCTGATGCAACCCATACAAGAGGGGATATCTAGGGGTAGGTAGGACACTGTTAATGGACACATATTGCAAAGTGACTTGTTTTTGCAAGATCTTTAACATGAAATCGTTGTACTGAGACAACCCCTTTAAATGTCTTGTGTAGTCCTGATAATTTGGAGGCCAAGTCGACTCATCTTCATCAAACTATTCCTGAGCAATATTTGCAGTGTGGCAGAGTCATTGTCCTGTTGAAATAGGCCATTGCCATTAAAGGGCTGTTCCCACAGAGCAAAGTCTAGTGGCATAATGGGCTCTCATCTAGCTGCGAGCCGACCATGCATGAGAATGAAGAGGGTGGCCTTAGCAGCCGTCCTCCTCATTCATTGCTGAGGTAACTCCCGAATATAGCCGAGCACACATACTATACTTGGAACTTCCATAGAAGTAAATGTGGAAAAGGTCCGCAAGCGCCACCCTCCTTATTGTCATGCACGGTCGGCTCGCAGCTAGCTGAGAGCCCATTATACCAATAGACTTTGCATTATGGGAACACCTCTATAAGCCAGACTGCTGCAAAGAAAGTATATACTTGGTCAGCAAGGGATGGGTAAATGTAACATCCACCTGAATATCCACCTGAATGCCAGGACCCTGAAGAACGTTGCACAGAGCATCACACTTCTTCTGCCATATACTGTATAAGTCTCCACAAACCTACATGGTGCCTCTTCCCCATAAGGAACGCTACCCTAAAGCCCTTCACCTAGCCAGCCAGTATTCTACACTGCACTAAGGAAGTGCAACACCCCGAAACAACTGAAAACAGATGAATATCTGGTTGTCTCAAATCCCATTAACATTGCAAGGCTACCTACCTACCGGGGGGGGGGGGGGGGTATATACCTACCTACCGGGGGGTTTATATACCTACGTACTTCCTAGGGGTTTTAGATGCCCGTAATGTGGATCTACATAGAAAAGCTTGATGACCCGCTTTCCTATGATAGAAAAGTCGCATGCCTGCTGTTGGGGTTGGGGAGTCCCCATCGTTCCTATATAGGCCCCAATAAAGTAGGTAGGTATATATGTCCCCCCAGTATGTTATAGGTACATAGGGCTCCCAGTCTGTAGGCAGGTATATGTCCCCCCATATTCTGTGGGCAGGTAAATGTCCCCCATAGTCGGTAGGCAGGTATATGTCCCCCCCATATTCTATGGGCAGGTAAATGTCCCCCATAGTCTGTAGGCAGGTATATGTCCCCCATATTATTCTGTAGTCAGGTATATTTCCCCCTTGTTATTCTGTATGGTAGGCAGGCATAGGTCCCCCATAGTCTGTATGGTAGGCAGGTATAGGTCCCCCATAGTCTGTAGGGTAGGCAGGCATAGGTCCACCATAGTCTGTGTAGGCAGGAATAGGTCCCCCATAGGCAGTGTAGTCAGGCATAGGTCCCCCATAGTCAGTATAGGCAGGCATAGGTCCCCGTCCCCCACAGTCGGTATTGGCAGGTATAGGTCCCCCATAGTCAGTATAGGTCCTCCTTAGTCAGTATTGTCAGGCATAGGTCTCCCATAGGCTGGTATAGGTTCCCCATAGGCAGGCATAGGTCCCCCATAGGCAGAAATAGGTAGACTATAGGCGGGTATAGGTCCCGCTAGGCAGAACTTCAGGTCAGCGTTAAAAATAAAAAAATACCAGTACTCACCTCTCTCCCCCGCTGCTGTGACAAGGCTCTCGCTGGTCCGGCACAGGCGGCATGACATCATCATGCTACGCAGGTGACGTGTTGACGTGCCGCCTGTGCCGGATACTCCAGAGGGCCACAGGCTTGCTGCCTTCCGGATTACTCGGTGGAGGAGAGAGAGCACTTGCTCTCTGCTCCACTATAAGCGGGTCATCTGGTCACCTTAGGTAGGTACTATCCTCTACATACCAGGACCACCCCACAAGACCTTCCATCTTGACGATGTTCTGATCCAGTTGTCTAGCCATCCCAAGCTAGCCCTTGCCAACGTTACTCAAATCCTTACTCTAGCCCATTTTTCCTGCTTCCAACACATCACCTTCAATACCTGACTGTTCACTTGTTTCCTGCCATCTCCGTCCCATGGATACTTCTAGGCTAAATCACATGCAGAGCAAGGAGAAAAAAATTCTCCTCCTCCCCCACACATTGACATGCCACTCCACCATGCATTGCATCACCATTAACCAGTTCCTGAGCACCCCCCCTTTACTCTCACATTCTCCTTTTCCTTAGCACATGTGGGTGTGAATGCTTTCTACCACTCGGTTAGTTTACTCGTTCTTCACCTTCTTTGTGATATGTTAGGCTTTATTTTTATACCATTTATACATAATTTTTTAACATTTTCCCTCATATTCAGAAAAAACAGCAAAAGTGGCACTAAAATAAGTTTTAGAATTCATATAAATTCATATATAGACAATAAAAAGTTTAAGTCGACAGGTTTGGGCTGTTTTTTTTTTTGTGTATTTTAATTTGATTTGTTTTACATATCGTGCCCCACATAAGGTAAAAAAAGACCTTTGGGGGCATTTTTACAAAACCGTTTCCCAAGTTACAGGGTAAATACAACCCCCTGGAGTCACTGCAGAGCTAGTCTGGGTCTTATCAGACCCAGTAGCTCTTACAATTGCCGAGCCCCTGTCATCACATGCCTGCAGGAGCTGAAAAGCAGGGAGTCTGAAAAGTATTTGCTAATCTGTATATACAGCAATGATCGAGAAGGCAGGGATGGTAATAAACCTTCCCTGCCTTCTCCCTGGAGAGTCGGCTAATATGGACAGTCGGCTCTTCCCTCCCGCAGCTGCATATTTAATGGGCGTTCCCCCCCCAACCTCTTGAGGTGAGCGGCTCCGCAGCGGCTGCCCGCTATGCCCACCCTCAAAAAAACAGGCTTGCTCTCACCCCTTGACAGATGCCATTCTCACAAGAAAGGAAAGAATCAGAGCTGGCATTTCTGATATATCCTGTTGATGGCCCATAAGGGTATGTTCACACGGCTTATTTAGACGCTATTTTCGAAGCATATTTCGGAGCGTTTCTGCATCAAAACCTCGCCTGAAACGCGATTCTTCAGAGAATGTTTTTGACGCTTTTTTCGGCGCATTTTTGGACAAGGTTTTGGGCGAGATTTTTCAACACTGTTTTCTCCCATACAAATTAATAGCCAGGTCAAAAAACACATCGAAAAACGCTCCAAAAATGCGTCAAAAAACGCGCCGAAAGACGCACCTAAAACACGCTTTAAGAATTGACATGAAACTTCTTTTACAGCACCCAAAACAGCTTCAAAAGAAGCGCGTAAAAACCTCGTCCTGTGTGAACTACAACGAGGTTTCACATAGGAATCAATTAAATGAATTGGGGGCGTTTTGGACGCTGTTTTGGGTGTGGAAACGCTCAAGAAACTGCGTCCAAAACAGCGTGCAAATAAGCCGTGTGAACATACCCTAAGGCCGTGTTCACACGGCTTATTCCCGACAGATTTGTGAGCCGTATTGAGCTCACAAATCCGCCGTGAATAAGGGGCGGGACGGGGGCGGGGCAGGAGCGCGGCGGGGGCGCCGCTTCCGACCCCATAGACAATGCATTGTTTACGGCGCGTACGCGCCGTAAATAAGATTGCATGTCACTTTTCTCCCCCGCCGGCGGTAATCGCCAGTGGAGGAGCGACGAATCCACTGTTCTCTATGAGAGCAGTGGATTACCGCACTGACCCCGACGGATTGGCGCCGTACTGCAGCGCAAATCCGGCGCGGAGTACGGCGCCAATCCGTGCCCAAATAAGCCATGTGAACGAGGCCTAAATGTCTCAATTGAGAAAACCCCTTTGATGATCAAGTTTAAGTATACATAATTTCCCGGTTAAATTCTCACTTGTTCTGCACTTGTTTTAGTCCTTTCGGCTCCCCAGGCTTGGAGCGAATCCATGACATGTGAGTATTTCCAGGCCACGGTAAAGGAATGTATGCCGGAGTCTGAATAACTTATTGGGATTCTATATGTTGACATATGAGTAGAAAGCGACGAACATGAAAAGTCGATCTACATTAAGCAAGAGCCAAGCAGCGCTCTGGTGTCGTCAGGCCGCATTTCATTAGCTGATTATTTCTGAAAATATTCTGCCGGGTAGACATATGTTTTCAATTGAAAGAAAGGACTCGTGCTAGCAGTCCACATAAACAATTATGTATGATTCATGACTCGGGAAGCTACGAGCAATCCTCCGATAGGGCAAGGACTGTAAGATGTTTGTAGTCTATTTTATCTCAAGAGTCTCAATAACTTGTGGGATTGTAAAACAGCAAAAAAAAGTTTGTGTTGCTAATAACCATGTATCACACACACAGTGGAATACAAGATTTCTACAAAATTTTCTTTTTGGATGGAACTTGTAGACGTGGCTTGTGCCAGAGTGGATTTCTAGCTTTGTACTGGGTGTGCAACATTTTTAGGTAGGAGGTCAAGTTTGAACTGGTCTACAGGGAAGCAGGGGGAAACCCTGGTGGGCCTCAGGGCTTAGGCCATGTCCCCACGGCAAGGGTTTTCGGCCGGTTTTTCAGCCGGTTTGCGGTTTTTTCAGACCGCCTAAAACCGGCCGAAAATGAGCACAATTGTGCTCTATGGAAAACCCGTGCAGCAGTCCCCATTGCACAGGTTTTCCGCCCGCCGGTTTTGCCGCCGGCACAACATGGATCAAGCACGATATTCCGTCCGGTTTCCGGACGGAATCTGTGCTTCTCCCTGGGCGGGGGGAGGCCTGAGAAAAACGCCCCCCCTTCCCCCCTCTCCGCGGCCGCTGGGACAGCCGCAAAACAGGACCAATACCGGCCGGCAAACCGGTATTTGTCCTGTACCGTGTGAACGCAGCCTTACAGTGCCATAAGGCTTGACATGCCTGGGCAGTGGCGTAACCAGAGGAGCCTTGACCCTACAGCAAACTTTTTGAAAGAATTCCCCACCTCCCTTTGCCAACCCCTTTTCTGACCGAACATTTACCAGTACCTGTTAATAATAGTCATGCAGTTTCTAGATAATACAAGGATCAAATACCTCTCCATACATATCACCATCATACTGCTACCAAACAAATCCCACTATAGCATGACCAATATTACCAATGCTGCTACATAAGGGCTCAATTATACCGCCAGAACATGACCACAAATGACCACCATGTAGTGACTGAATAATACCCTTACACTATTAATGAATAAAAATCAATATATAAAGACAAATAGTACCGCCATATAATGACCATATAGCGGTAGATACCAGTTGTACACAGGCTCTGCAGACTGTATATTACCGCTATACAATTACCATATAGTGGTAATTACTAGTGTACACAGGCTATGCAGACATAGAAGTGATTACAGTGCAGTTACTTTCAGGGATTCACAGGTGACATCTTCTCTGATGAGTCGTTCACCTTTCCTCTTCTACACCCGGCCCAGACCTCCATGATGACCTCTCCCGGCCACCATTGGTCCCTGTAAAATTTATTCACACAAATATAAAATCCTCACTTTTCCAGCACCTCCCTCACCATCTTCCACCTCTGTACAAACTTCCCATGAGTGGGACCAGTTACAGGTGTCAGGGCTGCGCTACTGGCCCTTTAAGGATTTTTGCAGACTCAGCCAGGGAGTGGATTGGTGCTTAATGGGTTAAGTACTTGAGCCAATCCCTGGCTTGGGTGGGGAATTCAACTACTTCTTGTCTGCCAGTCTCTGCTGGTGATTGCTTTTGGTGTAATAGCTGTTTGTTTGCTGTGCTGTGTTGTTGTGCTGGTTCTCAGATTTTGGCTATTCTTCCTGGTTACTCTCCCGCTCTGTCCTTGGGTACCTCGCATTCTCCTGGTTTGACCTCTGCCCGTACGTATTCTTTATTTGTTATCTGTGGTGTCTGTTTCTTGTTTGTCGTATGTTTTGTCTTCTGTCTTTTTGTCACATGTTTTACTAGGTACAGCTCAGGAAGAGGTTTGAGTGCGGGGTCGCCCTTTTCGTGGTGGTTGCCCTGATTAGGCAGGGTAAGCCAGGGGGAGACTAGGGCATATCATACAATAGGCCATAGCTCACAGGCAAGGTCTCCTGGAGGGTGGGAGGGAAAATAGGACTAACCCCCTCGAGATTGTACTACCTCTATAGCCTGTACCCCACAGAATCATATTGTGCCGTACCAAACTCCTTCCCTTGCACCCCAGAAGATAAGTTGCAGGCTTGATGCATGATCTTTGGGGGATGCAAGGAGTGGAGTTTAGTACTGTCATGCTTTTTGTAGTGTTTCCGTTTTTCTACAGATTTCCCTGTTGGACTATGATGGATTTATTGGACCAGTATTGAAACTATTTATTTAATAAATTAGTCAATGAGGGCTGGTGTCGGGGAGCGTTTATTTAAAAAAAAAAAAATAAATAAAACAGTTTTTTTGTGTTTGTTCAATGTGTTTTATTACCATTTTATTCCATTATTAGTAATAGAGGTGTTAAGCACCTCTGTATTACTAGTGCTAGGGCTTGGTGTCAGCATTGGGGCTTGTTCACACAGCGTTTTCACTCCGTGTTAACTATGCTTTATAAATCCCATAGACGGATCTAAAAAGCGGATGTTAACACGGAATGAAAACGCCGTGTGAACAAGCCCTTGGGGTGACAAAAGAAAACACCGCTGACTGACACCAACCCCAATGCTAGTAATAGAGAGATGTCTTTCAGACTCCTTTTTTACCAACACTAGAAAAATAATGCTAAAACAATAAACAAAATACTTTATTTAAATAAACACTCCCCCAACAACATCTCTCATTGACCATTTTATTAAAGAAATGGATCCAACGCGGTCCAACGAGTCCAACCTAGTCCAGCAGATAAACCTGTAAAATACAAAAACACTAATTAGCATTTGGCTGACAGCCCCTCCACTTGGTATCTTGGTTGACAGGTGGCCCATTTTGTGGTAAGACCCCCTTTAGATTGGTAGGTATGGCCAACAGTAGATGTGGCCGCCGCTAGGCAAGGCCCCAGGTACATACATAGAAAAGGCTTCAGGTAAGTTGTCAAGGCCCCAGATATGTAGGTATGTAGGCAGATGAGGTTCCATGTAGATAGGTAGACAGGTGGCAAGGCCTCATTTAGATAGGCAAAGCCCAAGGTAAGTAAATAGGTAGTCAGACAGGGCCACAGTTAGGCAGGGGCTTCAGTTAGGCAGGGCCCTAGGTAAATAGGTAAACAGACAAGGCCCCAGGTAGGTAGGTAGACTCTTTGTAAGTATGTAGACCTTTGTTAGATAAGTTGGGAGGCCCAAGGCAGGTTGGTAGGTAAGCCCAAGGTAGGTAGGTTAGTAGGCCCCAGGAAGGTAGGCCCTAGGTAGGTAGTTTTGTAGGCCTCTAGCCTCAGGTAGGTAAGCCCTAGATAGGTAGTTTGGTAGGCCCCCCGTAGGTAGGCCCTAGGTAGGTAGGTTGTAGGCCCTAGGTAGGTAGGTAAACCCCAGTTGGGTGGGTTGGTAAGCCACAGGTAGGAAGGTATGTAGGTAGATAGGGTCCCATTACTGCTGATGGCTCATAGGGGGCAGGGTGCTGGTGGCGCTCTGCTCTGCCAATGGCTTTACTGTTTGTGTGTCCCGACTGTTTAGATCATAAGGCTAACTGTGGCCTAAACAGTGTTTTCTATGACCACATAGTGTTTTCTATGTAGGCTAGCACTTCTATACTGTAGCCGTCCACTGCTCTTCCCAAATGAAACATCACATGGTACAAAGTAGTGTGACATGGCATTCGGGGAGGGTGATGGCCTCCTAACAGACCAGCGCACTAGTCAAGAGGCTTTCGCTTTTCTAGCCTCCCATGCCCTCCCTGAACACCACTACTTTGTACTTTGTGACGTTTCATTTGGGGAGGGCCGTGGACAGCTAATGTATGGAAGTGTTAGCCTTCTGCCCACCAACTATTGTAGTAAATGATGACGTTCTAAATGGAACACCATCATTTATAGCCCTAGAAATAATAGAATAAATAAGGTAAATCACACAATCTCTTATACATGTAAATTCAATAAACACTCTTCAGACCAGAGACTATAACGTCTGTGCAGAGAGTGCAGCTTTACACTAATTTTACAGCAGCGCGGGTGGAGAGCTGGCTGTCAGCAATAGTCGGGCTCTCCACTGAGAAGACAGGGAGGGTTTATTACTGTCTCTTCCTTCTCGATTGAAAGTATACAGCACTCAATAAGCCTGTATACACAGACAGGCAGGTAGCGTCCTGCTCCTGGGGCCAGTAGTCGTGTGACCACCAGGGCCGGTAATTTCCTGAGTTGCTGGATCTTATCAGACCCAGATCATCTCTGTAGTCAGTGCAGGGGATGGATTTCCCTTGTAACTCAGACAAATATACCAGCCTTAGTTACAGGAAAAATAACCCCAAAAAAAGTGACATAAATATTCCCCAAAAGGTCTTTCTCTGACCTTATGGGGGGCACAAAATAAAATACAGCCCAAATCACAACTTTTAGCACCGTCCCGGCAAAGCTAAAGCTTTATATCACTGAATGTTTGTGAGCGTCAGTTTTGCTGTTAATAAAATAAAACAGTGAAAAACAAACTTTTTAAATTTTTTACTATTTTCCCTCTTATTAGAAAAAAATATCCCAGAAAAAAGGCCGAAAAATTAATATGATGACCGACTGCAAGAAAGTGATACAGTGTTCAAATTGACATGTACTCTGGAAAAGGAAAATGTGCCTGGTAAATGGGGCAGTCAGGAGCTGGCTATTGAGCTAAAAAAACTAAAATGAACCGAGCATCCCCTTTAATCCATAGTTGCCAACTTTTGAAAATGGAAAAGCAGGAGACTGAAGAGGGCAAAAAACGCCCATCTTGTTGGTGTGCCACGCCCCTTCAAAAAGCCACACCCACTCCGCCTAACTGCATAATGGCTTTGGAAGAAAGCCAGGTAGATGCCCTTATAGCTAGGTAGTAGCCCCCCAAAAATGCCCCTTAGCGGTAGATGCCCCTTGACAGCCAAGTAGATACCCCCTTGTAGTCAAGTAGATGCCCCTTGTAGCCAGGTAGATGCCCCCGTGTAGCCAAATAGATGCCCCTGGTAGCCAGGTAGATGCCCCCCTTTGTGTAGCCAGGTAGATGCCCCCATTTTGTTAGCCAGGTAGATGCCCCCATTTTTAGCCAGGTAGTTGCCCCCTTTGTTAGCCAGGTAGAGCCCCCCTTGTTAGCCAGGTAGATGCCCCCATTTATTAGCCAGGAAGATGCCCCATTTGTTAGCCAGGGAGATGCCCCCTTTGTTAGCCAGGTTAGTTGCCCCCTTTTGTTAGCCAGGTAGATGCCCTCCTTTGTTAGTCAGGTAGATGCCCCCCTTTGTTAGCCAGGTAGATCCCCCCTTTGTTAGCAGGTAGTTGCCCCCTTTGTTAGCCAGGTAGTTGCCCCCTTTGTTAGCCAGGTAGATGCCCCCTTCATTATCAGGTATATGCCCCCTTTGTTAGCCAGGTAGTTGTCCCCTTTGTTAGCCAGTAGTTGCCCCTTGTTAGCCAGGTAGATGTCCCCCTTTGTTAGCCAGGTAGATGCCCCCTTTGTTAGCCAGGTAGTTTCCTCCCTTTGTTAGCCCGTTTTTTGCCCCCTTTGTTAGCCAGGTAGTTGCCCCCTTTGTAGCCACGTAGATGCCCCTCTATAGCTAATAAAAATAAAATAATAAAAGCCACTTACCTCACCAGGCTCCCTGCAGCTCCGGACATCTCTCGGCCGACCGACTCAGCGTCGCAGGGGGAGTGAGTGCAGCCGCGCGTCACACCCCCTGCAACGCTGATCTGTATGTACAGCGCGCACCGGCGCTGTACATACAGGGGGAAGGGAGGGGAGAACGATCCCTCCTGCCTCCTCCCTGCACAGTGAGAGTCCTCGGGCGAGGTGAGCGGGCCGCTGCGTGCTTCTACGCCTGTAGGAGCGGCCTGGCGGCGCCAGAAGTAGACAGCGCTGTCCCGGCTAGAGAATTCGCCAACTCTGGGGGAAATCTGGTGGGTGGCGGGACCCCCATTAGCGGGACCCCCCCCCCCCCGCCCCCGCCAAAAGCGGGAGAGTTGGCATGTATGCTTTAATCCTTTCACTACCTTAAAGTCGTGACACGGTCCATGCTGCAGCACCCATTCTGAGGCTGCGGGCACGGCCATGTCCCTGCTGCTGCAGAGGCCCCGGCGCTTCTGCTGTGTCCGCTTGTGTATACTCACCTATCCTGGCTCCTGTCCCTGCTGCAGTGCAGGTGGCGGCATCTGTCGGCAGTTCCTACTCACCTGTCCAGGATCCTGCTTGCATCCATCCACTTTGGCTCTCTAGGGTGCACGCACGGCAGTCTTCTGCTATTTAAAGGGACAGTGTCCCAATTACCTGCCTCTTGACCTGTGACCACTTGCTATAAGAGGAACTTCCTCTTAGTTTGTGGTTGTCCACTACATAGAGCTTGACTCCTCGCTGCTGCACTAATGCTGTTCTAGTGTTACCCTGCATTACCTGTGTGCTATCTGCTGTATACCTGCCGCTGCACTAGCCATACCTCCCAACTTTTAGAGATTGCAAAGAGGGACACATCAGGCCACGCCTCTAACCACACCCAAAACATGACATCACACCAAGACACACCTCTAACCACGCCCCCACACATACATGCCAACTTTTTAGACAGGCAAAAAGGGAGACATTTTCAGGATTGCTTTGTATCCAATGATGAGATATTAAGTAAGTTGTTATGTAATATACAGCGAGGAAGCAATCAGATACTTTTTACAGCAAGATAGTCAGTTTATTGATGCAAATCTGTTTCCTAAATGAAAAAGAGGGACATTTATAGAGCTAAGAGGGACAGAGGGACAAGGGTTAAAAATAGGGACTGTCCCTCCAAAATAGGGACAGTTGGGAGGTATGCTAATCAGTTATACCTGCTGACTATCTGCTGTTGCATCAATCCGTTACCCACCTGTCTACGGCTACACCCGCTGTGTCCTGTTACCTGTAATAGCACCTGCTGTCCTTGTTCAGCACTTCGGCTGTTACTGTGGGTCACCACCTATACCATCTTGCCCGCGGTGATCACTGAGGATCCACCCTTTACCGGTCAGTGCCTACAATCAGTGTCTCATTTTTCTTTTCTAGCTTCCTATGGTATTTATCTGGCTGCACCTCATAGTCCATGTGTGCTATGTGCATTAAGTCAGCGACAGTCATCATCCTTCCACAGTTGCTTAGCTTCTGTATCACTATAATGTGCTGTGGCAGAGCTATAGCAGGGATATCATCCAATGGCACCGTCACATTTCTATCCGATAGAATCATGGTGACTTCATCCAATTATGACTTGCGTATAGAATTTATGAATGAATTTGTGCAGCCTTGGGATTGATTTCACAGCAGCTCTGGTACTAATTAAATCTGAGGTTGCTGTGACAGTAGAGGAGGCGAGGAGACATTACTAATACAGCTTCATTATGCTTCACAGCAGCACACTTGGCTGCAGAGATGATTTAAACCTGACTATGGTTAGTCCGCTGGGTGGACATGTATTGTATATCCCGTCAGCTGTCTCCTATAATAGATTCCATATACTGCATATATAATACATCTAGAGAAGAAACACCGGGCAGGATATATGTGCTGCAAACCTTCCAGGACATGATACGTATGTGCTTTACATTGTAACATGCAGTAAATCTCATTTAATCCGGCATCAGTAGGACTGGATGGGTGTCAGATTATCAGATATTCTGAATGGTGAGCAGTCATAGAAGTATGCGCAATTTAAAGAAAGACAGGTCCAAATAAGATGCTGATACAATATATTCCATTACAACTTTGTTGTTTTCTTCAAATGAGTCTTATAATTTGTTCTATTTGCTTAGTTTTCTTGTTCTACTCTTGGTGTTAAAGGGGTTGTCTCACTACAAGGATTACTTTCAATATTAAAGATCTTGCAAAAACAAGTCACTTTGCAACATGTGTCCATGATCAGTGTCCTACCTATTCCTAGATATCCCCTCTTGTATGGGCTGCATAAGCTCCTCAGGTCGCTATAGCTACAGACCTGTTGGATCTCTCGTTATAGGCTGCCAGCGCTGGTCGCTTTAGTTACTGACTTGTTATCCTCTCCTTATAGGCTGCCAACACTGGTTGCTATAGCTACAGACCTGTTATCCTCTCCTTATAGGCTGCCAGCGCTGTTTGCTATAGTTACAGACCTGCTGTCCTCACTGCAGGAAAGTAGTAGCCAGTAAAGCCAATAAACAGGCCCCTGGATTCAAAAATGATACTGAGAAAACAGGACTGAGGTCAAATGAATCGATGTAGTGAAACAACCCCTTTAAGGGAGTATTCCCCCCCTTGATTCCATCACTTGGAAATGAGTGAAGACTCATGCCAGTCAATAATTTTTTGGGAGAGGGATCATCAGCAATCCCTTTAATATACTGTAATACACTTATTCGAGGAAATAATGAATAGAGCTGAGCTCAAGGAATTTCTTTTTGCTGTTTTTTAAATTCCTGTGTCTTGCACCTCGACATCAGTACCTTCACCCTTGATAACACAGTATTTTAGTTTCTTCTGCAGTGTCCCTTTAATTCATGTTGGGTATATGGTCATGGGTTTTGTTTCACCCCGAGCACTATGCACATGGCTATTATGTGTACTTCCTATTTTTGTAAAGTAACGCTCCGGGCCGGGCCCCACCCCGCCTAGGGAAGACACGTCATGACCCGGCACGCTGGGCGCGTCCCGCCTGCCCTAATGGTTGTTTAGTTGCGTTGTCATGGACGCAGGGCTGGGGGTTATTCGGGGGTTGATGCAGGTTTAGCACGGGCATTACGTCATGGTGGCCGTGGGCGGCTGAGGTTCTTGGATTGGGATGAAAAATCGGTGAGGGAGTCCTTCGGGATAGGATTCCCTCAGTGTTTGGTTAAATGGGACGGGACGGCGAAGGTGGACTCTTTTCAGGCTGGTATCCCTGGAGAGCAAAATGGCTTTTGGGGCCCCGAGCCAGTGGAGTACGGCTGGGGGCAATGGTTGTTTTCCCTTCGGGGATTTTGGTCGCCGGGCCGATTTTAGCTCCAAGGACCTCGGCTCCATAGATGGATATTTTGGGCATATTATGGACGTTCGGTTTCAGCATATTGGAGATTCATGCAAATTTGTAAATATCTATATGTAGATGGAGGAATGATTTTGTATAGTTGTATGCGGTTGTACATATTTGCATATATATATTTATATACATTTGGAGAGATTTGATATATATATATTTATACTGGTTATTGTATTTAACTATGTTGTATTTGTTAATAAAACGGCTGCTGTGGCCATTTCAATCCAAGTTGGTGGTCAGTGTCGTTATTCGGTTGACCACAGGAAGCAGCCTCTTGGGGGGGGGGGGGGGTTTCTGAGGGAAGGGTATGGCTGTGGCGTAGGGCAAGCTATCTCAGCGTTGCCCTGGGTCAAGTATTTCTACAGGCTATTATATACTAGGCAGTCTATGGTCAATTGTGCCTCTTATTTGTTGTTTTTTATGTACGGAGCAGGGATGATAGGGCATTTCAGAAAAATCCAGTAGGTTATAGGCTCTTCCACTGTAACATCTAGCACATGGAGGGTCAAACTCATGTTTCTCCGCGGGTCACATCAGCATTATGGTTTCCCTCAGAGGGCCAGTGGACGGCTTTGGAGGATGGCTAGAATGCCTGGGTAGGTCAATCTGAGCTGTGCCACCATCTGTGAGTTGCTAAGCAGAATGATGTGGAGGTGCACACCAAAGCTCCAGATCCAAGATGGTGCCCTCTACCAGTACTGGAGACTCTTCCACCAAGTTCTGACTGTGTCCTCCAGGGAAAGTAGGGAGCTGATCCTTGTCCAATTCTGCACATAAAATGATGTTGTGGGCAGGATTTGCCTTGAGTTTGACACCTGTGACATAGTAGATGATCACTATCAATAGCGGGGTACTGCACTATTGATACATTCATCAGGTTAACATCTTGCTTTTAACATTTTAGATATTTGATGCTGAGATTGTAAGACATAAGAAGAAATGACAGTGATATATACATTTTTTGTCAGTCCATGAAAACAGTGTTATTATAATTATATTGGTTGTCTCGCTACAATGATTAGCTTTCAACATGTAAGGAACACTAAATCAAAACTTTTCCAAACACATGAGTCTCCTGATATTACCTTGATCAGGAGATAAGAGATGTCTCTGACATCCTGCTCTTCCTTCCTGATTAGACAGAAAGCAGGGAGCGACGTCACCAGGACGGTCGGCGGCTTGAGAACAGAGTGTGTTATATCTAACAAACAAAGGAGATTAATTACTTTTAACTTGTTTACTTTGAGCTCTGTAGCCTTCTGCACTATATAAAACATTTTCTGCAGTCATGGTGCCATGTGAAGAACTGGGAATATTGAGCTAATATGCTAATTATTGCTATAGAACCATCTACATCCTAGCCAGAAAGAATGAGGGATTCTGAATCTGAAGCTGCCTGTGGCTCTGTTAAACAGCATGGTGAGACAACCCCTTTAAACGCTGTTTACGACATTTGATTCTATATAACGAGCCTTTTCCCACATTGTCTTGTATATGGGGCTTCATGGCTCTTAATGACTTGTTTCTTCCTCCATTCCCTTCACTGTTATGACCATAATTGGCTATGACGATGACCTGGGTCTTCTCATAATATGTCCAAAATAAATTAGAGTTTGGTCATTTGTGCATTGAGTAGTAGGTTAAAATTTTTCAACACAAATGTCCCTCACAGAGGCTACTGTTTCTCATTGAAAAGACTCAGTTGTGTATAGAGATTTCTTTTCAGGTAATGCTTCATGGGAAAAGTTTGCAAATTAGCTGTTCTTGGAGGAAAACAACTCTGACTAGTATGAGATAGTTTTCAGCATCAACTCTAAAATTATTCCTCTAAGGTGAACTATTCACGTGAGAGTGAGGTCAGCCAAGCTGAGCAATATCTCTAACAATCTCATATGTAGGACTGTCTCTGATGGTAGATGTGTGAGGATAGGGGCATCCTTTGTTCTGGTGGGAGGTCAGCCAATGCTAGAGATGACTGGCAGCAACTTATTCTTCTCTACTGCTTGAAATACACATGCACACTCGGCTGGGTTGAGTATGCATGTCTATTGTAGACTTGCAACAAATAGCTGTATGGTCATGGTCTTCTAAAGCTAGACATACACATGCGATTATTGATGTTGGCCAAATGAGCTTTCAATGATTAGCTCTTTCATGTGTATGGCCAGCTTTAGAAGACAATGACCCTACTCTACTCATGCCATCATTATGATGCCAGGTTATACCTGCCAGATGACTAGAGCTTTGACTAAAGATACCCATACAGTTTAGATAGTTGTTGGCCTGATATTTGTTTGGCCAACAGCTTTTCCTTCTGGATCCACACTTGGGGTGGCCATGCCACATAGGTTTTCAATAGGAAAAAGGAAATAAGCCTTTGCCTAACAGCTATGGCGGCTTATCTTCCACGGGGAAAAAATATTGGGCTTGTTGAGTTTCTTCTTTCTCCCAATGCCTGGCATAAGATGAGTCTTTGGAGACCCCCACCAGGGCTGTGGAGTTGGTGCCCATTTTGGTGCAGTCAAAGTCGTTTAAGATGGACCAACTCCAAAAATATGTAATAAATTGGTACAGTTGGTTCAGTGCAGCGCCAAGAGCAGGTGAATTGGGTCTCGCCAGTGCTACTGCTCCCATACTTTCAGCCTCATTAGATATGGAGTTTAATTTGGAAGAGTATTTTCATAACATGGAGCAGGCAAAGCGTTGCCGCAGGATAAAAAATTCCGCTCCCATAGAAATCAAATTGACCAGATTTAAGCAAAATTTTTCACTTGCTCTCAAAGAAGTAGAAGAGTTCAACCGTTCATCAAAACTGTCTGTGTATTCCTTTATACCCTGACATTGTTAGAGATGTTGCCCCTGTGGTCAGAGCTGCCATCAGTCATCTATTAACCTTTTCAGGGCCCCATACAGCCAAATCAAATGGGGCCCACAACTATTACTAGTTCCATTTTTTTGACATATCAGTGGGCCCCTTTTTGATTAGGGTCCCTGACAGGAGTACTGCCCGTACTGCCCTATTGACACCCCTGCCTGTGGTTACCGCTTTGCCACCAACCTAAGTTAGTATAGAGAGGCCGTTCTCTAGCCTGTAAATAATGAGATCAGATTTGAGGTCGTCTATGAAGGAGAATCTGATGGAGGCGATACCATTTCTCAGAACAAAGTCATAGACTCCACAAATGTTATTCAGGACGTTTTTATTGAAAACTGTTTTTTTTTTTCTCACTTTCCGCAGCGTTTTTCATATTTACAATTTTTTGTGTTCTAAAGTCGTATCCAATATTTTATCTTCTACCTAAATAGCTTGATTATTGAATTATAAGGTGATAAAAAGCCTGATGTTACCATTTTACTACTTAAACATGTCCCTTGTATGAGGGAGTGGGAGTTAGGGAAATTGAGGCATCTGAGTCGGAGCCCTGGCTTACTGACTCCACAGCCTTGACCTCCATCTAGGTTACGTTTTTGGCCGATCCTGCTAAAGCCTGTTGAGTCTGCTGACATTAGGCGGTTTCCAATTCAGAACCTAAAGGTGCACATAGAAATGAGGTAGATAGAATAACCAATAGGTTTTATTGGAATAGTTAATATTATAAAGAACAAACCTTTTAAGTAACGTAGACTTGAATAGCGAGCATTTCACCCACTATCTGGTGCATCAAGATAACTTGTGTGATGACTGCTTTTCTTGTCAGGTATAATTCAGCGAGCTTCTAGTGCTTTTTACTTCTAAAAATCAGAGAAAAGGGACATTTCCACAGACATCTCCGAGCTAATAAATAAGTCTCCAGTCGTGAACGTCTTACCAACACAAAAAGATTTTAAGAAAATTAAAATCATGTCCAGAATAATGAAAATATTACACAAATTAAACTATTGGGCATCTAGAAGCCCAAAGCTATCCACACAGGACAGGAAGATGGAGCAAGGCCGATGGACTATAGAAAAAAGATACTTGGCAGCGGTAACGTCTGATGCTGCCAAGAGGCTATATTTAATCTAACTTTTGGTACAGCTGGAGACGACAGCGAACAGAAAATGTGATCTGTATCTGGAGGTATTATTTAAGATTGGCAGCATAAGGGCCCATTAAGCATTACAAACATTGGAAGATTTTTACTGTATCATGATCTATATAGACAATGTCGTAGCTAGCTTAAAGCAAACTTGATTAATGCTGCCCTGTTTTTGGATCAGGGTGTAATGGATGGAGAGATGCTGAGCTCTGTGATATATAGGGGCATATGATAGAGGAGAGGAGCTGAGCTCTGTGATATATAGGGTTATATGATAGAGGAGAGGAGCTGAGCTCTGTGATATATAGGGTTATATGATAGAGGGGAGGAGCTGAGCTCTGTGATATATAGGGTTATATGATAGAGGAGAGAAGCTGAGCTGTGTGATATTTAGGGTCATATGATAGAGGAGAGAAGCTGAGCTCTGTGATATATAGGGTTATATGATAGAGGGGAGGAGCTGAGCTCTGTGATATATAGGGTTATACCAGTCACTCTCCACAACCACTTCAGAGATCTTCGGGTTCTTGTCACGACAATCAGGAAAGGCTCCTGCTCTATTCACTTACAAAGGTATGTTCACATGGCTTATTTGGAAGCTGATTTTTCAGTGCCAAAAACAGCATCAAAACCTCACCTGACGCGCTTCTTCAGAAGAGTTTTTAGATGCGTTTCTCGGTGCGTTTTTGATGCGTTTTTCGACGAGGTTTTGACGGAGATTTTCAACACTGTTTTCACCCATGCAAATTAATAGCCAGGACAAAAAACGCATCAAGAATCGCTTCAAAAACGTGTCAAAAACGCGCCGAGAAACACACTTAAAACTGCAACAATGTTTTGGAGCTCTCCATTGATTTCTAAGGGGATTTTCAGTGCTGAAACTACTTCAAGAATTGACATGACGCTTCTTTTTCAGCGCCCAAAACAATTTCCAAAGAAGCGCCTAAAAAGGTGTAAAAACCTCGTCGTGTGTATACTACAATGCTGTTTTACATAGGAATCAATGAAAATGAAATGGGGGCGTTTTGGAGACTTTTTTGATGCTGTTTTGGGAGTGGAAATGCTCTGAAAACTGCTCAGAAAACAGCGTCAAAATCAGCCGTGTGAACATACTCTTAATGCGTCGAAGTGCAGAGTAGCGGATCCCATCGAGTTCCAAAGCTGAAATGTGCCGAATAAGCCAAATGGGAAGCTGAAATATGAGGAGAAAGGGACGAAGACGTCCGTAGTGTAATCTATGTGAAGACGTGCGTAGTCTATGCGAAGACGTGCGTAGTCTATGCGAAGACGTGCGTAGTCTATGCGAAGACGTGCGTAGTCTATGCGAAGGCGTGCGTAGTCTATGCGAAGGCGTGCGTAGTCTATGCGAAGGCGTCCGTAGTCTATGCGAAGACGTCTATAGTCTATGCGAAGACGTGCGTAGTCTATGTGAAGACGTGCGTAGTCTATGCGAAGACGTGCGTAGTCTATGTGAAGACGTGCGTAGTGTACGCGAAGACGTGCGTAGTCTATGCGAAGACGTGCGTAGTCTATGCGAAGAAGGCCGTAGTCTATGCGAAGAAGGCCGTAGTCTATGTGAAGACGTCTGTAGTCTATGTGAAGACGTCTGTAGTCTATGTGAAGACGTCTGTAGTCTATGTGAAGACGTCTGTAGTCTATGTGAAGACTTGCATAGTCTATGTGAAGACATCTGTAGTCTATGTGAAGACGTCCGTAGTCTATGTGAAGACGTGCATAGTCTAAGTGAAGAAGTCCGTAGTCTATGTGAAGATTTGCGTAGTCTATGTGGAGACGTCCGTAGTCTATGTGAAGAGGTCCGTAGTCTATGAGAAGAGGTCCGTAGTCTATGTGAAGACGTCTGTAGTCTATGTGAAGACGTCTGTAGTCTATGTGAAGACGTCTGTAGTCTAGGTGAAGACGTCTGTAGTCTATGTGAAGACGTCTGTAGTCTATGTGAAGACGTCGGTAGTCTATGTGAAGACTTGCATAGTCTATGTGAAGACATCTGTAGTCTATGTGAAGACGTCCGTAGTCAATGTGAAGACATGCATAGTCTACGTGAAGAAGTCCGTAGTCTATGTGAAGATTTGCGTAGTCTATGTGAAGACGTCTGTAGTCTATGTGAAGACGTCCGTAGTCTATGTGAAGACGTCCGTAGTCTATGTGAAGACGTCTATAGTCTATGTGAAGACGTCCGTAGTCTATGTGAAGACATGCGTAGTCTATGTGCAGACGTCCGTAGTCTATGTGAAGACGTCCGTAGTCTATGTGAAGACGTCCGTAGTCTATGGGAAGACGTCCGTAGTCTATGCGGAGACGTACGTAGTCTATACGGACACGTCCGTAGTCTATGCGGACACGTCCGTAGTCTATGCGGACACGTCCGTAGTCTATGCGGACACGTCCGTAGTCTATGCGGACACGTCCGTAGTCTATGCGGACACGTCGGTAGTCTATGCGAAGACGTCGGTAGTCTATGCGAAGACGTCGGTAGTCTATGTTAAGACGTCGGTAGTCTATGTGTAGACGTCCGTAGTCTATGTGAAGACTTGCTTAGTCTATGTGAAGACGTCCGTTGTCTATGTGAAGACGTGCTTAGTCTATGTGAAGAGGTCCGTACTCTATGTGAAGACATCTGTAGTCTATGTGAAGACGTCCGTAGTCTATGTGAAGACTTGCATAGTCTATGTGAAGACGTCCGTAGTCTATGTGAAGACGTCCGTAGTCTCGGTGAAGACGTCCGTAGTCTATGTGAAGACTTGCATAGTCTATGTGAAGACGTCCGTAGTCTATGTGAAGACATCTGTAGTCTATGTGAAGACGTCCGTAGTCTATGTGAAGACGTCCGTAGTCTATGTGAAGACTTGCATAGTCTATGTGAAGACGTGCGTAGTCTATGTGGAGACGTCCGTAGTCTATGTGCAGACGTGAGTAGTCTATGTGCAGACGTCCGTAGTCTATGTGCAGACGTCTGTAGTCTATGTGCAGACGTGAGTAGTCTATGTGAAGAAGTCCGTAGTCTATGTGAAGACGTACGTAGTCTATGTGCAGACGTCAGTAGTCTATGTGAAGTCGTCCGTAGTCTATGTGAAGACGTCCGTAGTCTATGTGAAGACGTCCGTAGTCTATGTGCAGACGTCCGTAGTCTATGTGAATACGTCAGAAGTCTATGTGAATACGTGATTAGTCTATGTGAAGAAGTCAGTAGTCTAAGTGAAGACGTAGGTAGTCGATGTGAATACGTCAGTAGTCTATGTGAAGACGTGCGTAGTCTATGTGAAGACGTCCGTAGTCTATGTGGAGACGTCCGTAGTCTATGTGAAGACGTCCGTAGTCTATGTGAAGACTTGCATAGTCTATGTGAAGAAGTCCGTAGTCTATGTGAAGAAGTCTGTAGTCTATGTGAAGACGTCCTCGTCCCTTGCTCCTCACATTTCAGCTTCCTGTCTGGCTCATTCGCCCAGGGACTTTCCCCTTTGTCCTGGCCATTACCTCCAGCCGGCTGACCTGATACTGGCATCTCTATACCTCTTACTACATTATATTTACACCTTGGATGCAACTTGACAAAGGCATGCTTGCCGAAACGTTGACACAATTTGACATCTGAAACCTCCTAATTACCCAGAAATCACTGACATCATTTGTCTGATTTTGGATTTGTATTGGTGCAATAATCCTATATTTTGTGAACTATTTGATCCATGTCTGTTATATCTCTTAATGAAGCCCTCTTTTATAAGCATCATAGATTGGTATGCCGTGGATATAATCATGACTAGGTAGAGCAGTATAACCCTGATTGTTTTTCACCCATCCTGGCTCTATTTTGCATCTTTTTTTTAACACCTTTAAGTTGAACTAGAAACAAATTCCAGACTATCAAGCGCCAGAGTAAGGGAATGTCACTGCACTTGTATGTCTTTAGCATGTGCTGTAAGTATCTGTGACTGTAGAGCAATGATCTCACCCTCCTTACACATATGCTACATGAATGGATGCGGCAGTGAAGCTTTGCTATTTAGTGTAGAGTTACCTTTTAGTTTTTTTTGCAGCGAGCACATGTTGGCAGCCTTCCTCTCCCTTGTGAAGCAGCAGAGGCCACTGAGCGCCATGCAGTGAATGTCATGGGAGTTCACAGGGTTTTTAGAGGTCATTTGATTGATTTCGCAGCTATGGCTATATTCCAGAGTGAGGTGACGAGAAATAAAGTGTGAGGATAACGAGTGCACATGGTTTCTGAAGATATAAAGGGGCCTCCTCCATCAGACAGAGCTGTGGGATACATTCACTACTGGTTTACATAATGTACATAGCTGGTAACACTCTACAAACTAATGTGAATTTTGTATCATTTGTATCTGAAATGGCTATTATACGTGTCTAAAGCTGACCATGAATGTTACAGTTATCATTATATAATCATTGACAATCATTGTTACTTGTATAAATGTATCAGTAGATGGATAAGAGATAGATAGATGGATGAGAGATAGATAGATGGATAAGAGATAGATAGATAGATAGATGAGATAGACAGATATGAGAGATAGATAGACCGAGAGATAGATAGATGAGACAGAGACATAGACAGATATGAGAGATAGATAGATACATAGATATGAGAGATAGAGAGATAGAGGAAATAGACAGATATGAGAGATGGATACATAGACAGATATGAAAGATAAATATGAGATAGACATAGATAGACATAGATAGATAGATAGATAGATAGACAGAGAGGGAGATACTGATAAGTATGTACCAATATGAAGTATAATGACTCTCCAATAATTACCATATAAAGATTTTTATTCCAAAAAATAGATTATAAATGCAAAAAATTCAGCTGTCACAACTGAAACAACCTTAAAAACATTTAAAAACACAAAATACCCCCCAGTACAAATATTGGTGACACATCCCTCACCCAAAGTTAACAAACAGTAAATTGGAAAGATGCATAATAAAAATACACATAACAGATCACGTGATCAAAAATGCACCAAACCCCCCAAAAATTTTGATAAAAATACAAAAACCTATATTTCAATTCATTACCAAAGTGGTGGATATGTCACCAAGGAGGGTAGTAGCCTCGACGCGCGTTTCGCCGCCAGCTTTATTGTACTTTTTTGGTTGGCACTGTATTTGTTGCTATTTAAATTATTATTATTTTTTTTTTGTCTCACTTGAGCATATGATGTAATTCACTTGAATATATTATTTATTTTTATATTATCACTTTTATTGCTGTAATACACTTATTGGAGTGCACTGTGGTTGTTCACATGTTTCGCTCTTTTTATTTTTTTCTTCCTTTTTTTTATTTTATTAATATATACAAAAAAAAATTTAAGTCTTATGTATTAGTTGTTATTATGGATTTTAGGATTTTGTTTGGGTATTGTTATTTTTCTTTTTCTTCGTTTGTGTCAGTATAGTCTTGATATCATTCTTCGCCTTTCCTCTCTGTTTATGATGTCCTCTGTTTCATTTGTGGTCTCCGGTCTTCAACTACTGTGGGCTGCCATTTTTGGTGGATCCTTAACTTATTCTTATAGTTTGGTCTTCAGTGTCTCCACTGATGTATTCCGCCATTTTTGTTGGGTCTATTTTAGTTGTATATGCTCTGGTTACTGACGCCGTGCCAGAGCATATGCGTTTTATATCCTTTGTCCTTTTCTGATGACGTCCGTGTTTCCGGTCTGCATGCTGGCGTCGCACGTGGTCCGTAATTCATGTGATGGACTCAGCTAGACATCGGGACCACAAGGTAACAGGGGATATTGCTTTCAGCTGTTTGTCTCTTTACCGTATTGGATGTGATAACCTTTTTAAGGGAGGTGAAGTTAGTTGTGTGTTACCCCCTGACGAAGCCAGGTGTGGAGAAGCGTGCGTTGGGGTCTGTCTGTGCCTCATCTGGGTGGGTATGCGCTCTTACTATGGGTGACTATATGGTGACATATCATTGATTGTATATTTATATGTATATTTGGTTATATACTACGTTATTTATTTGATATGATTATGCACCATATGTATACCACCTAGTGTGGGGTTGTATCTTTGTGGCACCACCATTTTTAGCTATATGTATTTGGTCTTTGTATTTTTGTCTTTTTACTATACATTTGGTAATTAATAAAAGGTTTTGTATATATGTATTTTTGTATTTCTGGTAGTTTTTTATATATTAGTGGTGGTTAGGATCTTTTAATGACTGCTACTTGATGAAACTAAAACCGACATAATTTATCTGGGACGTTTCTCGGTTCCTATTTTGTCAGCTTCAGCTAAAAACTTTACTTATATTTTGGTTTGCATACCTACTGCTTGAGCACCACCATAGGTTCGTATTATATACCTCATCCAATTCATTCGGATGATAGAAGGTTATTAAAAAAATAAATAGTATTTTTTGGAAAAGATAAAATTTTTAAATATATAGATGAGAGAGATAAATAGGTAAAAAAGAGGGTTTTGTGAGAATTTTGTAAGAAGGAGATAAATAGACAGAAATAGGTAGAAAGAGAGACTAGATGAGAAACTAGTAGATAGATATGAGCTAGATAGATGGATAGTTGGGTGAATAGAGAAACCCTTTTGGAAAAATAATTTGGTCTAAAAAAATACAGGAAAAAAAATAAAAAAGGGATTTAATTAAAAGATAAAAAGGGTTAAAAAAAATAAAAAGAAATAGGGTTTGAGAGGAGATCCAGATATTTGGAATAAAAAAAAAGGATGACAATAGAAATGGGTGGATGGGTAGATAGTAGGGTGGATAGGTAGATAAATAGGGGTTTGATAGATATGAGATAGAAGGATGGATTTGAGGGAGGTAATAGAATGGGTAGTAAAAGATTTATAGATAGATATGAGATGGAATTTGAAAAAAAATGGGATAAAGGGAAAAATAGATAGAAATGAGATGGATTAAAAGTGGGTAAAAAATGGTATATAAGGAAATAAAAGATAGGATATGAGATGGATAGGGTGATGGATAAAAGAGGGTAGGAATAGAAAATGGATATGAAAAATGGAAGGGTGATAGAAGATAGAAAATAGATGGAAATAGGATGGTGATAGAAAAGATGATAGAAGATGGGTTAATGGGTAGAAAGGGGTAAGGGGGAAGATAAAATAGATAGATTGGGGTAGATAGATAAAGAAAAAAATAGATGGGTAGATAGATGGATAGGTGGTAAAAAGATAGATGATATGGAAAATGGAAAAGGGTATTTAGGTGATAGATAGATAAATAGGGAAATTTAAAATAGGGGGGATAGATTTTGAGATGGATAGAAAAGGATAGAAAATAGGATAGATAGTAGGGTTAAAGAAGATGGGTAGATAAAGATGGATATGAGATGGATAGATGGGTGGATAGGTAGATAGATAAAAAATGGATATGAAAAGATAATAGATTTGGGTAGAAAGTAATTAGATGGATAGAAAAGATAGATGGATAGGTAGATAGATAGTAAATTGGATTGAAAAAATAAATAATTGGGGGATGGGGTTAAAATAGATTTTGAGAATGATAGATTTAAAAAGATGGGGGAGGGTTTTGGGTAGATAGATTGGAGGGGGTTTGATATTTATGGGAAGGAAAGGATTATAGATAAAAGAAGATTGGAAGGGAAAATAGATATGAGATGGGTAAGATTAAAATATGTTGGATTAGATAAAAATTTTGAAATAGAAGATTAAGGGTAATAGAAAGGAAAGGATGTATATTGGGATAGATAGATGGATACGAGAAGGGAAAATAGATGGGTAAGAGATAGATAATAAAAGAAAATGAATTTGATAGATAAAAAATAGATTGGGGTGGATAGGAGTAAAAGGGAGGGGAAAATTTGATGGGAAAAAGAGAAGGATTAAAAAAGGGCTATAAATTGGCAGATTTTTGAGAGGGGTTTCCCCAGAAAGAATAGACAGAGGGAAAGGGGATATAGATATAAAAGCTGGGAGCAATTGGGATTATGATGCTTGGGAAAACCTTTTTGTATTTATTTTTTTCCCCCCCCAATCACCAAAAACTGTATATCTTTGGGTCCGTGTCTGTTCACCGACCTTCCTTCTGCATTTCTATTATTCCACATTAATAAATCTGCCCCATCCCTAATATGACTAATGTCAGTAGATGACGGCAGCGTTTTTCAGGCTTCCAATTTGCCCCCCAAGTTTGGGGGCGTTGTGCAAAACTTTTGGGCTGCAGGGCTGCTCCCTGTGATTTCAGATCCCCCCGCCCGCCCCGTCTCCAGAATTTTTGTGTTTTTCATGCTTTTGGGAAACCTTTAATGCAGAACAGCAAATTTTACCCAAAAAATAAACCGCACTGTGTGATGGGGAGCAAAAATCGGGAAGGCCCGAGACAGAGCATGCCCCATTTCAGCCCGACTCCGTTTTTCCCCCCCCCCCGATCCCTAAAGAGGGTTGATTTGAACTTTCTGCAAATTTCCCAAAAGTCCCCTTTAATACCAATTTTTTCTGGTGGATTTTCCTCCATCCTGCAATGTAAAGGGGGGGCCCCCTTTTCGCTTTGGGGATTACCTGGGGGCAGGCAGCATTTATTTCTTTGGGTCAGCATATTCTCACCACTATGGGCAAAGGGGACATAATTTTACCTCTTCTTTTAAATGACCTGAATGAATGGAGCCTTCTGATTGGAACGAGAAGGAAACACAACCTTTGGCCCTTTACTTCTGACTAAGTTGCCCCCCGGGGTGGTTTGGGCCTTTTGGGGTTTTTTAAAAAAAGATGGGTTGGGGGGGCAAAAGCCGTTCCCACGAGACGATCCTTTCCTTTTTTTGGGAAGGGCGCCCCCTCTGGGGGCCCAAAAACCCAACCCTTTTGGCTAATGAAGGCCTCCTGGATTAGACTCTTAAAAAAAAACCCAAAAGGGGGACGAGCGAAAGGGAAATTTGATTTTGTGTAAGCTGTCTATTTATCAACCCGGAGGGAGGGGGTTTATGAGGGGATTAGGGCAGGGCTATATATAGCCCCCTGGTAATAAAGTTAAAATTTAAACCCCCGATGTCTAGGGCAAGTGATCTCCGGGCCCCGTAAAACCCGCATGCCAAAAAGCTTTAGGGTTTTTCTCTAAGGGTCATTTAACTGTCAAAGTGAGATTTTTTGGGTTTATATATTTTTAGGGAACATGTTTGTAACCCAAAAATTAATGTTGGAGGGAAAAGTGGTGCCAACTTAAAGGCTTTGATGGAAAGGTCTTTGGGGGTTTATTTTAAGGGTCTTCGCATAGCGCTAGGGCTCTTGTGGCCCATAAATTTTAAATTTACTGATAATTTGCATTAAATAAAATTTTAAAGCTCCCATGTCCAGGACGTCTCTCCTACTGTATTTCTGTGTTATTAAGTTTATAAAAGTTGGGGTCAATAATAAGGAGTAAAAGGGGCCCCTGTAGATTTTATCCTACTATTTGAGGGTAACTTTTAACACCCCGCTGTTTTTTGTCCCCACTTACCTTTTCCCAAAACTGCTTGTTTGCATAACCCCAAAAAACAGGGGAGTTTTTTCGGGCGAAAACCAATTTAGCCAGTGGGCACTAATTAATACTTACCCATCAATCATTCAACAGACGAATCCGATTCCAACTCACTACAACCCCCCCATGACCCTAAAACAGAAAAAGAATTTCCAAAAAAAGGGAGAACCTTTTTATTTGCTGTTTTGGGGCATTTCCCGGGCCCCCTACAGTGCTGTTTGTTTTCCCATAATAAAAGACATCCCAAAAGAAAGTCGATGGGGTCATATTTATCCCATTTGGGGACCAAATTAAAAATTTTAAATTTAACAAACAACTTTTCTACCCGACAAAAAAAGAAACAAACCCCTTTTTTGGGGATAAAACCCCCCCCCCCCCCCCCCTGACCCCCAAACAAAAATTTATGTCCCCCAAATGGACAAATCCTTTTTAAAATTCCCGTATTTAGACACCCTATTTCCCAAAAGGGTTTCCTGAACCCACACCCAAAAGTTCGGGGCTGCTATAATGGATCATCACTGATGCCAATGGGCACTAAGTAATAGTTTAACCATTAACAGTTTTTTTCAGAAAAAATTTTTAAATCATTGGGTTTGCCTCCATGACCCTCAATCAAAAAGTGATCTCCAAAATGGACAGATCCTTTTTATTTGCTGTATTAGGATATACTTTCATAAACGAGGGGCAATTAACCCAGGGCATGCCACCCTGGGGATGTTTTCAAAAACAGTGGACCACCACAAGTGCCGAAGAGCACCAAGTAATACTTTGTTTAACCATTAACAGTTTTACAGACAAATTTTTCCTACTCATTGGGGTTGCCCCCATGACCCTCATTCATAAAAGGTGTTTAAAATAGATACTTTTTTCATGTATAAGGATCTTTTAAACCCCTAAAAAATGCCCTGATTGGGCACCAAAATTCAAAAAGATCACCATTGAATTTCCCCCCTTACCACCAAAATAATACCTAAAATTTTAAACCCTTCCCTACAAATTAGATTTGGTTTTTCATTGGGGTTGCCCCTAAACCTCAAAAATTTATAAAAATTTTTCCCAAAAAAGTTTTTAAAGTAAAAATAAGGATCTATAAACCCATGACCATTCCACCTATGGACACCTATATGTCAGTAGATCACCAAAATTTTATCCCCCTGAAACCCCCCCAATAATAACCCCCCTTTTTTAACCCCTCATACAAAAAAAAATAGTTAATATTTTGTTTAAAGGTTAAAAAAGATTAAAAGGGCCCCTTTAAAAATTTCAGCCTTTTTTTGCTTTAAATGTTTATCCAGAGGAAAGGCAAAAAAAACCCCCTGGGTAGAAAAAACCAATTTTCCTCATTTGAGGGAAAAAAAATTTTCCCTTTCCCCACCCAATTGGGAAACCCGGAAAAAAACCCGGATCAAGAACCTTCCCCCAAAACCCGGGTCACTATAACCCTTTTATAAAATTTCATCTAGAAATGTTAATTTTCCCCGAAAACCCTTCCTCAAAGCATCAAAAGGTTTTAAATTTTATAACCCGTTTATTTTTACATCAGAAATGTATCCCGACCCCTTCCCCCCCAAAAAAAATCAAAAGATCCTAAATTTTTAATTGGTTTATAAATTTTTTTAATTCTAAAATGTTTTCCAGACCCCCCAGAAAAACCGGGCACTATAATTTTTATATTATTAATCTAGAAATGTTTCCCCCCTAAAAACCCCCAAAGAAAAAAAACCCTGGTTTTAAACCCGGATAACCCGTTATATTATTACCTTAGAAATGTTTTCCAGACCCCCTCCAGAATCCCGGTCCAAAAATGTTTTTAACTTGTTATATTTAAAAATTAAAAATCTTGAAAAAAAAAGTATCCGACCCCCCTTCCCCAATTTTTTAAATTCCTGGTCCCCCCTTTACCCCTGGTTTTTTTTTTATTACATCTAGAAATGTTAATTTTTCCCCGAACCCTTCTCCAGAAAAAACCAGCGTTTTCCTTTAAATTGGGTTAAAAAATTTTTTAAAATTTCATTAGAAAGGTTTTCCAGCCCCCTTTTTCCCCGGATCCTGGGCACTATAACTTTTTTATTAAACGCTCCAAAATTCTTTCCCAAAACCCCTTTTTTAACTCTGTTTGTTTTAAAAATTACCATGAAAATTTTTCTGGGAGAAAGGGTTTCCCCGTCTCATGCTCTTACAGTAAAAAAATCCCCCCTATTTTTTTGTAAAAATTTCTTTCCTCAAGACTAGAAAAACCCCCCTTGTTTGGATACAATCCTGGACATAAAAAAAATTTTAAGAGAAACTTTATATTGGGTCTTTTAAAAAATTTAAAAAAATTTATTAAGGGCCCCCCCCAAGCCGTTTTTTTTCCCTAAACTAAAAAACCCTAACCTTTCTAAACTTTTGGGATATTGCAGTCCACCCAATCCTTTTATTATTTTGTCTCATTGGGATTGCCCTCATGACCCTCATTCATAAAAGGTGTCCAAAATAGATACTTATCATGTACTAAGGATCTATAAACCCATGACCATTCCATCTATGGACACCTATATATCAGTAGATCACCATTGATCCCTCTGACCACCATATAATACCCAATGTAACCATCATACAAATGAGATTCTGTCTCATTGGGATTGCCCTCATGACTCTTACTCAAAATAGGTGTCCAATCCCTTTAAGTCTAGTAGATATTCATTATGAAGAGAAGAGATCAATGGAGGGACGGGGAATCTGCTGTGAAGCCTCGGGTGGCACTGACAGTGATTGGCATAGATGAGCGGCGCAGCCAACACAGCACATTTGTTTCATCTTTGCCTCTTTATCAGTTTGGTTAATAGCATGTGTTCTGAGGTCTGTTTTGATCTGGAATCAGATGGGAGATGCACAAATGAGCCCAGAGACAGGGAGAATAGAGATGTCTCTTCTGCGAGATTACACGCCTGGTGATTAATAGTCAAAACAGCTCGTATATTAAGAGAACCCAACGAGCCGCTGCAGTCAGTGTTTATTAACCTCTCCATGGTGGTTTAGGTGAGACTCGCTGTCATCCATTCTAATAGTCTCCTCTTCCTCACCCCAGGGTTCGGCGGACTCCTATACCAGCCGTCCATCTGATTCTGATGTCTCTTTGGAAGAAGACAGGGAGGCCGTGCGGAGAGAAGCGGAGCGTCAGGCCCAGGCACAGCTGGAGAAAGCCAAGGTACAGCTTCTGACATATTGTTATCAGCGTGCCCGCTGGGGCATTACAGGACCGGCCTGGAGTATAATAGCTGGTGTACATGGCGCCAGCACAGAACACACTGTGTAGATTTTTTTAACTTTATCGGTTGGAAAGCGGAGATCATGTACTCTGATCAGGACTGAGTGATTTCTTGAGGGGAAATTTGCTATTTGATGTTATAAAAAATGTGAGAGCGCTTTTTTGGTGTCCAACCACCTGTAGCCACCATGTTTGTTTGATGCCTGACAGTCATTTTTTATAAAATGAGCCACAAGGACAAGTTGCCGGTATCTTTAGTATATATTATGTAGCCACTGCATAGGAAATGGAAATCCTACTAAAAGAGTGGACAGTCTTGAAATCTGTGGGGGGCTTCTGGGCATGGTGGGGCCATTGAGCTGGTTTTTAGGGGGAAAGGCAAAGAAAGAAAGGCATAAAGCGGGACAATAGCTGTAAGGGGGGCCCCAAGAATCATCTCCACTGGTGGCCACAAGAATCATCTCCTCTGGTGGGCCCCAAGAATCAATGCCACTGGTGGATCCTAAGAATCAACTCCACTGGTGGGTCCTAAATCAACTCCACTGGTGGGCCCAAGAATCACTCACTGGTGGGCTTCCCAAAAATCACTCCCCTGGTGGGGCCCCCGAATCAATTCCTGGTGGGGCCCCCAAGAATCATCTCCACTGTGGGCCCAAGAATCATCTCCCTGGTGGGCCCAAGAATCATCTCCACTGGGGGCCCCAAGAATCATCTCCAAATGGTGGCCCCAAAAATCATCTCCCTTTGGTGGCCCAAGAATCATCTCCACTTTTGGCCCCAAGAATCATCTCCACTGGTGGGCTCCAAGAATCATCTCCACTGGTGGGCTCCAAAAATCATCTCCACTGGTGGCCCCAAGAATCATCTCCCCTGGTGGCCCCAAGAATCATCTCCACTGGTGGCCCCAAAAATCATCTCCCCTATGGCCCAAGAATCATCTCCATGGTGGGCCCAAGAATCATCTCCTGTGGGGCTCCCCCAAGAATCATCTCCACTGGTGGGCCCCAAAATCATCTCCACTGGTGGCCCCCAAAAATCATCCCCCCTATGGCCCAAGAATCATCTCCACTGGGGGGCTCCAAGAATCATCTCCACTGGTGGGCTTCCCAAAAATCATCTCACTGGTGGGCTCCAAGAATTATCTCCCTGGTGGGCCCAAGAATATCTCCATGGTGGCCCAAGAACATCTCCACTGGTGGGGCCCCAAAAATCATTCTCCCTGGTGGCCCCAAGAATCATCTCCCTGGTGGCCCAAGAATCATCTCCCTGGTGGCCCAAGAATCATCTCCACTGGTGGGCCCAAGAATCATCCCCACTGGTGGGCTCCCAAAAATCATCTCCCTGGGGGGCTCCAAAAATCATCCCCCTGGTGGCCCCAAGAATCATCCCACTGGTGGGGCCCCCAAAAATCATCTCCACTGGTGGGTCCAAGAATCAACTCCCTTGGGGGCCCCAAGAATCAACTCCTGGTGGCCCAAGAATCAACTCCTTTGGGGGCCCCAAGAATCAACTCCACTGGGGGGCTCCAAGAATCTTCCCAGGGTGGGCCCCAAGAATCATCCCTCGGGGGGCCCCGGGAATCATCTCCACGGGTGGCCCCAGGAATCTACTCCACTGGGGGGCCCCAGGAATCTACCCCACTGGGGGCCCCCAGGAATTACTCCATGGTGGGCCCAAAAAGAATGTACCCACTTGTGGGCCCCTATAATCAACTCCACTGCTGGGCTCCAATAATAATTTTCACTGGTGGGCTCCAGGCACTGAAAGTGACCATAGACCTTAGGTAACTGTTCTATTCTGCCTGATTTTCTCACTTACATGCAGGCTTAGCGGGAAGGGAACTTCTATGTTAACAGCTTATCTTTTGTGGCCATATTATAATCTCTGAACCTTCTTTTCCTTAACATCTGCTGTTGAGTTGAGGTACTCCCATACAGGCTAGAAAATAGGCCAATCCTGCTGAAATTGGCGAGCTTGAATAACTTTCCTTTAAATGTGTATGGCCACCTTAAAGGGGTATTTCCATCTCATTTATAAACTTTAAACATATTGGCAAAGGTAAATAAATATTCTTACCAAATACATTCCTGTTCTGATTTTGCTTAATTTCAAAGATACAGCAGGTTATCTATCCCACTTGTTTACAGATGGTTCCCTAGGTTACCAGCTACCTCTATGTTTTAGCCACTCAGCCCCTCCTTTTGATAAGGCATAGCTGCTAGAGCACAGAGGTGATCGGTAACCTAGAAAATCACCTGTAAGCAAGCAGGATAGATAACCTACTGTATCTTTTAAAGTAAGCATGTTTATTTACCTACATTTTTAAAGTTAATCAATGAGATGGGAATGTGAATGTTCTAGTCGAGGACATATAAATTAGTGTTGTCATGTGAAAATTTTTGCAGTGGGAGATTGAGTTCAGAGAGTAAAGAAAGGATCTGCAGGTATCAATTACAAAGCGCCCTTTAAAAGGGGTTTTGCCCCCAATCTTATTTCTACCTCCTGCATTCGCCCTGTGTCAAAGGGGGAGTACGATTTGCTTAATTGCAGATTTGTGGCCAGCAGGATGACATCACCGGCCTTCCTACTCTAGTCAAAGAAATTCTGTTTATGTATACGCTGTGACTAGCTACATTTTAGCTCAGGGGAATTTTTGCTTTGCAGCAAGGGGCCTAGGTTCAAATCCCCTTTTGGAACCAAACCGTGGATTTTTTTTCCTTTATAAAGCGATGTTCATTGAGATTTCTTTTTTTTATGTATTTTCACTGTTTGACTAATTACAAGGAGACGAGGGACAGGACTAGAATGACAGCACCCCGGGGTTTTAACACTCATGATTCCTGAGAGGAGAGGGGAGTCTACATGTCGGCCGGATGAGGAGCCTCTCCCGGGCGAAACCCCTGGAGAGAGCTTGGAAAAACAATAAATCACTTAAGGAGCAGCTAAAAAAAAAAAAAACCCGGTGCAAAATTTTTTAAAATGATGAATGAGGGAAAATTTTTTTATTATTTAGTTTGGCAAGCTTCCCACGTAAATTTTTCCCTTTGGGGCCAAAACCCCTTTAAAAAAAAAAGGGGGGAAAAAATCCTACCAAACCGGGGCCCCCCCCAAAAAAAAAATTTTTTTAAAAAATTTTTTTTTTTTTCCCCCCCCAAAATTTTTAAAAAAAAAAAAAATTTTAAAAAAAAAATTTTTTTTTTTTGAAATTTTGGAAAAATTTTCCCCCTTTTTTTTTTTCCCCCAAAAAAAAAATTTTTAAAAAAAAGGGAAAACCCCTTTTTTTTAACCGGGGGGGGGGGGGGGGGGGGGGGGGGGCGGGGGCGGGGGCGGGGGGGGGGGGGGGGGGGGGGCCCCCCCCCAAAAGGGGGGGGAAAAAAAATTTTTTTTTTTAAAAAAAACCCCAAAGGGGGGGGGTTTTTTTTTTTTTGGGGGGGGGGAAAAAGGGGGAAAAGGGGGGTGGGGAAAAGGTTGGGGTTGGGGTTAAAAAATTTAAAAGGGTTGTAAAAGAGGGGGGGTTTGTTGGGGTTAATAAGGGGTTAAAAGGTTTTTTAATTTGAAAAAAAAATGGTTAAATTGGTGAAGAAAAAAATTAAATTTTGGGGAAAAATTTTTTTTTTTTTAAAACCCCGGTTTTTTGGGTTTAAAAAATTTCGGCGGATTTTCCCGGTAATTTTCTGGGGGATTGGGGACCCGTGTAATTTCGGGCCGGCAAACCCCTGAAAAACCCAGGGTTTCAAAAATTTCCCAAAAAAAAACCCACCGGGCCCAGTAAAATGCAAATTGGGGGTTTTTGGGAGGGGGGTATCCCTTGCCTTCAAAAAAGGGAAACTAAAATACGATGTAAGGGCCAACCTTGCCCTTTAAGACGGTGAGACCAGGGGCGTAGCTACAGGGGGTGCAGAGGTAGCAGTCGCTACCGGGCCCTGCAGCCTGAGGGGGCCCAAAGCCCTTTGCCACATAAGGGGATACCACAGTAAGTGGCACATGGGTGGGGGGCCCATTTCACTTGTTTGCTCTATGGCCCCGAAGCTTCAAGTTACGCCTCTGGGTGAGACGGAGCCAATATGGGCACAAAGTTGCACAGCAACATCCCGAAATAGCAGCCACTTATTCTAGACGCTGGTAGGAGGCATAAGGTTGAGCACGTTATGTACCTGTTTACATGAAACACAGGTTGTGCTGTTGGTTTTTAGTAATTTTTCTACATTTTCTTCCACTCGAAGAGCAATTTGTGTAATTAGGATTTGCATATTTGTGGGACCGGGATTAGGAGTGACTATGAAAGGAAAAAAAAAAAAATTTGGTCCACTTCACTCGGATCGGAGCCGGGTCAAGATTTCCCGAAAAATTACAGATAAAATATCATTCTGCACTGTTTTTTTCCGTTCAAATGATGGGGACATCATGATGGAAACTTTATGAACCTCACTGTAGTCAATAGGATCCATCAAGTAACATTGATGTCCATAATGTATTGGATCCGGCACTGCCATTATTTTCAGTTTTCTGTTCCTACGTCGCACATGTGGAATTGGCTTCAGTCCCAAAATTCAAGACAATCATGTTTTTTCATAACTAACTTTAAAATTTTACCTTGTTGGATCTTTTCACTTCTCAAACAGAGCTTAAAAAGGTTTTCTCTCATGCTGTTTCAGAGTCACAGGCAGCTTCAGACCCACACTGCCAGGTCAGGCGGTGGGTGGCTCTATATCAGTGACTAGTGTATTTAGCTTCCCTGTAACAAGCCAAGCCATTACAGAAATATAAGTGAAGGAGATGTACTCTTTAGTAAACAAAGCTTAAAATGCTCTTAGGAGTAAAAATAATTGCTGATGTTAATAAAAGCTAATCTTGTTAGAGATGAGTCTTATGCGAGATGACTCCCCCCCAAGGGGGGAGTCCCAATCCCTCTCTCTGTCAATCAAGAAAGGAGATAGGAGTAAAAGATAAATGTATGTACCCAAACAGATAAAACTCTTTATTCATGACCAAGGTAAAAACAAAAGGGACTAATGCATTTGGAAAAAGTCTTTAAATACCTGTCCCTACAAGCTGAAAGTTAATCATTGTTGTGAGAAAACCCTTTTTAAATATATTCAAAAAGGCTCATGGGAAATGAGCCAGGACCAAAACCCAAATTTGGGGTCGCCCCCCAAAAGTCCAGCCCTTTTCCCCTGATCTTTTTTAAAAATTTTTAACTTCAGTGGAGCGACCATAGTGTTTAAGTTTTCCCCAACCTACAGGGGTTCCCAATGAGAAAAAATTCCCCTTTTTAAGCAAGCTTAGTTAATTTCGTTATGTGCTGAGGGAAGTGACAACCCCCTTAGCAAAATTGGTAGTTGGAGGTCTTGTTACTGTTTTTTCTATTTGGGGGTTATCCCGGCCTTTAAAGGTGTTTTTCCCCTGTTTTTTTTTTATCGGTAAAATCTATTGTGGAATCCACAGCAAAAAAGGGGTGATGTCCGGGGTATTATGCGAGACGATTTTTTGACGCAGATTTAGAAGGGTTTGATTCCATACCCCCTTTATTACCGGTTTGCCCCTTTAATTCCAAAAAAAGTCTCCTTGTTTAGCCAGGATACCCCCCTTGTTGTACCAGGTATTGGACCCCCTTTATTAGTGGATTGCCCCCTTTATTAGCCAGGTATTGATTTTATAAAAGTTCCCCTTTTTAGAAGTCAGGATTGCCCCCCTTTGTGAGGTAATTCCCCCTTTATTAGAGGTATTGCCCCCTTTTTTCCCCAGGTATTCCCCCCTTTATTGCCAGGTATTCCCCCTTTTTTCCCAGGAACCCCCCCTTTATTAGCCAGGTAAGTTCTTGTTGTAAAAAACCCCCTTTTTACCAGGTTTGATTTTTAAGTCAATTGCCCCCACAGCCGGGTTTTTCCCCCCTTTTATTACCAGGTAGCCCCCTTTTTAAGGTTTCCCCCCTTTACAAGGTATTCCCCCATTGGGGTTTTCCCCTTTAGCAGTTTGGGTTTCCCCATTTATTCCCCGGGGATTTGCCCCTTTGTAGTCAGGTTTGCCCCTTTTTAGCCGTTTTCCCCCCTTTAAAGGGTTTACCCCTTTATTAACGGTAAAACCCCTTTTTAACCAAGCCCCCGTTAGAGTCGGATTCCCCCTTTTTTCCCAGGATTCCCCCTTTTAGAAGTATTGCCCCTTTATTGCCAGTTTTTGCCCCTTGTTTAGCCAGAAGCCCCCTTTTCCCGGTTTCCCCCTTTATTACCGGAACCCCCTTTTTGTACCAGGATTCCCCCTTTATTGCCAGGAAAACCCCTTTTTCCAAATAACCTCTTTTTGTGAAAAAACCCCTTTTACCATATTGCCCCCTTTAAAAACCGGGGAGACCCCTTTTAACCCAAAGGCCCCCCTTTTTTCCTCCCCCTTGTTGTGCCGGATTGCCCCCTTTTTGTAGCAGGTACCCCCTTTGTACCATATTCCCCTTTTGTACCCGGGAAAAGCCCCCTTTCCAGGACCCCCCCTTTTTTGCCAGGTAGTCCCCTTGTTGTGGGGCCGGGAGGCCCCTTTTTTAGCCGGGTTAGCCCCCTTTTTACCAGGTATCCCCCTTTTTAAGCCGGGAGATCCCCTTTTTTACCCAGGTAGAGCCCCCTTTGTTTACCCGGGTATTGCCCCCTTTATTAGCCAGTAGCCCCCTTTTACCAGGTATCCCCCCTTTTTTAGCCAGGTAGACCCCTTTTGAAAGGGAAAGGGCCCCTTTGTAGCGGGATTCCCCCCCTTTATTAGCCAGGTATTGCCCCCTTGTATCGGGTTTTGCCCCCTTTTTACCCAGGTTTTTCCCCCTTTTTTAAGCCAGGTTTTTTCCCCCTTTTTATTAGCCAGTATTGCCCCTTTATTAGCCGGGTATGCCCCCTTTAGAGCGGGTATTGCCCCCTTTAGACCCAGTATGCCCCCTTTTATTAGCCGGGGTTTTTGCCCCCTTTAAAGCCAGAAGTCCCCTTTTTTGACCCAGGTAGGCCCCTTTTGAGCAGGTATTCCCCTTTATTACCCAGGTATTGCCCCTTTATTAGCCGGGTATTCCCCCCTTTATTAGCCGGGAAACCCCCCCTTTTTAGCCATTTTTGCCCCCTTTTAGCCGGTATTGCCCCCTTTTATTAGCCAAAAGGCCCCCTTTTTACCCCGGGTATTCCCCCTTTTGTGCCAGGTTTCCCCCTTTTATTAGCCAGGAAATGCCCCTTTTTAGCCAGGTGAGCCCCTTTTGTAGCCAGGTATTCCCCCCTTTATTAGCCGGGAAACCCCCCTTTTGTACCAGGTTTTTCCCCCCTTTATTGCCAGGAAAGGCCCTTTTGTAGCCAGGTTTTGCCCCTTTTGTAGCCGTATTCCCCCCTTTGTAGCCAGGTATGCCCCCCTTTGTAGCCAGGTATTCCCCCTTTTAAATAGCCAGGAAACCCCCCTTTATTAGCCGGGTGTTTTTATTCCCCCCTTTATTACCAGGTAGAGTCCCCTTGTTGACCAGGTAGAGCCCCCCCTTGTTGTTAGCCAGGTAGACCCCTTTTATTAGCCGGGTTAGCCCCCTTTTTAGCCAGGTTTTTCCCCCTTTTATTACCCCAGGTAAGCCCCCTTGTTTTTGCCAGGTATTGCCCCTTTTACCAGTATTGCCCCCTTTTTAGCCGGTAGACCCCCCTTTTTGTACCCGGGAAAACCCCCCTTTTGTAGCCAGGTATTCCCCCCCTTTTTAGCCGGGTAGCCCCCTTTTTGTCCCAGGTATTGCCCCCTTTTTAGCCAGGTTTTGCCCCCCTTTTTTAGCCAGGAAACCCCCCGTTGTAGCCAGGAAAAGCCCCCTTTGTAGCCGGGTATTCCCCCCTTTTTTGTAGCCGGGTATTGCCCCCTTTTAGCCGGTATTCCCCCCTTTTTGTAGCCAGGTTTTGCCCCCTTGTTTAGCCATTTTTTCCCCCCCTTGTTAGCCGGTAGACCCCCTTTTTTTAGCCAATAGACCCCCTTTTACCCGGGAAAGGCCCCTTTTTAGCCATGTATTGCCCCCCTTTGTAGCCAGGTATTGCCCCCTTTATTAGCCAGGAAGTGCCCCCTTTACCAGGTAGAGCCCCCTTTTTACCGGAAATCCCCCCTTTGTAGCCGGGGGAAAGCCCCCTTTTAGCCAGGTATTGCCCCCTTTTTACCCAGGTAGACCCCCCCTTGTTGTAGCCAGGTTTTCCCCCCCTTTGTACCGGGATTGCCCCCTTTTTAGCCAGGTAGAGCCCCCTTGTTTTCCCCCGGTATTGCCCCCTGTATTACCCAGGTAGATGCCCCTTTTTGTAGCCAGGTACCCCCCTTTATTAGCCAGGTGACCCCCCCTTATATTGATAAAAAAAAATAATAAAATCCTTCCCTCACCAGGCTCCTGCGCCTCCCACCCCGACCGATTTCCTCAGCGCGCAGGGGGACTGAGTGCAGCCGCGTCCTTCCCCTGCGCCGCTGACCTGATGTACGGCCGCACCGGGGCCGGGCAAAGGGGGAGAAGGGAGGAGGGAGCATCCCTCCTGCCTCCCCCTGCAAGCGAGACTACGGGGGGGTGAAGCGGCCGCTGCGGGCGCTTCACCGCCTGTAGGGGCGGCCCAGCAGCGCCAAATAGCGCCCCCGCGTTTCTTGTGCCCCGGCCATTTAAAAACCCCCGGGGCCTGCCAGGCGGCGGGGGGGGTTCCCAACTCTGCCGGGATGGCGGGGGGGACCCCCAAAAGCGGACCCCCCCCCCAAAAACGGGAGAGTTGGATGTATTGGAAAACACACAAGTGCTGACGGGGGGACAACTGGGGGCACACGGGCCCACCATCGTGAGTGGCTTACTAGCCCATGCCAAAAAAACGATGCCAGGGCCAATCCGCGTAATTGTCCTGCTTTCTGAAACATTTATTGCGGCCCTTGGGGGGGAACATTATTAACCCGTCAAAGCTGGTGGGAAATCGGGCTATTGTGCCATAAGGGATGGTGAACCTCGAAGTGTATCGGGCCGGCCCGAACGTTCATGCCACGGCAAAAACACATGAAAGTGTAGATAATCCACGGCACTCCTTTGGTAATAGTAGAAAATTAGATCCAGGGCTGTGGAGTCGGCAAGCCAAAGCCCCGACTCCTCCAACTACAAAGCTGTAGGGGATTGTGAGATATGGAGCCTGAAAGTCACAAGTTCAAAACATTGTTACCATTTTGCTTGTCAGTGTAAAATATATTTATTGGGTATGTGTCACGGTCCGCCGGCCCGGCCTTAGACCGCGTCGGTCCGTGCCCCGTGTCTGGGGGCCGCTGGGTCCCCTGTCGGGGCTTACAGCGGCAGTGTCAGTTTTGCTCTACACTGTTCTGCCCAGCGTTTCTCCCTGGTCTGCTTCCCCCGGGTTTCCCCCCGTGGCTTCCCCAGCTGTGTGGCAAACCCCCTAGGGGGCGCGCCCCGCCTGGGGAATTTATGCACACAGTGCTCCTCTCCCCGTCTGTGGGCCCCTACCCTTTCCCTTTATAAGGAACTTCCTCCGGGCTCTGGGTCAGTTTGTTGTGTTTTCCCATGAGCTAACCTCTGCTGCTGAAGTGCTGCTTTTTTAACCCCCTGGTTCCAAGTGTCTGCTAAAAATCCTGCGCGCACCGTCAGTATTCCTGCTGTGTATCTTTTTCACCCTGGGGCTGTGTTTCCCTTAAACAGCTACTGCATCCGTTTATCCGGCACCTGTGTCCTGCACTTCGGCTACCCGCCGCGAGTACTGCCATCTCTGCCCGGGGTGGGCCCTGTGGATCCCCTGTACCAGGGCGTTACTGGCTTTGCGGTCAGAAATCGTTATAGTACGAACTGACCCTACTAAATGGATCCCGCCGGAGTGACTCTGCCTGACCTGGTAGCTGTAATTAACCGTCATGGCACGCACCTGGAGCAACTCTTCCAGAAGCTACAGACCGTTACCGCACGTCTGGATGAAGTTGCGTCTGCACGGGTACCTACGCCAGCCCTGCTACCTGCCGTATCTCCGGCACCTGCGGCCATGTCCAGTCCCAGCCTGCACCTGCCTCTGCCTGCCCGTTACAACGGAGAACCCCACACATGTCGCGGATTCATCAACCAGTGTACCATACACTTCGAGGTCCTGGCACACCAGTTTCCATCCGATAGAGCAAAGGTGGCGTTTATCATAAGCCTGCTCTCAGGTGAAGCTTTGGCCTGGGCCTCACCCCTCTGGGAGAGAGGGGATCTGCTGACAGGGGACATCCAAGAATTTGTGGTTGCCTTCCGGAAAATTTTTGAACAACCTGGGCGCAATACCTCCGCGGCATCTGCTCTGCTACGTTCCTGCCAAGGCGAATCTTCTGTGGGCCAATATGCCATCCGGTTTCGTACCCTGGCTTCGGAACTCGCTTGGAACAACGAGGCCCTTGTTGCAGCCTTCTGGTGGGGGCCTCGCTGGGCACATCAAGGATGAACTGGCTGGTCGTGACCTACCTAGTAACCTGGACGACCTCATTGCTCTAGCTACCAAAATCCACATACGTTTTTCTGAAAGAGCTCTAGAGCTTCGCCAGCAGTCACCGCCCTTCCGTCCTCGCAAGCCTTCATCTCGCCGTGTACCTGCACCCCCAAGTCTACCTCACCAGGCACCTGCGTTCCCACAAGATGTTCCTATGGAGGTGAATCACGTCTATCTAAGCCTGGATGAACGCACTCGCCGGCGCAGTCTGAACCTGTGTCTATACTGTGGCAGTTCCAAGCACTATCTGAAGACTGCCCATCCGATGCTGCCTGGGAAACCCCATGCATGGTGTTGTGGGTGAAGCGTCCCTGAGTAAAGATGCCTCTGCTCCTCGTCTGACCACCCCGGTCACCCTCTGTTATGGTTCCAGTACTAAAGCTCAAATTCCGGCTCTTCTAGACTCCGGCTCGTCTGAGAATTTCATCCACCCGTCATTACTGGAAGAATTCTGTCTGCCTGCCACCTGTCTGGATAAACCGCTGCGTTTCTCCTCCATCAACGGGGAGATCCTGAAAGAGCCAGTGCGCTACCGTACCAAACCTCTGTCTCTGCGAGTTGGAAGTTCCCACCAAGAGGACATCTCGTTCTACGTTTTGCCTAATGCTTCTGCTTCTGTCCTGCTTGGCCTACCGTGGTTCCAGCGTCACAATCCTTCCTTGGATTGGGAAACAGGTGAAGTTCTCCAGTGGGGCGAGCCATGTCTTTCTCGCTGCCTGAAGCCTGCCCGTCCTGTGCAGTCCCGCCCACCCGTTTCTCTGCCCGTTTCTGCTGTGCTGCCTGAAGAGGAACTTCAAGCGCAAGAATAGCTCCTGGTCTGTAAAGACACCTCTGTTTACCACCCACTCTCCCCCTGTCTACTGATTCTGCCCCCCAGGTTCAAGAAGTAATCCGGGACTCTCTGGACACCTCCTCTGAAGACAGTTCCTGGGATACCGAGGAGGAGGTGGTTACCCCTAGCCATAATTGGGGTACCCGGCTAGCCCGGAGGGGAGGGCTTAAGGGGGGGTACTGTCACGGATCGCGCCGCGGCCCGTGCCTAAGACCGCGGTCGTGTCCGTGCCCCTGTGTCTGGGTCCGCTGTGGCTCCCTGTGCGGGGCTTACAGCGGCAGTGTCAGTTTGCTCTACACCTGCTTCTGCTCAGCGTTACTCACCTGGTCCTGCTGCCACGCGTGTCCGTCCTCTGTGGCTTCCCCAGCGTGTGTGTGCACCCCATAGGGCGCGCGCCAGCCTGCGGACATTTATGCACACAGTGCTCCTGCTTCCTGTCTGTGACCTCTGACCCTTTCCTTCATAAGGAACTTCCTCCCTGGACTCTGGGTCAGTTCGTTGATGTTCTCCATAGAGCTAGACCTCTGCTGCCGGATCTGCTGCTTTTTGAACCGCCTGGTTTCCAGAGTGTCTGCTAAACTCCTGTCGCTGCACCCGTCAGCTATTCCTGCTGTGTATCTGTTATCACCCTGGGACTGTGTTTCCATTAAACAGCTACTGCATCCGTTTATCCGGCACCTGTGTCCTGCACTTCGGCTACCCGCCGCGAGTACTGCCATCTCTGCCCGCGGTGGGCCCTGAGGATCTCCCGTACCAGGGCGTTACTGGCTTTGCGGCCAGTAAACGTGACAGTATGACTTTAGAACACAAAAAAATTGTAAATATGCAAAACACTGCAGGAACGTTTTTCAAGGGATGCATGTGGCCCACAGACTGCGTGTTCAACACCCCTGCTTTAGTCAATAATTACAATATTTTATTGACTGATTAAAAGAAAAAAATAAATCAAAATAAAATAAATCAAAATAAATGCCTCCAAACGATAAGAGGCCCTAACGACTCGCTCTAACTCAATGGAGACTGGCTCTACCTAGTTATGGTAGCCGTCCTGGAAATGGCAACCCCAACATCCTTCCATCCCCCACTCCTAAACATAGATCAGACCAGTCTGTATAGTGCCCTTAAATTGTCAATGGCGGTCCTGAATACTGGAGCAGTGGCGGTCCTGGATACCGGAGCAGTGGTGGCCACATGGACACCATTGGCTACCATAGGGTCAGTAAAGATCCATAGTTATATTTGGTGTCTGTAGCAGGAGCTTTCCCGGCACATACACAAGTATGAACATGGTTTAAAGGAGTTTTGTCACAATCTAATGTTGACGTGGGATCCTCCAAAATGGATATTCAATCACTTTTCTAAATATATGTGATTATAAAAAGTGTAGCCTGTGAGAGCTGCAGCCTGGCTAAGATGCCCTTAGTTTGCTGACTGTTAACATTAGCTACGACCAGGAGCTGACAGGAAGCCGATCTGGCCGCGCTTGCGTTGTTTGCACTTCTTATCTGATGGCAGGGCACATGAACGAGCTTTGAAGGGAGTGGGAGAAAAGAGCTTGTGTCTTTTGTATAGAGAATCCACTGGTTGTAATATAATTATCTGAGTAAACATGCAGACACTCCCTGGCTCCCTGCTCTGCCCTCCTCCCCCCTGCAGCAGTCCGTGAAGGAACAAAAGAAAGCTGCCTGCTTGGAACTTATCTGCTCTCCTGAGCAGATAAGAGGGAGAAACAAAACCTGTAGAGCTTGTGCACAATACAGTTCTCCTCTGTGGATTAGCCAAACAATGTTTACTCAACTACAGAGACTGAATATCGGGAGCGTGTATGGGAGGTGGAGCAATGACATCACAGAGGAGGTACTTGTTCTTTTAAACACAGAAACACAACGCCCCTTTTCTCAAGACTTTAGATCAGAGTATCAGCCTGTTAGGTGAGGAAATCACTTCTTGGCAAAACCCCTTTAATGTGTTTTTGACACTCTCCACAGCTCGGCTCCTCACCTCCCACTGTATTTACCCTTGATGAAGACCTTATACGGCTGAAACGTCGGACTGTGGGAATTTCTATACAACATTTCTGCATACTGCATTTAATGGAGAGCTGATACTACTATATATTGTGTGATCTAATCAGGGCTGTGGAGTCGAGTCGTTGAGTCGGTGCCTATTTTGCAGGAGTCGGAGTCGTCATAAAATTGACCGACTCCGACTCCCAAACTATATAAGTTGATCCAGTTAGTTCGATGCAGTGCAAAGAGCAAGAGGAATTGGGTCCGGCCAGTGCTCCCATATCTTCAGCCTTATCACATAGGAGTGTAATTGATGACATGGAGCAGGCAAAGCGCTGCCCCAGGGGAAAAGATTCTGCTCCCAGGGCAAACAGATTTCAGCAAAATTTTTCACCTGCTTTCAAAGAAGTAGAAGGCTATGTTCACACGGCTTAAAATGGGACGTATTTCAGTCCGTAATTACGCGCCATACTGCGCGAATTACGGCTGAAATACACCCCAGTCATTACGGTAATCCACAGTTCTCATAGAGAACTATGGATTAACTCTCCTCCCCCTTTCTGGGGGCGAATCCCCCCGCGGGGGGAGATAAGTGACATGTGAATTACTAGCGGCTTATACGCGCCACTGGTAATGAAAGTCTATGGGCCGGCGAGGTGCTGGCCCCCCGCTCCCGCCCCTGCTCCGGCCCTGCCCCCGTCCACACAGCATAATTGCGGGGCGCAAATAAGCCATGTGAACCCAGCCAAAGAGTTCAACCATTCATCAAAATTGACTGTGGCTGAGGCAATTCCAATATACTCTGAAATTGTTAGAGATGTTACCCATGTGGTCACCGCTTTGCCCCCAACCGAGTTAGTGTAGAGAGGCCGTTCTCTAGCCTGAAAATCATGAGATCAGATGTGAGTATGTATGCAGGATCTGATGGAGGCAATACTATTTCTCAGAACAAATTCAGAGAAATCCACAAATGTTCCGCAGTGTTTTGCATATTTACAATTTTTTTTGTTCCCAAAGTCATATCCAATAAATATATTTTACACTGACCCCGCAAAAGGGTAACAAAAGTTTTGAACTTGTGACTTTCAGGCTCCATATCTCACCATCCACTACAGCTTTGTAGTTGGAGGAGTCGGAGTCGGGGCTTTGGCTTGCCGACTCCACAGCCCTGGAAACAAAAAATCTAATTTTCCAAATATCACCAAAAAGTGCGGGATTATCTACACTTTAATGTATTTTTGCCGTGGCATGAACGTTCGGGCCGACCCGATACACTTCGAGGTTCACCATCCCTTATGGCACAATAGCCCGATTTCCCAGCCATGCTTGTTGACAGGTTAATGAATGTTCTCCCCCAAGGGCCGCAATGAATGTTTCAGAAACGTCAGGGACAATCTACGCAGGATTCGGCCTAGAGCATTGTATTTTTAGGCATCGGCTAGTAGAGGCTGAGCCGATCAGTGGGATCTGGAGATCGTAAACAGAGTGGATTGGAATCGGGGGAGGCATTTCCCCAAAAAAATTTTTTTTTTTTTTCCCCCCCCCCCCCCCCGGGGGGGGAAAAAACCCCCCCAAAAAAATTTTTTTTGGGGTTTTTGGGGCTTTCCCCCCGGGGGGCCCCCCCCCCGGGGGGGGGGTTTTTTTTTTTGGGGGGAAAAAAATTTTCCCCCCAAATTCCCCCCCCCTTTTCCCCCCCCCCCAACCCCTTTTTTTTTTAAAAAAAAAGGGGCCCCTTTTGGGGGGGCCCCCCCCCCCTTTTTTTAAAGGGGGGAAAAAAATTTTTCCCCCTTTTTTTTTCCCGGGGGTTTTTCCCCCCCCTTTGGGGGAAACCCCTTTTCCCATTTTCAATTTTTTTTTTTTTAAGGGAAACCCCTTTTTTTTTTTTCCCAGAAAAAAAAATTTTTTTTTTTTTTTTTTTTTTGTTTTGAAAAAAACCTTTTCCGCCAAAAACCCTTTTTAAAAATTTAAATTTTTCCCCCAACCAAAAAAAAATTAAATTTTTTTTTTTTTTCCCCCCCCCCCCCCAACCCCCCAAAAACCCCCCCCCCCTTATTCCTTTAAAAAAAAAAAAAATTTTTCAAATTTTTTCCCCCCCCAAACCCCCAAAAAAAAAAAAAAACCCCCCCAAAAAAAAAATTGGCCAACCCAAAAAAACCCCCCCAAAAAAAATTTTTTTCAAAAATTTTTTTTTAAAAAAAAAAAAAACCCCCCCCCCTTTTTTTTTTTTTTTAAAAAAATTTTTTTTTTTTAAAAAAAAACCCCCCAAAAAACCACCAAAAAAAAATTTTTTTTTTTCCCCCCCAAAAAAAAAAAAATTTTAAAAAAAAAACCCCCCCCCCCTTTTTTTTAAAAAAACCCCCCAAAAAAAACCCCTTTAAAACCAAAAAACCCCCCCCCAAAAACCCCTTTTTTTTCCCCCCCCCATTAAAAACCCCAAAAATTTTTCCCCCCAAAAACCCAAAAATTTTTTTGGTTAAAGGGGTTTTTAAAAAAATTTTTTTATTTAAAAAGGGGGGCCCAAAAATTTTTTTTTTTAAATTAAAAAATTTTTTTTTGGGGTTTTTAAAAAGGGGGAAAGGGCCCCCCTTTTTTAAAAAAAAAAAATTTTTAAAAAAAGGGAAAAAAAGGGTTTTTAAAAAAATCGGCCCAAAGGGTTTTAAAAAGGGGGGGTTTTGGAAAAGGGTTTTTATTGGGCCGGGGGGAAAAAAAAAATTTTTTTTTAAAGGGGGGGGCCCCTTTTTTTTTTTTTAAAAAAAGAAAAGGGTTAACCCCCTTTTTTGGGGGGTTTGGGGGCCCCCGTTTTGGGGTTTTGGGGGGGGAAAATTTCCCCCAATTTTTAAAAAAAGGGGAAAAAGGGGAAAAAATTTTTTTTTTCCCCCTTTTTAAAAATTTTTTTTTAAAACCAAAAAATTTAAAAAAAAAACCCCCCTTTTTTTTTTAAAAAAAAATTTTAAAAAAGGGGGGGGGGGGCCTTTTTTTTCCCTTTTTTTTTTTTCCCAAAAATTCTTTAAAAAAATTTATTTTTCCTTTTTCCCCCCGTAAAGGGGAAACTTTCCCCCCCTTTAATTTTAAAAATTTTTTTTTTTTAAACCCTTCCCCCAAAAATTTTTTTTTAAAAAATTTAAAGGTTTTTTAATTTAAAAAAAAATTTTTCCCCCCTTTAAAAATTTTTTTTTTTTTTTTTTTTTTTTTAAAAGGGGGGGAAATTTTAGGCCCTTTGGGAAAATTTTTTTTTTTTGGGCCCCCCCCCTTTTTTTTTTCCCCCTTTTCAAAAAATTTAAAAAGGGGTTTTTTTAAAAAAAAAACCCCTTTAAAAAAAAAGGGGGGGGTTTTTTCTAAAAAATAAGGGCCCCCTTTTTTTTTTTCCTTTTTTTTTTAATTCCCCTTTTTCCTTTAAATTTTTTGGCCCCCCTTTTTTAAAAAATTTTTAAACCCTTTTCCCTTTCCCCCCGGCCCCCAAAAAAATTTTTCCCCCCCAAAGGCCCCCTTTTTTTCCCCCCCCCCCGGGGGTTTTTTCCCTTTTTTTTGGGGTTTTTTCCCCCCCAAAAAAAAAAAATTTTTTTTAAAATTTCCCCCCCTTTTTGGGGGGGAAAAAAAAAAGGGGGGGTTCCCCCCCAAAAAACCCCCTTTTTAAAGGGGTTTAACCCCAAAACCCCCGGGTTTCCCCGGGGGTTTCCCCCCCAAAAAAAAATTTTAAAATTTTTTTTTAAAAAAAAACCCCCCCCCCTTTTTTAGGGGGTTTTTTTTCCCCCCGTTTTTTTGGGGGCCCCCCCCCCCAAAAAAAAAAAAAAAAAAAAATTTTTTTTAAAAAAAAAATTTTAAAACCCCAAACCTTTTTAAAAAAATTTTTAAATTTTTAAAACCCCAAATTTTAAAAATTTTTTTTTTTTTTTTTTTTTTTAAAAAAAAAAAATTTTTTTTAAAAAAAAAAAAGGGGGTTTAAAATTTTTTTTCCCCCTTTCCCCAAAAAAAAAAGGATTTTAAAGCAAAAAAGAAATTTTTCCCCCCCTTTTTTTTTTTCCCAAAAAACTTTTTTGCCCCCCTTTTTTTTTTTGGTTTTTTTTTTAAAAAAAAATAAAAATTTTTTTTTTTTTAAATTTTAAAAAATTTTTTTTTTTTTCCCCCTTTATTTGGGGTTTTAGTTAAAGGGGTTTCCCCTTTTGTCCCTTTTTCCCCTTTTTTTAATTTTTCCCCCCCCCCTTTAACCCTTTTTTTTTCCCTTTTTTTTAAAAAAAAAACCTTTTCCCTTTTTTTTTTTAAAAAAAAATTTTTTTTTAAAGGGTTTAAAAAAAAAAAGGGGGGTTTAATTTTTTTGGGAAAAAGGGTTTTGGGGGTGGGTCCCTTTTGGGGGGGGGGTTTTTTTTCCCCCCCCCCTTTTTAGGGGGAAATTAAACAAAAAGAAGTTATCTAAAAATGCCCCCCAAAGGTTTTTTTTCTGACCTTAACAGGGTCACAATGTTTAAGATACATAAAAAAAAATAAACCCACTGCCCTGATCCCCAATTACTTTAAATCAATTAAAAGAATTTTCCGTTAAAAAAAAGACTATTCCAAATTTTAATTTTTGTTTGGGCCCTTTTGCTATTTTTAAAAAAATTCTAAAAAGTAAAAAACAGACATTTGTACTTTTGCTGGATTTTTTTTAGCTTTTTTTTAAATTAGAACAAAGGAAAATGGAAAATTACTGTACTTTAAAATAAAACCCCGTTTTAAAGGAAAAAAGGGCAAAAACATTGTTGATAGAAACAAAAGTGGGAGAAACTTTATGGTGTTAAAAACCCCCAGGAAGGGGGGTTTTAAAGCCGGGGTCAAAAATTTGGTTAAATGACCGAAAGCAAGATCTTGAAAAATGAGAACTGTTTCATAACAGTTACGGTTCCCTGCTTCGGGCCCCGGGTTTGGTTTATCCCCCTCGGGCCAAGGGGTGTTCTTAGTGTTGAAATAAGTGGGGGTTTCTTCACATCCAGTGTTTGTGTTGACCATTGGGGCGGGAGCCCCAAAAAACGGGCAACTTTTTTAAAAGGGGGGCCCAAAATTTAACTCTTAAAGTACCAGTCCAGACCCAAGATACAGAGTGCTGGGCGGGCCCGGGACCCCTGGTGACACCCTTTTTTTTCTTTTTGTTTGCCCACCCCTTGTGATGCCATCTTGGATTTGGCTTCAGCCGCGAGGGGAAAGGGTTCAACCCCACTTCCCATATTTAGAACTTGGAGGACTTTGGGAAATTTTTTAAGGTCATGGAAACATCTAAAAATTTACCTCAGGATTCTGGGAGATTTTAGTCCTGCCCCCGATCTACCCAGAAACACCTTTGGGGGGTTTTTTTTTTTAAGGGTTTTCAAAAACCCCAAAGTCCATTTTCATTTTCTCTTTCCCCGGAGTCTCCTGGGAAAAAGTGAGAGGGTTTTGGGAAATTTGAAACTACCGTACCGTGAGTGATCCTCACACATAGGTATAATCACTGTCTATTAAGTGGCTTAAAGGGGTTGTCTCACTACAAGGATTGCTTTTATATTAAAGATCTTGCAAAAAAAAGGGCCCTTTTCAATATGGTCCCTTTTAAAAACCCTTTTTCACACGGGTTATTCACGACGGATTTGTTTAGCCGGATTGCGCTCCACAAATCCGGGTTAATTTGGGGGTTGGGGGCCGGGGGGGCGGGGGGGGGCGCCGTTCCAAGGGCCCCTAATGTCTTATCTACGGCGCGCGGGAAGGGCGCGGAATCCATAGTTCTCTTGAGAGCAGGGGATTCCCCGAATTTTACTGAGGGTTGGCGCCGTACTGCACGCAAATCCAGCGCGGAGTACGGCCCCAACCCGCAGAAAAATAAGCCTTTGGTGAACGGGGCCTAACGTGCCCCTCCCTATTCTGGATACCCCCTTTGTAGGGGGCCGGGGCATTGCAGGGCCCTAAAACACCCGGGGCTCGGGCCTTTTGTTTTTCGGGGTAGGGGGGGTGCCACACATTTTTCCGTCATTGTGAACTGCGGTTTTTTTTTACGAAAAAAAACCTTTGTTCCTGTCACTTTTTTTCGCCATCCCCCCAGACCCCCTCCCACTCCTCAGAGTCACGTACGTAAAAAACCCCCAATGACAAATTTTAACTTTTTAAACTTCCCCCCTTCTATGAAAATACCCCTAAACATCACCAAAACATACACCTCCAAGGGGCAAATTCCCAAAAAGTGATTGTTACAAAAACCCCCTCAAAACCAGGCCCCCAAACTATTATATTAAAGGCTAAAATAATTGCTAGACCCTGCCCAAACGCGACCCCCACATGTGATTCCAGTGTACACAGGTTGATTACTTACCCCCCGAAAAGGGGAAATTTTGGGGTTAGATATATTGTATGAGACACTCTGCAGAAATATAGTGTTTGCACGCAGTTAATTTTGGTGACTCACCGGAGAGTCTTTTCAAAATCACGTCGTTCATTTTTCCCTTTTCTTCCCATCCGGTTTCCCTTCATGCTATTGTCCCGGCCAAGACTCTACCTGGGGATTTGGGGCCAAATATCTTAGAATCCTCACATTTCCAGCAACTCCCTTTTTTAGGTATGCAGTCCCTCAGTTAGGGTTTTGGGGCACTGAAGCAGTTATTGGGCCCAGGCAGTTATGGGACACAGGCAGATATATAGGGGCACTGGGCAGTATTGGGGGCCCCAGGCAGGTATGGGGACCCCAGGGCGGGAATTGGGGGGCCCCAGGGAGGGTATGGGGGGGCCCCAGGCAGGGATAAGAGGGACAGGCAGGGGATTAGGGCATGAGGCGTATATAGGGGCCCCAAGCATATATAGGAGCATGAGGCAGTATATGGGGCAAAGGAGGGTTATGGGGGCCAAGGGAGGTTATGGGGCCCCAAAAGGGAGTATATGGGGGGCCAGGGGGTATATGGGGGCCCAAAGGGAGGGATTGTGGCCACGGCAGGTTAAGGGGCACGAGGGAGTATAGGGGCCAAGGCAGTATATGGGGGCACGAGGCAGATAGGGGGGCCCCAAGCAGGTATAAGGGGGATGGGCAGTATATGGGGGGATGAGGCGTATATGGGGGCACTGACAGTATAGGGGTACAGGCAAATATAGGGGGACTGAGGAGTATAAAGGGGGACTGAGGCGATTATAGGGGGCCACAGGCAGGTAATGGGGGACAGGCAGTATAGGGGGCCACAGGCGGTATAAGGGGGGCCCGGCGGTATTGGGGGCCCAGGCAGGTAATGGGGGGGGGGACAGGCAGGTATATGGGGGAAGGCAGGTATATGGGGGCCACAGGGAGTATATGGGGGGCAAGGAGGTTTTTGAGGACAGGCAGGTTATAGGGGCACAGGCAGTGTATGGGGGCCACATGCGGTATATAGGGGACAGGCAGTTATGGGGGGACAGGAGGTATAAGGGGCACAGTGAGTATATGGGGCCACAGGCAGGGATATGGGGGCCAAGGCAGGGATAGGGGGCCCAGGAGGCATTATAGGCCCAAGGCAGGGTATGGGGGGCCCCGGCAGTATATGGGGGCCAAGGCAGCATTATAGGGCCAGGCAGGGGTATGGGGGCCACAGGAGGGATATGGGGGGCCACAGGAGGCTTATAGGGGAACAGACGATATGGGGCCCCCAGGCAGGGATTTGGGGCCAAGGCAGGGTATGGGGGATAGGCAGTATATGGGGGCCACGGCAGGGATATGGGGGCCCCAGGGAAAGGGTTATAGGCCCACAGGCGGGATTGGGGCCCAGGCAGAATGAGGGCCAAGGCAGACATTTTTAGGGGCACAGGCAGCAAATGGGGCCACACGGGATTGGGGCCCAGGGAGCAATGAGGGCCATAGAAGTATATGGGGGCTCAGGCCTGATATGGGGGGGCACAGGCAGGCATTATAGGGGAAAGGCGGGATTGGGGGCCACAGGCAGGGATATGGGGGCCACAGGCAGGGTTTGGGGGGCCCCCGGCACATTATGGGGCACAGGCAGATATGGGGGCCACAGCAGGGGGTAGGGGGCCCTAGGGTTAGGGGGGCCACAGGCAGGCTTATAGGGGCAAGGGAGTTTGGGGAATGAGGCAGGTAAAGCTATAAAAAAAACAAATAAAAATAACCTTAACTCCCCCGGCGAGGCCTCTGTCCTCTTTAGCCCGCGCTCCTCCGGCAGCTCCTAGGCGCACGGCCTATGACCGCTTTGGCCCCCGGACAGGAGGTCGCAATGACATACTCATCGCGCCTGCGGGGGAGGGCAGGGCCGCGGCGGGGCCCCAGGGTGTGGGACCCCGGCGGCCTCGCGGGGTGGACCCGCAGGTCCGACATGTTGCGGACAGGAGCGTCGCTCTCTGCTCCGCAGAAGCCCTCAGCTGTGTCCAGCGGACGCAAATGCAGCTGAAGGGCCAGTCGGTGCTCCAGGCCCATGGCAGCGGCCTGGAGCCCAGGAGACTCGGGGCACAGGGGGTTTTATTCAGGGCCCGAGCCCCGAATAAAACAGTCTAGCGACGCCCCTGTGTATGGGCTGCATCAGCTTCTCAGGTCCCTATAGCTACAGACCTGTTCAGTCTCTCCTGATAGGCTGCCAGCACTGGTTGCTATAGCTACAGACCTGGCTTCTACTGCAGCCTACTGGAAATCCGTAAACACGTCCCTGAATTCAAAGTGAAACCAAGAAAATAGGACTGACGTAAGAAGATTCAATGTAGTGAGACAACCCTTTTAAAATATAACTTTTAGTCATTTAAAATATATCAATCCCCAACTTAGACAAATTGACATTATGGACACAAACTCTACCACAAGAAGGTTATTATAACACATCAGGCACTTCCGGTTAGTTGTGGTTTCTCTTGTCACGATCCTGGTTGTGCTTGAGCCGTCTTATTTCCTGCACATAAGGAACCACAGGTCTCTCACGTAGCTGTTGGATATCAAAGGCAGTTAATGTCTCACCCTGATAATAACTATACTAATCCCTTCCTCAATAACAGAGTAATCGCCCCGGAAAGAGCGGCTCCGCTTGCAGCAATAACCCTGTAAAGCCCTGTGATGTCCCTAATAGGGAATCTTATATTACCATATATAGCAGCCTTATACTCTTCCCATACATTTCCCACTTCAGGTATAGAAATGGAAGGTTTCTCAGGGGAGAAAAAATGAGAGAGAAACAATGTCTCAGAGCCCCAAAGATAGATATTGGAGCTCAGGGTTTGGTACTGATACAGACCTCAACCCCTGTGAACTGGCATGGTGACTTTGTTACTCATAGGTATCCTGTCTTCCAGAGGTACTGTCCTGTTGTATGTGTTACGTATGGTAACATAGAAAGGGGAACATCTCACCTTGGGGGAGAGCACCGTATAGGTGTGTGGAGTTTTCACATGCCTTTTTGCCCTCCCACTAAGCATCTGCACATCACAAGGCATTATTGGTAAGGAGCCATAAGGCAGTAAAGATGCTCCAGAATTGTTATTCTATGAATACTAGAACAAATGTGTCAGGAGAGCTGAAGGTCCTCCTGAAATACTCTGTGCTGCTAATGCTATGTCCTCTGTTAGTCTTCCTCAACACCCCCTCAACCCTAAAATATTGTGTTGCTGTTGTTCCCTACATTTTCCACTACCAGTCACCTCCCCTAACATTGTGACATGTGCAGCCCTGTCCTTATAACCATAATCAAATGAGTAACTGCCTCCACATATTCCTGCCCTGAAATACTCTGTACTGCTGATAATCTCTGTATTTTTAACTTTCAGTTTGCAAATAAGCTCTTCTCCAGAAGAGAGAAAGATCCCTTGTAAGTCTGTGTCTAACCCATAATGTCTGAGACTTGGAAGATAACTAAAGATTATCAGTTAGGGTTCTTATTCCTCAACAGTACAAGAGTCAGGCTTAATTTGCAATACCATCTTCTCCAGGCATGACTTGCGACCCATGTTAGTGTCTCTCCATACAGTGAGATACATCACTTCCAAAAAGACTTACAGTATCTCATAAAATTGAGTACATTTTTGTACATATTGTATTATACCTTTTCATGGGACAACACTGAGAAGAAAATTAGACACTTTTGATAACAACACAAAGTAGTCACATGCAAACGCTTGTATAACTAGTAAAGTTGTTGGTTGCCATCAAAATAACTCGAACACAAGCGACCAGTCCAGCAATGTCTAAACCCCCGCTAGCAACAAAAGTGATGAATGGACACATTGGGCGACATGCATGATATTTGGAGCGCCCAGAGCGCCATATTTGCGCCATTAGACAGTGTAGGAATGACTGCCTGACTCTATGAACCTGATTACTACCGCGGTCATAAGATTTAGCTGCTTTCTAGCTACAAAACCGACACTTCTGCTCAAGTAAACCACATTAAAAGTGCTCTAAACTCTTACCAGCATTAATCTCCGGTATATGGCCGTACTGAAGTTCTATAATGTAGTAGCTTTCCGTACTGTTGTAGTGCGACATGCCCACCAGCACGCCGCGATAGCCTCCCCCGATCTCAGCGCCTAACACATGCCAACGCGCATCTCAGCCTAAATACTCCAGATATTGGAGTGCGCCTTGTTATCAATATAGAGAACCGGGACATGCACACTAGTTCACAGAAGCTGAAAAACACCGAGGGTTTCTGCACAGCCAGTACATACATGTTTGCCCATTGTCCCAAGTGTCAATATTTAGGTAGCCCCCCATTATTCATTCCAGTCGCTGCACTTAACAACTCTCTTGAGCCATGAGAGGACTCACTAGAGCTTCACAGTTGCGAGCCACTGGAATCACAACAAGTCCCCTTCCATAGACTACATCTGGACTGGTGGATGTTGGAGAGCCAATCTGCTACACTCACCTATCATTTGGAGCACCACCCGAAATCTCCATATTGTTTGCTAGTGTCCAGATAATGAGACATTTTGGCCAGTCCAGCACCTTACATCTCATCATAAACTACAAGAATGCAGTGTTCATCATGGTGGTGACAATTTTGGGGTCGTTCTCAAGTTTGGATACTGCCTGTCGGACATGCCCAAATGAGGAGGGGATCATGCTCTGCTTCAGGATGTTCTACATGAGCACTAATTGGTTTTGCACAAAAGAAGCAACAAGGCAGTTCTCTACTGCTAGAACGTGATTTTCATACATAAGGCACCTGTAATCTGACTAAAGTTCACTTGGATACCACTAAGAGAACTACATTAAAGGCTCTATCAGTGTGCAGGTCCACTCCAAAGTAATCTTTGGGATATCTGGTACATTAGTACACTACAAAGTCCGCGTTCCAAAAATGCGGTTATGCTAGCTGCCATAGACCTTTGTGGCCTCTGGAAATATTAGGTTGTCTACAGACTGTGCAAGAGTTGGGGTCCACCACAGGTCCAGTTGGTCCAGTTCAACCCTGGGTCCTCTTCAATTTGGAGGAGATTCGGTTTAGTTAGTTGACTCGTTATAATTTTAAGCACTACTCATAAAGGTCGAAATGAAAACCTTCAAACACAACCACCCAAAAGCAGGAACTAGTAGAGAATCTTTCTTCCTTCCATGTCTTATCTACTTTGTCGACAGCAAACTGTTTACAACGGGCTTTCTCACTGTGCCAACATCTTTCAAAGAGGATGTTCTTCTGGGTACACGACGAAGCCATTCAGCTACCATTTTAGATGCAGTGTGATGTCGATGGGTTGTTCCCCCCCCCCCACCCCCCACCCTGAGCACTGACAGGTCCAGTAGATCCATTCAAATACCTGGTCACATCACTCAATTTGGATGAGATTCGGTTTAGTTTAGAGACGTCTAAGTTATGGTTTTAAGAACTCTCCATATAGAGTCTGATGAAAGACCTTCAGAGCAACCTCCAAAAGCTGAGAGACAGCTTTCTTCCTTCTGGAAGAGAGCTAATTTGCATAGCTTTTCCCAGAGAGCACTGCCTGGCCTATAAACTTCACTATGACAGCTGATGGTCTTCTCAAGAAGAAACACTGTCCCTCAAACCTATCATTTCAGCCTGTGACATTTCTTTACATCCTAAAACATTTAGCCCTTTCCTCACTAACATAACCACATGAGCATTCAGTATCAGATCATGACAAGACAGCGGTGTCATTCAGGAGGCTAGGAAAAGGGGGGTGACGACTCTTTTTGTGAACTGGATTGGCGCTAATCCTTTTTTTGGGACAAACGCTCATTGAAATAATAAAAATTGCTATGACCTTTTCGGGTCAGTGTCTGATTACCTAGTTTGCGGTGCTGTATATGTGGTAGCTGATACACGGTTGAGTCATAGGCAATGTGTAGCTGGCAAAGGTAATAACGTGTGGTGAGTTGGCTTGGTGGGTTTATAAGGTGTGTGATAGGTTGTCTGCACATACAGTATATCCCCTATTGCTGTCATAGGCAGAAGGGCAACCAGACGTGTGTCTAAGACGCTGCATATAAGGCTGCTTATGAGGCTCTGAAGCAGACAGATGTCACTACACCTCTGCTAACCACATCACATCTGCAGAAAAAGGTTGATTTTTTTTATAGCAGCATTGGAATTGGATCTTCACAGATTGGCAAAGGGTTGCCGTTTCCAATTAATCATGTATTTCACCAATAGATGTTGGCGTGTCAGGTGAGTAACATCAGAGAACACCCTGCAACCATTGCTGGAAGAACACAAGTTGGTGGTGGCAGTGTTAGGCTATAAGCGTGGGGAGATAAGTGACATGTCAATTATTTTCCTATTCGCCGCGAGTAATGAATGTCACTGGTGCTGACGCCCCCCGTGCCGCATGAGAGGTCCTGAAACACACAATGTGGTGTTGGCTCTATGGACCCTCCAGCATCTGTGGGAGCCCCTGGATGGTGGTGTTGGCTCTATACCCTCACAGACTGTGGGACCCCTGGATGGTGGTTTGGCTCATAGGCCCTCCGCAGCTGTGGGAGCCTGGATGGTTGTTGGCTCTATGGACCCTCCACAGCGTGGGGAGCCCATGGATGGTGGTGTTTTGGCTCTATGGACCCCCCAGCAGCTGTGGGAGCCCCTGGATTTGGGGGTGTTGGCCCCTATGGACCTCCAGCAGCTGTGGGAGCCCTGGAAGGGGGTGTTGGCTCTAATGGACCCTCCAGCACTGTGGGAGCCCTGGTGGTGGTTGTGGCTCTATTTGGGCCCTCCCGACTGTGGGGCCCCCCATGGGGGTGTTGGCTCTATGGACCCTCCAGCGCTGTGGGAGCCCCTGATGGTGTGTTTGGGTCTATGGACCCCCCCCGAGCTGTGGGAGCCAATGAGGGGGGTTGGGGTCATGGCCCCCGCACTGTGGGAGCCTGGATGGTGGTGTTGGCTCTATGGACCCTCCCCAAACTGTGGGAGCCCCCCGGATGGTGGGGTTGGGCCCTTAAAGGACCCCCCAGCAGCTGTGGGGCCCCTGGATGGGGGGTGTTGGTTATGGGGGCCCTCCCAGGGGGAAGGCCCTTTTTTGGGGGATTTGGGAAACCCCCGGTTTGGGGGTGTTGGCTCTATGGGGCCCCCCCGGGTTTGGGGACCCAATGGGGTGGTGGGGTTGGCTCTAAGGACCCCCGCAGCTGTGGGGAAATCCCCGGTGGTGGGGTTGGCTCTATGGACCCCACCCGCAGCGGGGGGAAAACCCCCGGTTTGGGGGGGTTGGCTTTTGGATCCCCCCGGGTGTGGGAGCCCCTTTTGGGTGGTGATGTTTGGGTTATGGCTTTTTCCAGCAGTGTGGGGGCCCCTGGGTGGTGGTGTTGGCTCTATGGACCCCCCAGCAGCCCGTGGGAGGGGCCCCTGGGTTTTGGGGGTTTTCTTATGGACCCCCCAAACAGTTTTTGGGACCCCCCGGATGGTGGTGGGGTTTTGGGTCTATGGACCCCCCAGCACTGTGGGAGCCCCTGGATGGTTTGGGGTTTTGGTCTTGGACCCCCCAGGGCTGGGGGGAGCCCCCGGGGGTTTTGGGGTTGGCTTTATAGACCCTTTCAGCAGCTGTGGGAGCCCCCGGATGGGGGGTGTTGGGTCTATGGCCCCCCCGCAGTGTGGGACCCCCTGGATGGTGTTGTTCTCTATGGGAAACCCCCAGAGCTGGGGAGGGCCCCCGGATGTTTGGTTTTTGGGTCTTTTGGGGCCTCCAGAGTCTGGGAAACCCTGGATGGTGGGGTTGTTGGCTTATAGGCCCCCCGCAATTTTGGGAGCCCTGGGAAAAGGGGGGTTTTGGCTCTATGGGGCCCTCCAGCAGTGTTTGGGGGCCCCTTTGGGTGTTTGGGGTTGGACCCCTTTTTTTGGCCCCTTCCCGCAGCTTGGGGCCCTGGATGGTTGGTGTTGGCTCTATGGCCCTTAGCAGCTGTGGGAGCCCCCCGGATGGTGGTTTTTGGCTCTTTGGGGCCCCCCAAACGCTGTGGGGACCCCCGGATGGGGTTTTTGGCTCTATAGCCCCCCCAGCAGTTTTGGGGTCCCCGGATTGTGGTTTTTGGGCTCTATGGACCCCTCCGCAACTGTGGGGGGCCCTGGATGGTGGTGTTGGCTCTATGGAAATTCCCGCAGTGTGGGGGCCCTGGATTTTGGGGGTTTTTGGGTTTATAGACCCCCCCAGCAGGGTTTTGGGAAACCCCCGGCTTTGGGTTTTGTTTGGGTCTATAGCCCTCCAGCAGCTGTGGGAGGCCCCCGGTTTGGGTTTTGGGTTTGGGTTTTTTGGGCCCTCCAGGTTTTGGGAGCCCCCTGGAGGGTGGTGTTGGCTCCCATGGACCCCCGCAGCTGTGGAAAACCCCCGGATGGGGGTTGGCTTATGGACCCCCCAGCAGCTTTGGGAGGGCCCCCGGATGTTTGGGGGTTTTGGTCTTTTTGACCCTCCCGTAGCTGTGGGAGCCCCGGATGGGGGGGTTTGGCTCTAGGAACCCTTTCCCGCAGCTGTGGGAGCCCCCCGGGTGTTGGGGTTGGGGTCTATGGACCCCCCAGAAACGGTGGGAGCCCAAAGGGATGGGTGGTGTTGGTCTATGGCCCTCCCGCAGCTGTGGGAGCCCCTGGATTGGGGGTGTTGGTTTATAGACCCTCCAGTAGTGTGGGGGGCCCCTGGAAAGGTCGTTTTTTGGCTCTTTAGACCCTCCAGCAGCTGTTGGGTCCCTGGATGGTGGTGTTGGCTCTATGGCCCTCCAGCAGCTGGGGGCCCCTGGATGGTGGTTTTTTGGCTCTATGGGGCCCTCCAGCAGCTGTGGGGCCCCGGATGGTGGTGTTGGCTTTGGACCCCCCAGCGCTTGGGAGCCCTGGGTGGTTGGGGTTTGGGTCTATGGACCCCCCCAGGCCCGTTTGGGGCCCCTGGATGGTTTGGGGTTGGGGTCCTTTTTGGGCCCTCCAAACAGTGTGGGGGGCCCCTGGATGGTTGGGGGTTTTTTGGGGTCTATGGGACCCCCCACCGCTTTGGGAGCCCTGGGTGGTGGTGTTTGGTCTAGGAAATCCAGCAGCTGTTGGGGCCCTGGATGGTTTTTGTTTGGGTCTATGGGGCCCCCCAGCAGCTTTTGGGGCCCCCGGAAAGGTGGTGTTTTGGGTCTATGGCCCTCCCGCAGTGTGGGAGCCCCCTGGATGGTGTTTTTTTGTTTATGGACCCTCCGCAGCTTGGGGCCCCTTGGGGGTGGTTGGTGTTGGTTATGGGCCCTCCCGCAGCCCGTGGGGGGCCCCTGGGATGGTGGTGTTGGCTCTATGGACCCTCCAGCAGCTTGGGAGCCCCGGATTTTGGGGGGTTGGTCTTGGGCCTCCGAGCTGTGGGAAACCCCTGGTTTGGGGTGTTGGTTTCTAAGGACCCTCCAGAAACTGTGGGGGCCCTGGAGGTTGGTGTTTGGCCCTTTTGGGCCCTCCAGCAAACTGTGGGAGCCCCTGGATGGTGGGGTTGGTTTAAAGGGCCCCCCAGCGCTGTGGGGCCCCGGTTGGTTGGGGTTCCTTGACCCTCCCGGACCCCTTTTTGGGGACTCCCCCGGCCTGTTGGTCTTAGGGCCCCACAGCTTGGGGCCCCATGGTTTTTAAAGGACCCTCCAAAATTAAACCCCTTTTTGGGTTTCACCTTATACCCCCGAACCAGCCCCGGGGGTGGGAAAACCCCTTCTTTTACCCCCCTTTGTTTAAATTGTGTTAAGGGTGGAATGGTCCCCTTCCAGGAATTTGGCCCTGGATTTGGGTTTTGGTTAATGGGACCCCCCAATTGGGGGGCCCCCGGTGGTTTGTTTTTTGGAAGCCAAAAGCTTTTTGGGGGCCCCTTTATTAAATTCTGGTTTTAAATTTAAGATTGAGGGTTTGGTGGGGTTTTCCGGGGGTTTTGGCCCCCCGGCGGGGGGGCCCCGGGAGGGGTTTTGGGGCCCAAGGTCCCTTTTTTAGGGGTGGGAGCCCCTTATGGGGTTTTTTTGGGTTTTTCGGCCCTTTCCGTGGGGGGTTTTATTGGGTGTTAGGGCCTTGGTTTCCCCCGGGTTTTGGGGGCCCGGAATTTGGGGGTTGGGGCCCGGATTTTGCCCAGTTGGGGGCCAAAGGGGGTTTTTACCCATTGGAATCCACGCCCCTTGGAACCCTGGGATTGGGCGTTCATGGCCCCAGGCTTCCGGGGCCCCGGGGGGGGGGAGGGAAAATTGACTTTTACATTTTTGGGGCCCCGGACCCCCGCCGGGGGCCCAAAGGGTTTGGTCTTTGGAAAAGGGGGGGAGCCCCGGCCCGGGGCGGGTCGGCCCGCCCCGGGGGCCCCGGAATTAGGGGTTTGTTGGGGCCCCAAAAGGCCCCAAAACCCCGTGGGGGAATAAAAAACCTTTTTAACCACCACCTTAATTTTGTAACCAACCTTTTTCCACCCCTTTTTTACAAACAGTTTTTTCCTAAAAAGGATTTACTTAAAAATTGGTTTAAAATTCCCAAAGGGAAACCGCTGAGGGAACCCCCATTAAATTGTCTGGGCGGGCACACAGGTACTTGGTCATAATAATGTGACTCTACTACCTATAAACACTGGTTTCACATATACGCAAGCCGAAACCAGCCTGATGTAACACATTACAATTTTACCATTTGTTTCTCTGTGTTAAGCACTGAATCGCTCCTCGTTGCTATGGGAATTTGGCTCTGCATTTGTATTTTAGATACATGGAGAGCCTAATCTGCGACTAGTGGTTTGTTCTATTTGTAGAAGCAATATTGCAATTTCTAGAGCGCCATTTACTAATTACTCGGTAATTTCAGATGAAGGTGGTGATTGTCACAGCACATTTCCTGTCTCCGGCGGGCAGCTGCGAGCGCTTGGCACAGAGACGTCTTACTCTATGTGAGTGGCAGCGCATATATCGAGGGCTCTTTCCTGGGTATCTGCTCTTCGTGGACTGCAGATGTATTACGCGTCGTGTTAGGCCTCGTTCACACGGCTTATTTTGCCGCGGATTGGCGCCGTACTCCGCGCCGGATTTGCGCTGCAGTACGGCGCCAATCCGTCGGAGTCATTACGGTAATCCACTGCTCTCATTGAGAACAGTGGATTCCGTCGCTCCTGCCCGCTCGGCGAATCCGCCGCGGGGGGAGAACGTGACCTGCACATTATGTGCGGCGCGGACGCCGCCGGTGAACAATGCATTGTCTATGGGGCCGGGAGCGGCCCGGCCCCGGCCCCCGCCCCGCCCCTTATTCACGGCGGATTTGTGCGCTCAATACGGCGCACAAATCCGTCGGGAATAAGCCGTGTGAACACAGCCTTAATAGTCAGCGGAACATAAGTTATTTTTACAAACCAGTTATTTCTATCAGGATTACTGTATTTTACTGTCAGATGGGAACGCAGGGTAATTTCTCACACATTGAACTATTAATATCCCCAGAGGCCCTGTATGGGCAGATGTAAGATTTAGAGCAGATGTTCACCTTTGTTGTACAGTTCAGGGGCAAACCGAGAACTTATAAAGAAGGTTTCCAAGCTTGTTAGTGTCCACGGTGGAGACACTCAGAGGCCCCCCCTCTCCATTATACTATATATCCAGGAACTTATACACAAGTGATAACTTTAGTTAAAGGGCTTGTCTCACTACGTTGATTCATCTTACCTCAGTCCTGTTTTCTTGGATTCACTTTGAATTCAGGGGCGTGTTTACTGGCTTTTACTAGGCTACAGTAGAAGCCAGGTCTGTAGCTATATCAGCCAGCGCTGGCAGCCTATCAGGAGAGATCAAACAGGTCTGTAGCTATAGCGACCAGTCCTGGCAGCCTATCATGAGGGATCAAACAGGTCTGTAGCTATAGCAACCTGAGCAGCTGATGCAACCCATACAAAAGGGGTTATCTCAGAATAGGTAGGACACTGTTAATGGACATATATTGCAAAGTGACTTGTTTTTGCAAGATCTTTAACATAAAAAGCAACCCTTGTAGTGAGACAACCCCTTTAAACTCTGAACACATATGGAAAATTGCAAACAAAATTGAGATGCTCACCGCACCCTTTTGTGGATATAGTCAGAGCCTGCTTGATCCTGCTCTGTGTAAACAGGTGTTGTTCTGTTGTGCGCAGCTCACTAGTTACTGCTGATCTGCAGGTAATGCAATTAAAAAAGCTTTCTTTGAGCTAAACAGCTGTAAGTGGGAAAAATCCCACATTGGTTAAAAATGTATCTTTATTATAACATATATGTATATTAAAAATACCTAGTAAAAGGGTGAGTAGTACAGGGATAGGACATGTGAATAGACCCGCTTACGCATTTCAGAACTAAAAAGTGAGCTGTGATTAAAGGGGTTTTGCCACAATCTCATTTCATACCTCCTGCATCCAGCTCTTCAGCTCTGTGTGCTCAGAAGGAGGCGTGTGTGATTTGTTTGAATTGCATATCATGTGACCCAGCAGGATGACATCACCAGGCCTTTCCTCTCTCTAGTCAAAGAAAGGTCTGTTTATGTAAAGCATTGTGAGTAGCTACACTGTAGCTCAGAGGTAACATTTTTGCTTTACAGCACAAGGGTCCTTGGTTCAAATCCCTGCAGGAACCAAACCTGTGGATTTTTTTTTCTCTTTATCAATGCACAGACCTGATTGAGGTTTCTTTTTTTTACTTGCACTGTTTGACTTATTACTAAGGAGAACAGAGGACAGGACTAGAATGACAGCACCTGGGGTTTGAACACTCAGTAGCTGCCTGAGAGGAGAGGTCATGTCTGAGCATGTGCAACCAGGACTAAGAAGCTCTCAGCCCTGGTCGTTTCCCCTGGAGACGAGCTGTAAACAATGGATCACTAAAGGAGCAGCTAAAACAAACGGTGCAGAATTTTTAATAATGATGAATGGTGAAAATGTTTATTATTTAATTTTAATTTTCAAACTTCCCACATCAATTTTACTTTGTAGCAAATCCCCTTTAAGGAACTTTTTAGTGCTGAACCGCGTAAGCAGGTCTATTCACATATCCTATCCCTGCGCTACTTGCTCTTGGACTATGTATTTTTACTATACAGTATGTTATAATAAAGAGTTATTTTTAACCAACGTGCCCACTTAGAGCTGTTCAGGTCAAGGAATGTTTTTTTTTGAATACCTCTTGTTAACAACGTAATGTTCTTGGCGGCTTGGGATGCTGCAGGGGTCTCTTTATAGAGGTTAGATCTTTTTTTTCTGATACAGAGCTCCAGATGCTCTACCATACAGAAACAAGATAATAGTCTGTTTACTTGTACCCATCTCTAGGGGGAGCTGACTGCATGGGGATTCATACAGCTTAACAATAGGGAGGATACATTCCAGCTAGTGGCAGCAGAAAGCATTTATTATTTAAAGGGGTTTTCTAGCTACCAAGATCAAATCTCTAATGATGGGGACAGTAAAAATAAGCACTTCTACAATTGGTTTGCATTACCTAAATCATTTCGCAGCTATGAGCTAATCTATGTGTTCTACACCTAAAACTGCAGCCTGAGGTCGGGCCATGCCCACTTTTATGTGATTGGCTGCCTGATATTTAGTTCATGCCCCCTGATCGAGACATGCCCCCTGTACTGTGATTGGCTGTCTGCATTCTCTGTGCTTACTCCTCTCTGAACTGTGTGAAACTGAAAGTGAAACACCTTTCTGTGCTGGCTACTGTCTGTGTAATAAAGGCTGCCTGAGCTCCTCTCTGCTCATCTCCTAGCTCTGTGTGAAGGATTTTGGCAATTACTGAGTCTTTAGCTGTTAGATTCACTCTCCCCCCTCCATATAACACAGCCGTATACACTCTGCTCCTCCACTACCTCCTGACTGAGAACAGAGGGAGGAGTAGAGTGCATTTCTCACATTTGTTTCATCAGTTCACGCTGTATGTATAATTGTTTCCACCAATACAGGTGTTCTGGTTACAAGGAGCTTATGGAGAGAGGTGACAGCTCTGCAGACATGAGAACTGACCTCTGCAGGAAGTCTGCAGATCTGTGACATCCTCTCCCTTCCACTGCTCACACAGAATAAAATAAAAATAAAATAAAACAATAAAGTCTAAGGGCCACATGGAATACCTGATCTCGGCAAACAGTATGAAAACTGTCTAGGTCGAAAACTCACTTTGTTGCCCTTAGCAGCCAATCAGAGCCCATAGAAACCAAGTAGATCTCACCTTTCATTTCATATAGTGCTCTGGAAAAATGAGAAGGGCGCTCTGATTGGTTGCTATGGGCAACAAAGTGAGTTTTCGACCTAGACAGTTTTTATACATGTATAACTAAGTGAGTACCAATGATGAATGGCACACAATTCTAGGCACGTTTAACCCCCTTACCGACATGTGACATGGTAGTACGTCATTGTTTCGGTAAAGGGCTTTAATATTAATTGGAAATTGTATTTCTCCAAACCTTGTGAATTCATGTTAATCATGGCTCTGTTTGGTAAGTGAAAGATTTGAATGTTAAAGGTGTCCTCCATATATCCCATTAGAGATATATTCAGGAGCCTCATCGATTAGGCATGGTTCACATCTGCCTCAAAGGTTCTATCTGAGATCCCTGTCACAGATTCCGGTGAGATTGATGAAAAAATACTGCAGCATGTAGCAGCATTTTTTTTTTTTTATAATTATTTTTATTGAGAAGAAAGCTTACCATTCCAGTAAATCAAAGATACAGTACAAACAGTTGAGTACAAAGAGACTACAGTACACATAGTAAAACATAATCTATGCACGTACATCTTCTTCTCCAATTTTCAAATATATTAACTGTTCAAATTAAACCTAAACATTCAATGTGAAATTCCCACTCCCACTGAAGAGCTCCATCCAAAAACCCCACTTTAAGATTCATCTCCAATTTCTAGTCTCCCCAATGACTCTGCCATCTTTTCCAGGAGATAGTACCGGGACGTGCGGAAATGGGTCATCAATTCTTTAATGTCCTCATCCGCCAGAGACTTGACAATAAAGCACTACCAATTCTGGAAAAATTTCCTTTGTCAGCGTTGGTCTTTATTGGATTCTGCCTCTATCCTATCCACTGTCATCAGTTTGTCTAAGTGTAGCAAACTATTTCCCTCCTTTACTGGAATACTTTCCTGTAACCAATGCTGTAAAATGCACTTTTTTGCTACTAGAAGTATTGTGTGGACTCCTTTGTGTCCCACCAGCGCCTGTTCCTCTCCCCTACCAGCAACCTCAGCAGGAATATAATGGAAAATGGTACTAATTGGGATACTTGACACCTTCACCCCCCATATCTCTCTAATATATTGCAGAGTGTCCTCCCAATACGCTTTTAGTTTTGGGCAGTGCCATATTCCATGTAGAAGATCTGCCTTCTGCAATTTACACTTTGGGCACTCCGTCAGAAAACCAGCGGGGGCATTCCTGTAGGGAAGGTCAAATGCATAAGTCGCCGTGTGAGCCAGGCGGAAAACCATCTCCCTCCAACTTTCATTTACTATGGTGTTTTTAACTTTCTCGAGACCTTTTCTAATTTTTTGACTCGCCTCTGGGTCTCCCAAATCTCTTTCCCAAGCCCTGAAACATTGCTCTTTAGTTGAGCAAAGTCCCCTTTCACATAATTTCCTGTAAATTCCGGATAACGATTCCAGTTGATCTGGCTGTCCCATAAGGGCATCAAACCCTCCCGGAGTTTCTGCCGCCACTGGATTCCTGACCATTTTCTTACAGAAGGCTATGATCTGCCAATATTGGAAAACCTGTTTTTCACTCAGTCTGTATTTTCCCTTAAGTTCCTGCCACGACATGAACCTATTCTCCGTTTCATGTATTAGATCTCCCATTGTCCGAATGTTTCTATCCTTCCACTCCCCAAAGAATTTGTTTTCCCGTCCTGCTGGAAATGCCCGCATCTCCCACAAGTGCGTACTGGATAGGTAATAGGTAAAGTAAAAACTTCCTCAAGCTTCCATGTGGCAATTGTATCTCTTAAGATCATGCTTCGTTTGACATGGGCGGGAAGATCCCTGATTGCTGTATGCAGTAAGGCGGATAAATTCTCTGGATTCGCCAATTGCCTCTCCAGCCTCAGATTGGAAAAATACCAACTACCGTGGATCCAATCCCGCACATGACGGACAAGCGCCGCTAAATTGTACAATCTAATGTCGGGGAGGTTAAAGGGGTTTTATCGTTACAAAGATCATGTCTCAGATTATGGGGACAGTAAAAATAAGCACTTTTGTAATTGGGTTGCATTACCTCTGTCACTTGGTTTAGCAGATATCAGCTTCGCTGTAAATCTGTCTTCTATTTCTGCTGTTGCTGGTCAGAACGCCCTCTGGTAGATTCCTGCCCCCTAGACACCCCCCCTGCACTGTGCTTGGCTGGCTGTCATTTCATTCAGCCTGTTGGGAGATGCCCCTGGACAGGAAACGTCCTGGCCACGCCCCCCTGCGCTGTGATTGGCTGCCTGCAAACTCTGTGTTTACTCCCCTCTGAGCTGTTAAAATCGATAGTGAAACCAGAGTCTGCTGGCTCTATGTACATCTCAGCTCTATGGTGATGATCTGGGCAATTACTGCCTATTTAAAGGGCTTTTGGCAAGAGGTTGATTCACCTCCTCACAGGTTCAGTTTGAACTTTGAAAAGAGGGCATTCTGTTCCTCAGATCGAATGCAAGCCCCGCCTCCTTGTGACATCATCACCTGTAGTGTATAACATAAGGATTCAACATTGTGTCTGTATGAGCTGCCTGTATAGAGTAGTGCTTAGGTGATCAGCCCTATAAGATAGAGGTTGGGAGTTCAATTCCCATCAGTAGTGTTTTGTTTTGTTTTTTATTTAAAATTTATACACATATGTAAAGATATGAAAATATATGTGTGAACATCTATAATTTTATTCATATACACAAAACAAAGCTCCCTATATATTTGTCCCATCCTTGCAGTCACACCAAGCACTTCCAACATACGTGATACAATGCATATATTCTGGGGGATGAGAAATGATATAGGGGAGCCCTGTATGTGTGTATATATATAAATATATATATATATATATATATTTTATATATATATATCTCATTATATATATTAAAAAATATATTTTATGTATCTATAAAAATGTTTATAATATAGGGGGAAAAAAAATATAACCTGTAGGGACTAGAACTCCAAACCCCTTTGTTGTAAAAACAATAAGTCTATCACTGCTCTACCAGCTGCACCACCAGCCCAAGTCAGTTACAAGATGAGCAGGGCCTTCTCTGAAAGCTGAGTGCTTCTCCACATGTCACTGACAGGAAGCAGAGATCTTAACAGCTGCAGGCTTTCAGTTGTGTGTAAACTAAGACATACAGTATGACAGCTGCTTGCTGGAGTTTGGAGCCTCAAGGCTGCAGACATAAGCAGGCAGGAGGCTACAGAGCTGTTATAGCCAGACAACCCTCTGCATCCCCTGCTTTAAACAAAATGATGATGTCACAGTTCTTCAATGAGGGGAGACACGCCTGCTGAGAGGAAGAACACGCCCCTGAATTTCAAACTCAATCTGAGAAAATTAGCTGGACAGCACGAGCAGCTCAAACGATAACACCCCTTTAAGGCCCCCCTCCCTCTTGCTCAAAACCAGTTTCCTATAGGCGATCCTGGGTCTTTTCGAGCTCCACAAAAATCCTATAAACGCTGATCTCAATCTGTTGATATCCTTATGATTAAGTAACATCGGGATGTTCTGTATAGGATACAATAATCGGGCAAAGCTAATCATCTTCAATAAGTGAGCCCTCCCTAGTAGTGATAAGGGGAGTGGACCCCATCTTTTGAGTTCTCCTATAACTTTTTCTATCAGTGGCGTAAAATTTAGTTGATACAGTGAAGACGTCTCCCTACCTATCTTAATCCCTAGGTAGGTCAAATGTGATTTTACTACCTGCACTCTTTCCCTAAGATGGCTCTCCTCCCCCCCATGACCCAAAAAGAGCAATTGACTCTTAACTGAATTAATTTTTGCAGCATTTTTTCCTGTTGAAATGGACATTGTGGCATAAACCCAATGAACCTCTTTGTAGTCTATGAAGTCCATGGGGTGCTTCTGATGTCCATTGTGAAACGGGTCCAGTTCCACCTCTGACACAGATGTCAAAAAGTCCTTAGTCAGAGAGGAGAATGATTGCCAAGAGCGTCTCCCACTATGGAGGACCAGGCCTGTCCTACATTACACACACAGCCTATTGATCTTAAAGGGGTTGTCTTGTTCCAGCATTTGGCAGCCGTTTATGCTGGTTGCCAAGCAGAGCTTGTGAAATAGAGAGGCGTGTTTCTCCTCCCAGCACGGAGTATCTTCAATCTCTGCATACACGCCCCCAAAGTGAGTATTCATTCTGTGTGAGCTGGGGGAAGGGAGAGGTTCTCAGCTGTCATTGAAATCTTTGGAAGTGAAAAGTTAAGTGTAACTCGAGAGTTTATATCTAAATTTCTCGTTCTCTCTACATACTTTGTAACTGGAATGGGCATTTGACATTCAGGACTCTGGGAAAGACCGGTGAATTTTTTTCTGTCGCTCTCTCACATAGTGATATATCCTGCAGATTATTACACCTCTGACCTTTACAGATCTACAGAACTACTGTTTACATGGGACTGCAGATCTGTGTTGCAAAATTGTTTTATGTGGGGCTGCGCAGTACAGCTGTGTTCTCTCTCTGTATGTAATTTGCGTGGGACTCCACATCCTACATGGGACTGTTGTGTACAGCTGTGTTCTCTGTTTCTGATTTACGCACAAAAGTGATTTACGTGGGACTGCTCATCTGTGTTGCAAAATTGTTTTATGTGGGACTGCACAGTACAGCTGTGTTCTCTCATTATGTAATTTGCATGCACATGAGATCGTGGTTCTGCCGATGCAAGACTGCACATCTTACATGGGACTGCTGGGTTTTCTCTTTTTGTTTTATGTGGGACTGCATATCTCTCTCTCTCTTTCTCTCTCTCTTTCTCGTACATGCGCTCCCGCCCGCGCCCTGTTCACTACATCCACTTAGCCTGCGTGTTCTCATCCGCGACCTGGGCAGGACAGAATGCTCAGCCAACACCCAGTAATGCTTTAGCTGGGCGTAACCCGATGTGGGCTCAAACTCCATTGCTAAGCACAAATAAAGCAGCCCGTTCCCATAAACCATAGCACTTTGTTAATGGTAACCAAGGAAGGACATACTTAGATTTTTGGTCTCCACATTTTAAATTCTGATCTTCGTAGTGAGACAACCCCTTTAGTGGGAAGTGTGATTAATTTCTCCTGTGGTGGCGCTCCAGGGGAAATGAACACTTAGGACAACAGGTATGAACAGGGCTGTGGCAGAAGTCTGGCGTCTTTTCATCCCGTTCACTCTATTTTTAAACAGGCGCACTCCAGTATTAGGCGCATTCCAGAGCGCCTGCGGCACTTTGTAATGCGCCAGAGATCGGGGGGGCGTGCGGGAGGCGAGGCGCACTACATTTGTACAGAGCTACACATTTATAGCTTCAGTACTGCAAATCCAGGAGCATTACTGCTGGAACAGGTAGAGCACTTTATAAGTGGTTTACCTGAGCCAGAATTGTTGCTAGAAAGCACTAAATCTATGACCCGCGGTAGAACAGGTTCATAGATTCAGGCACATTCTACACTACTAATGTGCACCAAAAATGGCGCCTGGGCACCAAAAATCATACATGTCGCCCTTACTGTCAGGTTTCCCAATAGATGACAGGTGACTGCTGAGAGTTCAGAATGGGGGATCTTTACAAACAACTTATCATCTAACAACTAATACTTACTAAAACTACAGAAGCCCTTTAAGTACAGTAAAGATATTGCTGTTGATGCAGTTCCCTATGATATGAGGAATATACAGGAAACTTAAAGAAATCCTGTATTGGATATCTCCAATCTGCTGCCATCAGTGTCTAAAATCCAGAGGTTAAAGTGATAACATAGAAATAGAGAAAGGGTAAAATGGTCGTCTCTGACAGGAAAGGTGAGGCGGAATGATACCCGGAGATTGATGGTGTCATCAGAGCTGGCATGTGACAGGGCAGGCTCCCAGTGTTGTCATGCAGTCTGGGGGAAGAGGACTGTGTACGCACAGACCTGGAGGAGTGGTCTCCGCGTTCTGCTCATACGTCTTCAATACCATTCCCCTTCCCATTCATATTCTCCTTGTGAGTCTGGTGCTGTGAAATATTATCTGTGCTGCAGAGCTCAGCAACGTGTAGACATTACATTGTCTTGGCAGGATTCTCTGCAGCCGGGACACATCTAGGCTGAATGATAAATTTGTAGAAGGGCCCCCACCGAACAGGTGCCATTCACACAACTGGCAGAGACACCTAAATCACAAGGGCCAAGTTACAACCAGGCTCAGACTGGCCCACAGGGGAGCATTTGAAACCCTCATTGCGGCCCAGGGAAAGGGTGGTCTCCTGGGCAGGGCAGGCCTGGCATTGTTTTTCAAGGAGAAAGGCAGAGAAAGAAACACAGAAAGCAAGAGGCAGAATTAAAAAATCATGTGTAAGGTATTAGGGTGGGCCTCAAGAATCAACTTCACTAGCAGGCCCGAGAATCCACTCCTCCACTGGTTGGTCTAAAATATCAACTCTCTGGTGGGCCGCAAGAATCAGCTACACTGGTGGGCCCACAGATTCAACTCCGCTGGTCGGCCCCCAAGTTCAAATCCACTGGTGGGTCCTCAGATTCAACTCAACTGGTGGGCCTTCAAGTTCAACTCAACTGGTGGGCCTTCAAGTTCAAATCCACTAGTGGACCCCCAGATTCAAATCCATAAGTGGCCCCCCAGATTCAATGCCACTGGTGGGCCCCTAGATTCAACTCCACTGGTGGGCCGGCAAGTTCAAATCCACAGGTGGGCCCCCAGATTCAAATTCATAAGTGGGCCCCCAGATTCAAATTCATAAGTGGGCCCCCAGATTCAACTCCACTGGTGGGCCCTCAAGTTCAAATCCACTGGTGGGCCCCCAGATTCAACTCCATTGGTGGGCCCCCAGATTCTAATCCATAAGTTGGCCCCCAGATTCAACTCCACTGGTGGGCTCCCAAGTTCAAAGCCACTGGTGGGCCCTCAGATTCAACTTCACTGGTGGGCCCCCAGATTCAACTCCACTGGTGGGCCCCAGTCCAGCACTAGTTGCAATTGCTTTCCTTGCACACCTATATAGTTACACCATTGGCTTAGGTGATCTGTACTATGTCATATACCATAAAATGTTCAGTTTTAGTAAACTTTTAGCCAAGTAAGTAAATGGTTTCTGCAGGTGATTGACCAGGGAATTAGCCTGAATAACTACAGGGGCCTGACTGTCATTTACAGAAGCCAAGATGGTGGTGGTCGCATGTGCCCAAAAATTCTTAAAAAATGTGTTTAACATAAAAACATGAGTCAATAAGTCATTTTTGATGACACATTCCCTTTAAGAGCTTGAAACATGTCAGAAGTGATCCTGATGGCCACTATACTCTTCTCTTTCAAAATGTTGTAATAATTATGATTAAACCCTTACTGACAGTCGGTCATAATAAGATGGTTCTTAGTTTTTATCTTCCCCGCCTTCCAAGAGCCACTTTTTTATTTTTTCCACCTACATAGACATTTGAGGACTTTTACTTTGCGGGACACAGTGTACTTTTTAATGGTGCCATTTACTGTACCATAGAATACACTGGGAAACTGAAATGTGAAAAAGACGTACTTGCGTCATGTTTGCTGGGGTTGAGTTTTTATAGCATTCACTCTTTGGTATAAAAGATTTGTTATCTGTATTCTGCAGGTTGATATGATTCCAGCAATACCAAATATCCAGCATTTTCATTATGTTTTAGTGCTGTAAAAAAATCCAAACATTCTCTACTTCTTAAATTTGCGCCACAGCACCATTAACTTCAACCAATAATTTTTTTTTGTTTTTCCACCTGTGGACCTGAGTGGGGGCGCATTTTTTTGCAGCCTTTTTTACTCACTTTTGTTGCCAGCAGTTTCGACATTGATGAATGTGTTTGAGTTAATTTGAATGCACATCAAATTTAGACTGTTACACAATAGTATCAAAGTGTCACATCTTTAGTGTTGTCCCATGAAAAGATGTGATACAAAATTTACAAAAATGTGAGGGGTGTACTCATTTTTGTCAGATACTGTAAAACTGTCGACTGCCCCAGCTTGGTGGAAGACAGCTGTGGCCACAGAGAAACCTGCTGTCAAAGGGGTGAACCCCAAGATTCTTGACTGGAGGAGCAGCCAGAAGACAGCTAAGGCCAGAGGACTAATAGCCATACATGCCAACTCTCCCGTTTTTGGCGGGGGGGGTCCCGCTATTTGGGGTCCCCTCCCGCCCTCCCGGGGGGAGTTGGCATTCCTCCCGCCGCCTGCAGGCGGCGGGGGTCCTTTAAATTACCGCGGCGCAAGAGTAGCGCACCAGCGCTACTCTTGCGCCGCGGACCGCTCCAACAGGCGGGTGCAGCGGCCGCAGCGGCCGCTCACCCGCCCGCGGTCTCACTGTGCGGGGAGGAGGCAGGAGGGATCGCTCCATCCTCCCTCCTCTCCCTGTATGTACGGCGCCGGTGTGTGCGCCGTACATACAGGACAGCGTCACAGGGGAAGTGACGCGCGGCTGCAGGGAGTGACGTGCGGCTGCTCTCACTTCCCCCTGCGCCGCTGAGGAGATCGGGCAGGAGCGGGCGCCGCGCTGCAGGAGCCTGGTAGAGGTGAGTGGATTTTATTGATATTTATTTTTAATAAGCTTTAGGGGGCTCTCCCTGGCTAACAGAGAGGGCAACTACCTGGCAACAGAGGGGGCACTACCTGGCAACAGAGGGGGCACTACCTGGCAACAATGGGGGCATCACCTGGCAACAATGGGGGCAACTACCTGGCAACAATGGGGGCATCACCTGGCAACAATGGGGGCACTACCTGGCAACAAAGGGGGGCACTACCTGGCAACAATGGGGGCATCACCTGGCAACAATGGGGGCAACTACCTGGCAACAATGGGGGCATCACCTGGCAACAATGGGGCATCACTGGCAACAAAGGGGCACTACCTGGCAACAAAAGGGGCACTACCTGGCAACAAAGGGGGCACAACCTGGCAACAAAGCAGGGCACTACCTGGCTAACAGATGGGGGCACTACCTGGCTAACAGATGGGGGAACTACCTGGCAACAGAGGGGGCACTACCTGGCAACAGAGGGGGCACTACCTGGCAACAGAGGGGACATCTACCTGGCAACAGAGGGGACATCTACCTGGCTAACAGATGGGGGCACTACCTGGCTAACAGATGGGGGCACTACCTGCAACAGATGGGGGCACTACCTGGCTAACAGATGGGGGAACTACCTGCTAACAGAGTGGGGCACTACCTGGCTAACAGATGGGGGAACTACCTGGCAACAATGGGGGAACTACCTGGCAACAGAGGGGACATCTACCTGGCTAACAGATGGGGCACTACCTGGCTAACAGACGGGGGCACTACCTGGCTAACAATGGGGGCACTACCTGGCTAACAGATGGGGCACTACCTGGCTAACAGATGGGACATCTACCTGGCAACAGAGGGGGCAATACCTGGCAAACAATGGGGGCACTACCTGGCAACAATGGGGGCACTACCTGGCAACAATGGGGGCAATACCTGGCAAACAATGGGGGCACTACCTGGCAACAATGGGGCACTACCTGGCAAACAATGGGGCACTACCTGGCAAACAATGGGGGCACTACCTGGCAAACAATGGCGGCACCTACCTGGCTAACAATTTGGGCACCTACCTGTCTAACCATGGGGGCACCTACCTGGCTAACAATGGGGGCACCTACCTGGCTCACAATGGCGGCACCTACCTGGCTAACAAGGGGGGCACCTACCTGGCTAACAAAGGGGGGCATCTACCTGGCTACAAATTTGGCTCTACCTGGCTACAGAGGGGGCATCTACTTGGCTACAAGGGGGCATCTACCGGCCTGTAAGGGGCACTACCTGGTTATGGGGGCTACTACCTGGCTATAAGGGCATCTACCTGGCTTTCTTCCAAAGCCGTTATGCAGTTAGGTGGAGGGGGTGGGCTTTTTGAAGGGGCGTGGCATACCGAAAAGATGGGCGTGTCCATGCAAATTTTTGCCGCGGCGCGCGACGCGCGCCGCCCACAATAGTCTCCTGCTTTTTAATTTTAAAAAGTTGGCAACTAGGCGAATAGCAAAGGAGTGGACGGCTGTGATGTCTGTTTCATCTGTGGCATCAGGGACATCTGTGACATCCACACCATCAATGTCATCTAAATGAGTTGTACTGTGACAATGCTGAGCTACAGAGTGTTGCACTCTGAGTTTGGGCTAGTGGCTGTGCACAGTGGTCCCTGGACCAGACCTAAAAGTATTTAGGGCCATATGTATGAAAACTGTCTAGGTCTAAAACTCACTTTGTTACCCATAGCAACCAATCAGAGCCCAGAGCAACCAATCAGAGCGCCCCTCTCATTTTTACAGAGCGCTATATAAAATGAGAGGTGCACTGTGATTGGTTTCTTTGGGCAACAAAGTGAGTTTTAGACCTAGACAGTTTTCATACATGTGACCGCTAGTGACTATGGGTAGAAAATTCTAGTGCAAAGGATAGATACAAACTACCACTTTGTGACTAAGAGATTATGTTGCAAAAAAAAAAACAGTTATTACTGCAATCAATACGGCCTTCTAAGAAATGTGCCCCTTGAAGAGAATCTCCCAGATTTATGCCCCTGTTATTGTTACTGTAAGGCCGTGTTCACACGGCTTATTCCCGACGGATTTGTGAGCCGTATTGAGCGCACAAATCCGCCGTGAATAAGGGGCAGGGCGGGGGCGGGGCCGGAGCGCGGCGGGGGCGCCGCTCCCGGCCCCATAGACAATGCATTGTTTTACGGCGAGTCCGCGCCGTAAATAATGTGCATGTCACTTTCTCCCCCCGCGGCGGATTCGCCGAGCGGGGAGGAGCGACGGATTCCACTGTTCTCTATGAGAGCAGTGGATTACCGTAATTGCTGCCGCGGATTGGCGCCGTACTGAAGCGCAAATCCGGCGCGCAGTACGGCGCCAATACGCGGCAGAATAAGTCGTGTGAACGAGGCCTAAGGCTATGTTCACACGGCTTATTGTGGGACGAATTTCAGCCTGTAATTCGCGCCGTACTGCGCGAATTACAGGCTGAAATCCGTCCCAGTCATTACGGTAATCCACAGTTCTCATAGAGAACTATGGATTACGTCTCCTCTCCCTGCTCGCGAAATACACCAAGCGAGGAGAGAAGTGACATGTCAATTATTCACGGCGGTATACGCGCCGTGGATAAGGAATGTCTATGGACCGGCGAGCTGTTGCCCCCCCCCCCCCGACCCCGCTGCCGAGCACACGGCGTAAGTGCGGGCAAAATCCATCCCGCAATTACGCCGTGAAAAAGCCGTGTGAACATAGCCTAACTGCCAAGCTTCAGTGTGTTGTCACATTAACCCCTTAACGACCCTGGACGTATGAGTACGTCCCAGGGCCGCCAAGGGGCTTTGCAGGGGGATCGCTCCGCGACCCCCCCGCACAGCCGGCGACTGTTAGTGGCTGATCGCCGGCGGGTGGAGTCCCCCGACCGCGCTGTTTAGCCCGTCGGACACCGCGGCAAAGTTGGCCGCGGCGTCTGACTGAATGACGACGTGCCGTGCGACACCGATCGTCAGGGTCATGGGCACCGCCGCAGCAAGTCAGAGATCCGACCCCCGGACACGGCAGGGGTGGAGCCCTGTGAACGCCCCCCGTCACCAGCCATGTCCCCGGTTGCCCCACTTCCGGCCGCAGACAGGAATGGGGAAACCCCATTTGGTACAGTCTAATGCATTGTCCTATGCAATGCATTAGGCTGTTTTAAAACAAATCGCGCCCCCATAGTGGTCAAGCTCCATAGGGGGACTCAATGTTACAGTGAAAAATAAATAAATACAATTTTAAAGTACAAAAAAAAATTATTAAATCACCCCCCTTTCCTCATTTTACAAATAAAATCATTAAAATAATAAAAAAGTTACACATATTTGGTATCGCCGCGTCCGAAAAAAGTCCGATCTATAAAAATATAACATCATTTATCCCTTACACTGAACACAATAGAATAAAAAAAATTCCAATACGCCAAAATTGCATTTTTTGGTCATTTTACATCACTCAAAAAATGGAATAAAAGTGATCTAAAAAGTCGCATGCGTTCCAAACTGCTCGCGATAAAAGGTACACTTCAGCCCACACACAATGCCCCCGCACTGACGTCCGTAGGGGTTAGTACAAAAAAGTTATTGGTCGCACAAAATGACACCGTGTTGCAAATTTCAAAAATAGAAAATGTTTGGAATTTTTTTACGGTACCAAAACATAACGGAAACCCAACATGTTTGGTATTGCCGGATGCGTAACAATCTGAAGAATACAGATAACACATTATATTTACCGAAGATTGAACGCCGTAAAAGCAAAACACCCGGGAAACATGGCGAAACCCCCCTTTTTTTTTTTACAATTTGTCCCACATGGAATTTTTTTTGCCGTTTCCCAGTATATTCTATAGTACAGTGAATAACACCATTAGAAAGTCCATCTTGTCCCGCAAAATAAAAGCCCTCCGTTGTCTAGACAGGTGAAAAAAATAAAAAGGTTATGGCTCTGGGAAGGCGAGGAGGGAAAAACGAACGTGTCAACAACAAAAAAAAAACGCTGGGTCCTTAAGGGGTTAAAGTCTACTTGTGCTTCATTTGCAAAGAATGTGTCCACCTGTGTTATCGCTGTGCCAACTCCTCAACCAACACCATCAGGGGTCAGCAATATACCCTTCACCACTTGGCCCAGCTCAATAAAGGAGTTGTATCACAATATGCTTTCAGCCAGCCACAGTGTGTATTGCAGCAAAGGATTTTTTAATTCAGGGGTGTGCTTCTTGTCTGCCTCTTCTCCTCCCCCTCCCCCCTCCCCTCAGCACACAGACAGCTCTCCTCCTCCTCAGACTGCAGTAACGTCTATACAGCAGGGGGGGGAGGGGGTTTGCTGCCAGGGTTAACCCTGTGTGTGCCTGCCTAGATCTGCTGCTCACTGCTGAATCAGCCATACTGTGCTGTGGCTGAGCTCTTGCTGCTCCTCTCCACAGAGTCAGGAGACAGCAGGGAGAGGGCTGATCTATGAGTGGCTATGGAGCCAGAGGTCTGTGAAGCTGTGTATGCTAATAGCAGAGCAGGGGGGATGCAAGTGTTCCTATACCCCCTGCTTAGCATACAAATCTCCACTGACATCTCAAGCAACAATAAACAAACCCTGTCAGAACAGACACAGGGCAGCTTTGAAGTGTGTTACTATAATCACAATGTGTCTCTAATACAGCAGAGCAGGGAGGGATATGAACCGTTCACATCCCCCCCTGATTTTGTTCTATTAGAATAGTCAAAGCTCCACAGACACATCATGATTATAGTAACACACTTCATGCTGTCACATCGTACTGACCACAGAACAGCCTCACCTCTGCTCTCCTCAATCTGTGTAGAGAGCAGGAGGGAGCAGGCACAGGGTTAATCCAGGCAGCACAGCTACACAGACCCAGAAGCCAGAGCCCTCCCCCTCCTTCCACTACAGAAGCATACTGTGTGGGAGGGGCTCTGTGCTCTGACCTGTATTGAGAAGCTGATGAGTCACCAGCACTGCAGCCAGTGAGATAAAAATCAACAGGCCGGTGGCTATAGTGATTTGAGGAGTGATGTACTCCTACTACCGGGGATAAACTCAAAATCAGTAGGACATTTGTAAATGAACATATATTGCAAAGCTGCTTGTTTTTTTAAAGATCTTTTAATTAAAACCCAATCATTGTAGCGAGACAACCCCTTTAATTCTCTGGTGTACTATCCCTTTAAAGTTATGCACCTACTAAAATTACCATATCTTATCATAAGGACTGGTTCCAGGATATAGAGTTATGTGGTGCAAAACATCCCTGCACTATAGCGCATTATCCTTTTGGAATAATACGTTTTAGCAATGTTAGCCAATTGTACAAAGCACACTTTGATGTCGATGTACTAGTATAATTTAAATTTAGGAACAGTGTCTTCTGAACTGCAGTAATAGGATCATACTTCATTACTGAATTACTGCTGTGCTCTTCACTTAGGGCAACATGTCCCATTAGGGCTGCACCATTTTTTTGTGTATTTTGCACCCTAAGTGAACTATTGATGCCTTATTCTCTATATAAACGAACTGTCGTACACCAAAACTAGGCGAATCTGATACTTTTGAATGTGCATAAAGTAGGCGCATCACTTATACTAGCAATAATATGCTATGCACCTTTTTTTGGTATACGTCTAAATTAGGCGCATTAAATATTCTATACAAGGCATATCACACACCAGATTTTTGACAGGTTTATTTATTCAGGCGCATTATACACTCATTTAATGCACCTTAAAACTGGCGTCAGCGCCTCTTTTCTGACATGTCGCCCATAATGCTTACACTGATCAACTTTTATTTGCTTATATTGACATAAGTTATATTTACAGCCTTTGGGGTTAGGATTAGTCACAGAGTGGTAGCTGCGGGAGGTGCAGTGGTGATTAGACAGTGGACCTGTACCTGGGAGGGGCCAATGGACCTTCTGCTACATCAGTGTACAGCAGGCTCAGACTGGCCCACAGAGGAGTAAGGGAAACCCACAGTTGGACAATGTTAGAGAGAAGGAAAGAGAAAAAGCGGCAGAAAGCAAAAGGCGAAGTGCATGAATCATGTACAGTGCACAGTAGAATGGGCCCCAGGAACCAACTCCACTGGTGGGCCCCAAGAGCTAACTCCACTGGTGGGCCCCAAGAACCAACTCTACTGGTGAGCCCCAAGAACCAACTCCACTGGTGGGCCCCAAGAACCAACTCCACTGGTGCGCCCCAAGAACCAACTCCACTGGTGCGCCCCAAGAACCAACTCCACTGGTGATCCCCGAGAACCAACTCCACTGTTGGGCCCCGAGAACCAACTCCACTGGTGGCCCAGAACCAATCCACTGGTGGGCCCCGAGAAAACTCACTGTGGGCCTGAGAACCAACTCTACTGTGGGCCCAAGAACCAACTCTACTGGTGGGCCCCAAGAACCAACTCTACTGGTGGGCCCCAAGAACCAAATCCACTGGTGGGCCCCAAGAACCAACTCCACTGGTGGGCCCCAAGAACCAACTCTACTGGTGGGCCCAAGAACCAACTCCACGGGTGGGCCCCAAGAACCAACTCTACTGGTGGGCCCCATGAACCAACTCCACTGGGGGCCCCAAGAACCAACTCACACTCCGACACTGGTGTACAGCAGTTCACTTATTGGGGTTGTAAAGTGGGTGAAGGGGGTAACTGGTATGGATTAAATATTGATTCCAATTCCCTTTTTGTTCAAGGCTGGGATGAAAAAAACAGTTTGGGCAAAATAGCTCCAGCGCTGTCAGATTGGTTGGGGAACGTTTGTGAACAGAAATTTTCAAGTCCTGCCGCAGATTCTCTAAGAGATTTCAGTCTGGATGTGACTGGGCCATTGTGACACATGGATATGCTTTGATGTAAACCCTTCCATTGTAGCTCTAGCTGTATGTTTAGGGTCGTTTTCCTGCTGGAAGCTGATCCAACGCCCCAGTCTTGAGTCTTTTGTAGCCTATAACAGGTTTTCCTCTAGAATTGCCCTGTATTTAGCTCCTTCTATTTTTACAATCAACTCTGAGAAGCTTCCCAGTCCCTTCTGAAGCAAAGCCTCATGATGCTTCCCCCACCAGGCTTCACAGTGGTGAAGTTCAGAGTGATGTGCAGTGTTGGCTTTTCTCCACACGTAGCGTTCGGCATTTAGGCAAAAAAGGGTCTTTATTGGTCTCACCTGAGCCCCTACCTCCATATGCTTTCTGTGTCCCCTATGTAGCTTTTCCTAAAATGCAAACAGGACTTCTTATGTCTTGTTTTCAAAAAGGGCTTTCTTCTTGCCACTCCTCCATAAATGCCAGCTTTGTGGAGTACACGACTAAGACTATGGGCCACATGTATGAAAACTGTTTAGGTCTGAAACTCACTTTTTTGCCCATAGTAAAAACATTCTGCTGTTGCCACAAAACGTCTTTTTTTCTGTTTTATTTGCGCATTGTTTTTTGGAACATGTTGCAAAAAACGACCAAGCAGGGCAGAAAATTTACTATTGGAGTCTATGGAAAGCGCTGGACGCTTTTTGTGCGTTTATTTGACTTTTTTTGCAGAAATACATAGAAAATCTAATGCTGCGCATTTCTACAAAAAAAACGCAAAAAATGCAAAACACGCCAAAAAACTGAAATTTTTTCAGCAGCTTTTGACAGGCAGTGGACAATAAACTCAGTTTTAAAAACGTTTTTTAGGATTTGGTTTTCAGGTTGTTTTTCGTCCACTGCCGGGTAGACATAGCCTAATAGTTGTCCTGTGGAAAGATTCTCCCACCTGAGCTGTGGATCTCTGCAGCTGCTCCAGAGTGACCCTGGGCCTCTTGTCTGCTTCTCTCACTAGTGCTCTCCTTGCCTTGGCTGTCAGTTTAGGTGGACGGCCATGTCTTGGTAGATTAGCAGTGGTGCCATTCCAGTTACGGATGATGATAGTTTAAATAGTTCTCTGTGAAACATTTTACATTTGCACATTTTACTTTTTTTTTTCAGAAAAATTTTAAATCTTTTCTGGGCTTTTATAACAGGACTAACGTTGCTTAGAATTTAGAATTGCTAATTAAAAACCAGTTACCAGATATCTTTATTTTTAGGTCTCCTACACATACTTTGTTGGGTGCCATAAACCTGGAATAATATTTCCTATAATCATAGGGAACAGTAGCTCCATAATACAGCAGAGGCAATTTGGTAGAAGAAACCCCAAAGTGCCTTCATATAAAGTCAGAGACATTCAAAGGTACAGTAAAGGCTTCATGCAGCAATTACAGTTTTAGTAAGCAGAGTCTGTGTGCAGAAACTAATGTACCTTATTAATCTTTAATTGGTCTGGGAAGGTGCAGTGTTACTTATGGGGAATTGAAACACTTGGGCATAGGCTGGTAAAATAGCAAAGTACATGATTAATTCATTAAAGGGATTGTGAATGAAGTGATAAAATGCAATTCATTGGTGTCTCATTAAGCCACCGGAATAAATTCTCTTGTCAATCACAAATGCAGCTTTTGCCACTTGCATATCATGCATTTGATATTTCTATATGGAAGTAAATGGAAGGCCAATCCCTTCCATGTAGAGTTTTTTCAGCGCAGGCATAAAGATAGACATGACTTTGTTTACAAACTATAGATAACAGCAGGTTCTGCTGTGACTTCCTGCTGAGTTAGAGGCAGAGGGAGCTGCTTTATTCAGCAACTGATCATTGGCTGCTTCAGAGACCTCAGGGTCCCTCTACACGGCAATGGTTTATAGTCTGTTTGAAATCCGACTGTAAAGGCGCATCCCCACGGCATAGAACAAATACCGGCCGGTTTGCCGGCCGGTATTTGTCCCGTTTTGTGCCCGTCCCCACGGCCGCGGGGGGGGACGGCTTTTCTCCGCGATGCGCGGATAAGAGCCCCCCCCCCTCCAATTGAGAACCACCTTTCCCGTCCAAAACCCGGCCGTAAGATTGTGCTTGACAATGTTTTTCCCACCGGACCGCGGGTGCAAAAACCGCCCGACGGAAAACCGGTGCAGTGGGGACATGCCCTAAACCATCTACATAGACTTCAATAGAAAACCAGACCTGTAGTCTACACCGCATTTGTTTTTTTTAGGCCTGATTTCAAAACCGACGGTTTTGCAAAAAACTTTCATTCTTCAGTTTGATTTCTGTCTGAAAATTTACTATTGAAGTCAATGGGAAGGCATATATAATAATAATAATAATAATAGTAATAATAATCATAATAATCTTTATACAGCGCCAACAAATTCCGCAGCACTTTACAATGTAGAGGGTATAATTACAGACAAAAAGACAGACATTACACAATAAAAGCTACTTACAGATGAGACACAAGGTGTGAGGGCCCTGCTCACAAGAGCTTACAATCTATAAGGGTGCCTGAGGGAGACGTGCTGAATTTACAATGGTCCAGCCTTGTTTCATAAATATGGGGTCGTGTGTACATAAAACTGACTAGAAAGTTAGAAAACTGTTTTTGGCATAGATTTGTCCAAACCAGAAAAAAAATCAGTGCTCTATGATATATATATATATTTAAACAACTGTACATATATATAATATATATATTATATATATATATATATATTTATTATATATATATATATATATATATATACAGTCATGGCCAAAAGTTTTGAGAATGATACAAATGTTAATTTTTACAAAGTCTACTGCATCAGGTTTTATAATGGCAATTTGCATATACTCCAGAATGTTATAGAGAGTGATCAGCTTAACAGCAATTAATTGCAAAGTCAATAGTTGCCTAGAAAATGAACTTTTTCCCCAAAACACATTTCAACTTCATTGCAGGCCTGCCTTAAAAGGACCAGCTAACCTCGTTTCCGTGATTGCTCCATTAACACAGGTGTGGGTGTTGATGAGGACAGGGCTGGAGATCAATCTGTCATGATTAAGTAAGAATCACACCACTGGACACTTTAAAAGGAGGCTGGTGCTTGGCATCATTGTTTCTTTTCTGTTAACCATGGTTATTTCTAAAGAAACACGTGCAGTCATCATTGCACTGCACAAAAAATGGCCTAACAGGGAAGAGGTATCGCAGCTAGAAAGATTGCACTCAGTCAACAATCTATCGCATCATCAAAGGAATTCAAGGAGAGAGGTTCCATTGTTGCCAAAAAGGCTCCAGGGCGCCCAAGAAAGACCAGCAAGCGCCAGGACCGTCTCTTAAAGTGTTTCAGCTTCGGAATCGGGCTACCAGCAGTGCAGAGCTTGCTCAGGAATGGCAGCAGGCAGGTGTGAGTGCATCTGCACGCACTGTGAGGCGGACACTCATGGAGCAAGGCCTGGTGTCAAGGAGGGCAGCAAAGAAGCCACTTCTCTCCAGAAAAAAACATCAGGGACAGACTGATATTCTGCCAAAGGTACAGGGAGTGGACTGCTGAGGACAGGGGTAAAGTCATTTTCTCTGATGAATCCGCTTTCCGAATGTTTGGAACATCTGGAAAAACAGCTTGCTCGGAGAAGACAAGGTGAGCGATACCACCAGTCTTGTCTCATGCCAACTGTAAAGCATCCAGAAACCATTGATGTGTGGGGTTGCTTCTCAGCCAAGAGAATCGGCTCTCTAACAGTCTTGCCTAAAAACACATCCATGAATAAAGAATGGTACCAGAATGTCCTCCAAGAGCAACTTCTCCCAACCGTCCAAGAGCAGTTTGGTGATCAACAATGCCTTTTCCAGCATGATGGAGCACCTTGCCATAAGCAAAGGTGATAACTAAAATGGCTCAGGAACAAAACATAGAGATTTTGGGTCCATGGCCTGGGAAACTCCCCAGATCTTAATCCCCTTGAGAACTTGTGGTCAATCATCAAGAGACGGGTGGACAAACAAAAACCAACAAATTGTGACAAAATGCAAGCATTGATTGTGCAAGAATGGACTGCTATGTGATAAAAACATCTGACAAACACACATAAAAACCAGAGGGCAACAGATCATGTGAAAATATAATATTTGTGTCATTCTCAAAACTTTTGGCCATGACTGTATATATTTATATATACATATATATATATATATATATATATATATATATATATATATATATATATATATACATATATTAAAAATTTTACATATAAAAATATGTGAACTATATATTTTTTGAATTTTTTATTATGTACTGATATAATAATAATCTTTATTTATATAGAGCCAACATATTCCGCAGCACTTTACAATATAGAAGGACTAAGCACAGACAAACCAGACATTACATTATAAAAAAAGCTACTGACAAATGAGACACGAGGTGTGAGGGCCCTGCTCGCAAGAGCTTACAATCTATTAGGGTGTATGGGTGAAACAAAGGGTGACAAGTGCTTGGTTTACAATGGTTCAGCCATGTTACATAAATATGGGGTAGTGTACATGAAAAAGTGGATGAACCTGCTATCCCAACCATACATCTATATACAGATAAGTGCCTGTGGGTGCCAAAGTGCAAGAAGTGACGAATGTGTGACAGAATTTGGGGGGTTAACAATTAGGGATCTTGATAGGCTTGTCTAAGAAGATGAGTTTTCAGAGCGCACTTAAAACTGTGAGGGTTGTGAGTGTGCCTGATCACATGGAGTAACATGTTCCAGAGAACTGGTGCAATACGTGCAAAATCTTGGAGACGGACATGGCAGGTTCGCATGAGTGAGGCGTCAGCTTTAGGCTATGTTCACACGGCGTAAAATCGGCGCACATTTCACTGCATATTTGCGCTCTAATATGGGCGAGATGTGCGCCGAAATTACGGTAATCCATAGTTCTCAAAGAGGACTATGGATTACACCTCCTCTCCTCGCGCGTACATTACGTTCGTATTGTACCGGCGAGGAGATAAGTGACATGTCAATTACTTGCGGCGAATACGAGCCGAGAGTAGTGCATATCTTTGGGGCCGGTGGGCTGCTGCCCCCCCCTCCCCTCGCATCACTGGAGTACGCACGTATTAGCGCGAGCTCCCGAAAAGACATGATTTACTGCGCAGTACATCGTGCGGACATACCCTAAGGCTATGTTCACACGGCGTAAAATCGGCACGCATTTCGCTGCGTATTTGCGCTCTAATACGGGCGAGATATGCGCCGAAATTACGGTAATCCATAGTTCTCAAAGAGGACTATGGATTACACCTCCTCTCCCCGCTTGGACAATACGATTGTATTGTACGCGAGGGGAGATAAGTGACATGGCAATTACTTGCGGCGAATACACACCGCGAGCAATGACAGTCCATGGGGCCGGCGGGCTGCCGACCCCCCCGCCACGTCGCGGGAGTAGGCGCTGATCAGCGCGACTCCAAAACAACCGGTGTAATTGCGGCACTACTGTACGCCACGCAATTACACCGAGCAGTCCAAAATGAGTGTATTCTTTCTTCTTTTTTTTTTGTATAAGACAATTTTTTCCCGTTTTTAAATAAGTTGGACAACAGTTTTATGGGGCACAACGCTCCCGCTTATTGGCTCTAATCATAGATAGCTCATTAATATAATTTTTAACCCCTTAACGCCACTGCATTTTTTTCAGTTTTTTTTCTCCCCGCCTCCTAAGAGTCATAACTTTTTTTTGTTTTTCTGTCTACATAGTGTTATGAGGGCTTGTTTTTAGTTTTTTCTCTTTTTTTTTTTTTGTATTTTGGTGCCATCGACCATACCACATAAAGTCCTGTGAAACCCAGAAGAATTCTATGTGGGGTGAAATGTAAAAAAAAAATAAAAAGTAATTGCACCATTTTTGCGGGGATTTTGCTTCCATGGATTCTACGGTTCTGTATAAATCTGTACAAACATTTTGGGCAACATGTATAAAACTTGTGGCTGACTCGCCGGTTCTAAATCTAAATAGAGGAGTGTAGAATGCGACAATATGTATGAACCTGTCCTATGTGGGTTCATAAATCTGCCATGTGGTATGCCTTGCATCGAATAGCATAGTATATCTTTGGTGCATTCAAAAGTGCACAGGTTTTGCTGTAGGACTGTTCATACATATATAGAATATGGCTACGACATTGTTTTGGCACAAGACAGGCCAAAAAAATGGGGCAGCCCGCTGCATACATGTAACCCTTTGTTTTTTGGGATTATTCAGTATTCTTCAGATCAGCACCATTCCGGTTATACCAGATTTGTAGAGTTTTTGTTGTATTTTACTACTTTTAAAAAAAAAAAAAAAATTTTTTTTTTCTTTTTATCTTTAAAGAATACACGTGGCAACACAAAATGAGCAAGTGTCACATCCCTTTCTGGCCATTCTATCTGTTCCCTGCAGCACAGTGAAGAGTACTGACACGGATAAGGCCTGAGCACTGTTGCTGCATTTCTGTAGGACTATTCCTTAATTTTACGTGTTTTTAATGTTCCACCTTTTATCCTCTACGGCTGCTTCCGAGTAAGCGGAGGCTGATGAATATTAACGCCTCAGAGCAGACCTGGATAAAAGGAAGAGCCTGTTTTTAAGTGAACGCTGCTTGTGCGTCACCAGGGCTATTTCTGGCTCTGCCGTCTACTGTCCCTTGATCTGAATCTAGACTGACATGGGCAGCTCAGTCAGAGACTCTTCTATGAATAAGTAAATGTACACTTGTGATTGGTGCCATTCCCAAACCAGTCGGGTCGAGGTGTTATTTCATAGGCGGCTGCACTCGAGTCCAACGTCTAGAATATTAAATGACAAAAAGGGACAACTGTGAATTCAGGTTCATCTACCCCGGCGTCTGCTGCAAACCACACACGCATGCCAGCAAAGTGTAATGTGCCCAGATCAGGTCTTCAGTAGAATTCAGGCCGTGCAGCTTTATATTATTTATAGAGGGAGAAAAATGCTAAAGTTTTACCCCCCAAAAATTTGTGAATAATAAAACATTGGACTAGGTTTACATAGGTATATGAATTGCATATTCCGTGTAGTACCACTGTGGCTGGCTTTCATACAGATGCAGCAAGCAGGGATACAGTGGTAGCAGTTGTCCCTGGGCTCTTGTGCCTGTGGGCGATATATTCTAAAGGGCTCATGGGAAATGAGCAATATGAAATGAAAGGGGGCACTCTGATTGGTTGCTATGGTCAACAAAGTGAGTTTTAGACCGACAGTTTTCATACATGAGGCCCACAGTTCCCCCTCCCTGTTATTATTCACTTTCAACCTACAGGCTGGAAAACGTGAATACAGTAGATCATTCTGTGCTCAGTTCATGACCACTACAGGGAAGTGTTCCTAAGCTGAGCCTGGCTTCAAAGCACACCCACTGAGGGATGACAAATGTTGCAGCCATGTGATTAATGAACGTCACATGGTTTGCAGGAGGTTGGGGGGAAGGGAGGACAGGGCTCTTTGTCTGGTTCTGCACAGCAGGACAGGTAGATCATTTTTAACAAATATGAATTACAAAGATTAATATAATACAGTTGTGAGTCCTATAACAAATAAAAAGAACCCCTTCATCATGTTATGGGAGTGGGAACTTGGGATTGATCATAGGCTGTAGTGTTGCTCGAATAAGGCTCTGTTCAGTTTGAAACTTCTTTGACTAAACTTGTGAATAAACTTGAGGTTGGGACATCCTAAACTTAATATTTTTTTCTTCAGCCCTGACTGATGCCTAACACTATCCCTAACCCTTAACTGGGCTGAGGGTTAAAGTTTTTTTGACTGGTTTTAGGGGTTAACTCACTTTTCACTGATGCTAATGGTCTCTCCTTGCTCCCAATACTATATCCTCATCACTCCCAGTGTGGTCTTACTATAGGTTGATGTTACCTACTCAAAGCACAATGTCACTTTATCATGTCTATTAAAAGTGATGTTAAATTAGGCTGCAATTAGGCTGTACCAGGAACAAGCAGGGACCATGGGTGTTGAAGAATGGTAAGATAACCCTTAAAAACTGTAAAAAAAATTAATAATTTTCCTAATCCTAAACACAGCTGAGGGTAAGGGTCAAATATTTAACATTTGGCAAAATTTGATTTGGGTCGACTTATATCAAATTGCTTGCATTTGGATCGAATTTACATTAACCAGAATCCAAAGCACAGTAATTATAGGCTGGTTGCTCCTGCTACACAAAGTAAGCGATGAGTTAACTTCCAATATGGCAGCCAGATAAGTTTTCAAGAGCCTAGCAAAAATAGTTTGAGAACAACAACAATAAATCCCCAGTGACATGATATCAGTCCACCACCTCTTCCGTCCTCTCCTTCTAGCTGTCGTGGTCACATTTTTCCTCTTTGACTTGAACCACCAGCTAAATAGCTATGATGGTCTATCTCGTGTGGTACATCGCATCAAAATTTGGTTCCTTCGAACCATCAGAGGAAATGACTTTGGGGTACCTACTCCATCTATACAGAAAATGTACATGTCCACTTTTATCTGCATCATAAGCTTTGTTGTTATCATTGTACTCACTGGACATATCATGGAAAAGGTCTAATAGGTTATTTGCGAATCACCCCAGAAGAAAAGACCCTTGAGCCAAGTGATATGCAGCAAAGGAATCTCCAAATGGGATTGTCTTCTGCTAGACCTTTTTGGCCGACAGTGTTAGAGCCATCAGAGGATCTCTTGGTACTGTGGTTGGACAGTACAACTTGATTGTCTGTTATCACTATTTGTCATTGTATCTACTTTTTACAATAGTTTAATCCCTGTCAAACTGTATCATTGTTATAATTGGTCCAGGCCTTAGTTAAACTACCGACCTCTGGGTGGACTCACACTGCCATCAGAGGCTTCTTTTGGTGCATCCTTTGCAACCCAGCCAAAGGGACGGAAACATAAGCCCTATTTTCCCATTAAAATGAGAAAACAACTGTAACAGGCGCCCCCATGACCCTCACATCGGGTCCATTCGCACCCATACCTCTGGTTTCCCTGCTCCTACCACTGCGATTGGCACATGTCCTGAATGTCATTGTGCGGGCACTCTTGTGGTCATGTTCCCCACGTCACTTACCTCTCCCGGCTCCTCGCACTGTCTTCACTGGCCGGCGCGTGCATCCCTGCTCCCTAGTAATTGGGTATTGCCAGACACTGACCCTATATTACCCTATTGCTGTGACCACACCTGCCGGATTGATAGTGCCAGTAGCCTATAGGGAAAGCGTTATTTAATGTTCCAGCTCTGTTAATTGATTCCTGGCCAATGCCTGTAGTACGTGTCCTCCAGCACTCGACTAGTTAACTTATTTCCCATGTACCAGATCTCTCTCACTTCCATCCCTTGACTACGAACCTTGTCACCTGCCCTGACCTTCCTGCCGTTCCCCACTATGAGCCAGCTTAGTGATTCTGTACCGTGCTACACCTCGGCTGCCACCACAGTCAAGTGGCGCCAGGGGTAGCAATCTTGAGGTAGCCTGCCGCAGCGAGACCATCCCACCGTTTGGCGGACTCTGGTGAAAACCAGTGGCCATTTAGACTCGGCTCCCTGGTGCAACTTACACCATCACTTGCGGTGGCTCAGTGGATCCACTATCTCCTATTGTTACACCAACACTAAACATGGGTCTAAATGGGGTCTGTCGTGCATCAGAGCTGCCAATGATTCGTAATTTTAGTTAGAAATGGAAACCAAAATGCGAATGTGAACAAAGCCTTGGACGGCTGCTTCAGAATAGAGTGCAGGGAAAATGTTGGTGGATGACATCATCAGCCGTGACAAATATCCAGAGTGACTGTCTGACTAAACAGGCGGTCATGGATATTTTACTGTAATAACAGGGTTGTTGTTGAGCAAGTGGCTCAGGGTTGGGTGTTTCATAGAATTTTTGTAATATATGGATGTAACGTTTCACAGGTTCGCAGACTGTTTACTACACATTAGTGTCAGTCCACAGTAGTATAGCTGCCATGCCTTACGTTACTGACCCGCTGCTGATGTCATCTACACGTGGATGTCTGCAGAGGATCATTCGTCTTGGGTGGAATTGTTATACATAGAGTGCAGTTCCTTAGTTACAGTCCTTGATGAATACATACAGTGACTTGCACAGCACATACGTCTAGACAGTGTATACCAACGTAAACCAAAAAATGTTGTATATAGATTAATCTGTCTGATGGGTTTTATTAGGTTTCAATGATGCTTGGACGTGAACCGACCTTGAATCATCATCGAGTAGTAATGCTGAGCGTTGTGCGATGAAATGTTTTGCCATTTAGTTTCTCTACAGTTTCTAGTAAATTAGATTTATCTGTTGGTGATATTTCTATGCAGGTGACTGCAAGGGGTGCTGTACTTCATATTCGGGTCATGGCGATTCTGGAAAATTTGCCAACTGATTGGAAGCCTTCCAGTAAGACAGGAAAAAGAAAGTATCCTGAACATACACTTCCTTTTTCCTTTCTGACTTGAAGGCTTCTGATTGGTTGTAGGGTCATCTTTTCCATTGGGCACACTAGGCAGTTGCCCGGGGGCCCCACAAGTGTAAGGGCCCCAGATGAGGTATACTTGTCCCAGGAATACAAGAAACATACCCAGGATCCCATGGTTAGCTTTGCTTACTGTTTGTGTGTTTTTGGGATGTACAAACAAATAAAAACCATGGTGGAGACGAGAGCCAAAGGCTCCCTGCCCTGCCAATCAGTCTAGGCTGCAGACTGCCGGTGTCCAGACATAAGTGGCGTGATAATATGGGTGTGCTTGGGGATGACTAGAGGCATGACCTAGTGTGCTGTCATTTATTTGGACAGGGCCCACTGCAGTGCTCTACCCAGGGGCCTGTAATGCTTTTAAGACGGCTTTGATTGGTTGTCCGATTATCCTGTAGGATGCCAATTGCTTCCCCAAATCTTGGGTTAAGCAATTACGACTTGACCCAAATCCGAAGCATAACACTATCTACAAGATATAACGGGTCGCTATACTGACAATATTTGAAATTCCAGATTGTGGAATATTTTAGGCCCCACCTTGGTTCTACCCAAAAAGGTTCCAAAAATTACCCATAAACATCTCTTTTAATGCACATCTTTATAAGCCCACCTGTTTTGGTAAACAGTACTCTTACTCTACTGTACTCAGAACTCGCATAGATGTGAACAGAGAGAGCCTTATATGTACAGCCAATGTGACCGCAGCAAGAATTTCATCATTCTAGAAATAGTTGAAACCCCCATCTGTCACTAATGTATTGCATATCCTGTGGAAATACTATTTACCCCTTAATAGTTATTACTTTTAGCTACAGTCAAACACTATTTGAGACCTCACAGATGGAATTAATAAAATGAAGACCAGTCCTATAAATGAGGCTTTGCAGCAGGGCTAAGGTGACGGGTAGGGAGAGGTAGGTGATCAAAAAGGGGCACAGGATTTATGGGGTGGCCTCAGGAGCTGGATCCGCTCCATACACAGTGGGTGTTGGATGGTTGTTACAGCCAACATCTGCCTTCAGTGGTAACTCTGATCCTGGCTACACAACAAGTTAGGCGCTGAGGCCAAAGCCACTGTGGCATCTAGGCGGTGAACTGGGGGGTGGGGTGCCAACCCCATCATTCCCCTGTGATGCAGTTGTGGAGTGCCGACCACCATTCATGGCAGACAGGGGCTTAATGGAAGCCCTCAGACCCTTTTAAACCCCTGCCGGAGAAAAAGTGTAATTGGGGAGCTGTAATTGTACACTATTCTGCAATACATAAGCATTGCAGAACAGTGTACAAGTGATGGCACAACCTAGTGGTCCAGTAACCTGTGGCAGCAGGTATTCTTTGTAAAGTCAGGATCAGGCAGTGCATTTTCCAGAAGGGTAGGTCCTATTGCCCTATTTTCCTGCAGCATCAAAATGCCTTGTCCTGGCACCGTCGTACAGTATGTTATGGGGTTTATTTTTTGTACTCCTAACCACCTCTCACCACGTGGAGTGCCAGTGTAACAGAACTCTGTTGCCTTTAAAGGGGTTGTCCAGTGAACAACAACAAAAATTTTTTAGATGGCTGTTTTTTTTTCCTGATATGCTAATTTGTGCTTTTCCTGTGCAGTATGTAGCCTCCCTTCTCTGCAGCCGAACAGCAACATTCTCTGTTTCAAATCTGTTTCCCTTTGCTCTCTTTAACTACAAACCCCAGCAGAGGCGTAACTTGAAGTCTATGGGCCCTAGTGCAAAAAGTGAAATGGGCCCCCTCCTAGCTACCATATGCCGCTTACAATGCTGCTGTCTCCTTATGGGGCAGAAGGGCTTTTGGGCCCCCTCAGGCGGCAGGGCCCGTTAGCGATTGACACCTCTGCACCCCCTAGAGTTACGACCCTGAACTCCAGGATCCTTTGCTTGCTTCAACTAACTCCTACCTCCCAGCTTCAGTTAGAAGTTTTTTTAAGACAGGAACAAAGAAGTGTGGCTTTAAAGACTGACCTGAAAAAAAGCAAAGCCCCTATAGTCACTCGATCTCTTGGGCTCGACAGAGCTGTTTGTGTGACACAGAACTACATAACTTCATACAGCCCCTGTAGGACTGAGAAGAGGCAACAGTAAATTTAGTCAAAGTCAATTACAAGACTGCTTAACTTCTTTAGAAATACTATATATATATATATATATATATATATATATATATTGTTTTCACTTGACAGACAACCCCTTTAAAGCAGTGTTGTTAGTGATGTGAGTGCCTTAGGAATTATGAAGGTGTCAGACAATGGAATTTTTACCCCCAACAGTAGAATGGAGTTAAAAGGGTTGTCTCACTACAGGGTTTGTTTTTTATGTTAAAGATCTTGCAAAAACAAGTCACTTTGCAATATGTGTCCATTAACAGTCTCCTACCTATTCCTAGATATCCCCTCTTGTATGGGCTGTATCAGCTTCTCAGGTCGCTGTAGCTACAGAGCTGTTTGATCTCTCCTGATAGGCTGTCAGCACTGGTCGCTATAGCTACAGACCTGGTGTCCCCAGCAGCTTGTCACTGTAGGCCAGTAGAAGCCAGTAAAGCCAGTAAACGCTGAATTCAAAAATGGAACTGAGAAAACAGGACTGAGGTGAGATGAATCGATGTAGTGAGACAACCCCTTTAAGCTTCTCCTCTAATATATCTAATTTTTTTATCATTTCTCCTGAGATGAAGAAATGGAATAAAATGTTGTGCATAGTAGATTTGTGGGGATAGATCCATTCTTTGTGCTCGTGTCTGCCTTGAACCTAAAAGCATTATGGTCCCGGCTGAGAATGATTGATCACACTAGAGCATTTTTATGTTCGTAAGCTACCAATGGCCATGGGCTAGATTTCTTTCTGTGCCTATAGAGGTTCCTAAAGGTGCGCTGCCGTTACCTTCCTGCCAAATGCAGAGATCAGTGAAAGGCTTAGGTGATTTGTAGAGATTAGACATGGGGACATCTGCAGTTTATACAGCGCCTGCAGTATATCAGACACTGGGTGATAATGGAATTAGGCCTTATGAAGGATGTCCCGAGCGTGGAGGATGCAGTCAGTGTCTACATCCCCTAAGAGAATAAAACAACACCTCTTGGGTCTAATAAAAAGAGAAGACTACAAAAACAAACCAATAACTGCTCTATCGTCAGAGGAGTAACTTCTAGCTCCTGGGTCCCAATACATAAGAAGTAAAAGTCTTCAGCTATCACAAGTCAATTACAGCACTCCTCATAGGGAAGAGCGAACATCATGGCTGTTTTGGAGTGGATTTTGCCCTTAAAACAGCATAAAAATGCCTAAAAAACGCCCCCCCTTCCCCGGTTAATTTCCATTGATTCCTATGTAAAACTGTGTCGTGGTTCACACGATGTGGTTTTTACACACGTTTTACTCGCTTATTTTCAGCGCTATTTCCAGCCCTGAAAAATAAGTAACATGTAAATTCTTGAGGAGTTTTCTACGAGTAAAATGTCCATAGGAATCAATGGAGAGCTTCAAAATCTCATCCAAAACCTCATCTACAGGTGTGGCGCGTTTTTGATGCGGTGTTGGCGCGGTTTTGGACCTGGATCCATGCCCAAAAAATGCCCTGGCAAGTAGTTTGTATGCAGAAAGAAAACCGCGCTGAAAGATCATGTCGAAAAAACCTCATCAAATCCTCGTCGGAAAACTGCTGCATGTGAGGCTGGTTTGATGCTGAAAAATCAGTGTCCAAGTCAGCCATGGGCACCTACCTTTAGACCCCACTTCTGCATCCATTATACATATGATCTGGTCATACGCACCTGGAGATAGTAATACTGGAGAAGTTCTGCTCCTCCATACACTACTGTTACCTGGAGACCAGGGTCACATGACCTGTGTGGTGGTCACATGATAAGACACTGTTGGAGGTAGTAATACTGGAGAAGTTCTGCTCCTCCATACACTACAGTTACCTGGATACCAGGGTCACATGACCTGTGTGGAGGTCACATGAGTCGTTGCTGCTGGTGGTAGTAATACTGGATAAGTTCTGCTCCTCCATACACTACGTTACCTGGATACCAGGGTCACATGACCTGTGTGGTGGTCACATGATAAGACACTGCTGGAGGTAGTTATACTGGAGAAGTTCTTCACCTTCATACACTACTGTTACCTGGATACCAGGGTCACATGACCTGTGTGGTGGTCACATGATCATACGCTGCCGGAGATAGTAATGCTGGAGAAGTTCTGCTCCTCCATACACTACTGTTACCTGGATACCAGGGGTCACATGACCTCTGTGGTGGTCACATGATAAGACACTGCTGGAGGTTATAATACTGGAGAAGTTCTTCTCCTCCATACACTACTGTTACCTGGATACCAGGGTCACATGACCTGTGTGGTGGTTGGTGGTCACATGATAAGACGCTGCTGGAGGTAATAATACTGGAGAAGTTCTTCTCCTCCATACACTACTGTTACCTGGATACCAGGGTCACATGACCTGTGTGGTGGTTGGTGCTCACATGATAAGACGCTGCTGGAGGTTATAATACTGGAGAGGTTCTGCTCCTCCATACACTACTGTTACCTGGATACCAGGGTCACATGTTAGAAAATGATATAATTCCTTTTTATATACATAATAAATACATTATGAAGTGGACAATCCCTTTTACACAAAACAATCAAGTTCCTAACTGTCCCTTGAAACCAGAAGGCAGCAGAAGGATTTTTCATGGCCATAAATGAACCCCTTAACGACCGCCCACCGTCTTTTGACGTCACTGCAGACATGGAGGTTTGTGACTCCCAGCGCTGCAGCTGCGCAAGGAACAGAACTGTACTTCACAGCCCTGTTCCTAGCGCAGACTCTGCAAGCCCCGTGAAGTGGAGGAAACCTGTGAAAAGTGAATGGTGTAAAAAACAAATAAAAAATTAAAACATTTTTAAAAAGAAAGAAAAAAATCCTTCAATAATTTATAAGTGAACTTAAACTTACTCCTGCGTAAAACAAGTCCTCATACAGTGGGGAAAAGAAATATTTAGTCAGCCACCAATTGTGCAAGTTCTCCCCCTTAAAAAGATGAGAGGCCTGTAATTGACATCATAGGTCGACCTCAACTATGAGAGACAAAATGAGAAAACAAATCCTGAAAATCACATTGTCTGATCTGGAAAGAACTTATTTCCAAATTATGGTGGAAAATAAGTATTTGGTCTCCTACAAACAAGCAAGATTTCTGGCTCTCACAGACCTGTAGCTTCTTCTTAAAGAGGCTCCTCTGTCCTCCACTCATTACCTGTAGTAATGACTCCTGCTTGAACTTGTTATCAGTATAAAAGACACCTGTCCACAACCTCAAACAGTCACACTCCAAACTCCACTATGGTGAAGATCAAAGAGCTGTCGAAGGAAACCAGAAACAAAATTGTAGCGCTGCACCAAGCTGGGAAGACTGAACCTGCAATAGGCAAGCAGCTTGGTGTGAAGAAATCAACTGTGGGAGCAAAAATTGGAAAATGGAAGCCATACAAGACCACTGATAATCTCCCTAGATCTGGGTCTCCAAGCAAGATCTCACCCAACGTAAACAAGGCTATCATCAGTAACATGTTAACTGCCAGATGTGTCCCCCTTTTTTTTATCCAGTACATGTCCGGGCCCGTCTGAAGTTTGCTAGAGAGCATTTGGATGATCCAGAAGAGTATTGGGAGAGTGTCATATGGTCAGAAGAAACCAAAGTACAAATGTTTGGTAGAAACACAACTCGTGGTGTTTGGAGGAGAGAGAATGCTGAGTTGCATCCAAAGAACCCCATACCTTCTGTGACGCATGAGGGTGGCAACATCACGCTTTGGGGCTGTTTCTCTGCAAAGGGACCAGGATGACTGATCCGTGTACATGGGGCGATGTATCATGAGATTTTGAGTGCAAACCTCCTTCCGTCAGCAAGGGCATTGAAGATGAAACATGGCTGGGTCTTTCAGCATGACAATGATCCCAAGCACACCGCCAGGGCAACGAAGGAGTGGGTTCGTAAGAAGCATTTCAAGGTCCTGGAGTGGTCTAGCCAGTCTCCAGATCTCAACCCTATAGAAAAACCTTTGGAGGGAGTTGAAAGTCCTTTTTGTCCAGCGACAGCTGGAGGAATGGGCCAACATACCAGCAACAGTGTGTGCCAACCTTGTGAAGGCTTACAGAAAACGTTTCACCTCTGTCATTGCCAACAAAGGAGATATAACAAAGTATTGAGATGAACTTTTGTTATTGACCAAATACTTATTTTCCACCCTAATTTGCAAATAAATTATTTCCAAATCAGACAAAGTGATTTTCTGGATTTGTTTTCTCATTTTGTCTCTCATAGTCGAGGTCTACCTATGATGTCAATTCCAGGCCTCTCATCTTTTTAAGTGGGAGAACTTGCATTATTGGTGGCTGACTAAAAACTTTTTTTTCCCCACTGTATAACTGCGTCATTAAAAAAATAAAAAAGTTACGACTGTTGAAACGCAACGAGGCAAAAACTAAAAAAAATGTGCTGGTCATTAACCCCTTAACGACCCTTGATGTATGAGTATGTCCCAGAGTCGGTAAGGGGCTTTGTAGCGGGATCGCGCCGTGATCCCGCTACATAGCCGCCGGGTGTTAGCTGCTAATTACAACTAACACCAAGCGGTTACAGCACAGGAGCATGGGGCTGCCGCTCCTCCCAAACCCCGCACTGTTTAACCCTTCAGACACCGCATTAAAGATGGCCACAGCATCTAAATAAATGAGAGACGTGCAGTATTTTGGCAGCTTTTGGGAATATCCTCGGCGCTGTGTTCATAATTTGTACAAAATCTGTATCACCGCGCAGAATTAGTACAACTTCTAGCTTAGAGTAGCAGGGGGCTGGGAAGTATGTGAGAACAATTAACCCAGTCCCTCTTACCACCCTACCTGGAAATTATCGCTTTCATTATACGACGTCATTTGGATACAGTCCGTTTTATGCATAAAGCGGGAGGAAGAGGAATCCCCCTCTAGAGTTAAAACATGATTTTCACTATCTGGAAGCATCCTCTAAACAGGACAATATAAAATTTGAAACCACAAATATTTTGGAGGAAATGGGTTAAAGGGAACATTGAACGTGTTGTTTCATCTGTTAGTATCATTCTATAGAGCAGGAGGAGTTGAGCAGATTGACATTTAAATTTGTAGGGAAGGATTTAAATGTGTGCTCATTAGAGGTTTAGGAGTCCAGTGGGCAGTCCTATAAAAAGTAGAACCGTCCACTGGACTCCTGTGCCTAGAAAAAGCAGAAATTTTAATGACTAGATTGCAGATTCTACCGATTGTTTTCCATACAAAACTATATATCTGCTCGAAAACATAATTCCGGGGTCATGCTCATAAGTCAGGTGGTGAATCCTCTGAGTCAGCCATGTTCTTTGGCAAAGAACCATGTCAAGGACCAGAGTCTCCTAGTTTTCATCCTTTAATCCTTTGTACAAGGAATCTGGACTCCACTGCAGAGAACGCCAAGGTTGATATTCCTGACGTGGTTACTTGTGAGGATAGAGATGTAATCAGGTCACTAGCAGAAGGTCAGGACAGGCAGAATATTTTAGTAAATGGGTCGACAGGCCGAAGGTCAGGACAGGCAGCAGACAAGTGGAAAAGTCAGGAGATCCAAATGGTAGAAAATATAAGCGGCACTCACCGATCTTCTTCTTTATAAAGGCATGCCTTGAGAAAGCGCTAGTCAGTGCGCGAAACGGCCGTAGGCTGAGTTGGATGTGCTTGTTTCCCACGATATGTGAGTGTTTATAATAAAGGCTTTATAAAGAAGAAGATCGGTGAGTGCCGCTTATATTTTCTACCATTTGGATTACTATTGGGACTTTTCTATTTTAAAGCTGAGCACCGCTGAAATTGGATGATATTGCGGGTTGTTTGAATTAAGAATCAATCCTTATGGAGTGAATCATGTGTGTTGGTGCCGCCTGATTGTCTTGAGTTCTGTTGCATTAAAAGTCAGGAGATGAGCCAAGGTCAACTACGGAGAAGTGACACTGTGGAACGTAATCCAACACTATGTTGCACAACAACAAACTGGCAAGAAAGGAAGAAGCTGCCTTTAAGAAGAATCTGATGGCGTCATTGGCATGGGAAAGCTCGTTGCCATGCACTGGCCCTTTAAATTAGTAAGAACCAGAGATCATGCCCTATGGAGGAGATTGCAACCAGAGCAAAAGGGAGCAGAAGGACTGGTGACCAAGTGTGCCACGCAATGTGGTGCAAAGGCAAACAAGCACACCTGCCAACAATGGTATGGTCCATGGCATGACTTGTAACCACCAGCAGATCAATTAACATATCCAGTATCATCACTTCCCTTCCATAGGATTCATGTAAATAATTTCTACTGTATTTAAACTGTATCAATGAAACGCTTCACAGCAACAGCGCCACTTCTGGCTATGTCTGGCACTGCAGATCAACAGTTTTTGTGACTAGTGAGCTGCAATACCAGACACAGTCCTTGGATTAGTGTGGGGCAGTTTCTGAGGTCGGAGGGGGCATCTTTTTTATTTTATTCAATACCTTAAACAGGAGGTGAACATTTAAAGGGGTTTTGCCACAATCTCATTTCATACCCCCTGCATCCAGCTCTTCAGCTCTGTGTGCTCAGAAGGGGGCGTGTGTGATTTGTTTGAATTGCATATCATGTGACCCAGCAGGATGACATCACCAGGCCTTTCCTCTCTGTAGTCAAAGAAAGGTCTGTTTATGTAAAGCATTGTGAGTAGCTGAGAGGTAAAGTTTTTGCCTCCAGGCACAATGGCCCTAGGTTCAAATCCCTGCAGGAACCAAACCTGTGGATTGGTTTTCTCTTTATCAATGCACAGACCTGATTGAGGGTGCTTTCTTATTTATTTGCACTGTTTGACTAATTACTAAGGAGTACAGAGGACAGGAGTAGAGTGACAGCACCTGGGGTTTGAACACTCAGTAGTTGCCTGAGAGGAGAGGTGATGTCTGAGCATGTGCGACCAGGACTGAGGAGCTCTCAGCCCTGGTCGTATCCCCTGGAGATGAGCTGTAAACAATGGATCATTAGAGTTGCAGCTAAAAAAAAAAACGGTGCAGAATTTCTAATAATGATGAATGGTGAAAATGTTTATGATTTAACTTACGAACTTCCCACGTCAATTTTACTTCGTGGCAAAACCCCTTTAAGGACTTGTATTTCTGGGCAGTGTTGTGTTATTACAGTTACATTCTCGTCATTGTAACACTTGGCCTTTCTCTCCGCTTTGCTGTAAGTTCTCCCGGGGCCTTCTCAACACTGAATTACCTGGCAACTTACTTTTATGGATGGAGGCAGTAAAAGACGGTCTTACAGTCTGAGCTGCCAAGAAACGATTTCTTAGGTGTCACCGCACAGTACAGGAATAATAACGGGATTTTTTTATATGAGCAATGCATCATCAATGCCCCAGAGAAATATTTCTTGGTCTATTTTCTCTTTGGTTTTTTTTTTTTTTTAAGTATTTTGTATCATGGAGACGTTTTTGTACTGTTGGTTTAATAAGAGCCAGAAAAAATCCGCTGTGCGCTCTCACAAGTCTGAGTCCTAAGGTTTCTTCCTTTGAAATATGTGAGATGAATAATCTTTCCACAGTCAGTGACGTGGATGCTATTTTCAGAGCTGGAGCTTACTATGTACCTAGAAAACCAGGGATTATCAACTCGCTAAAAAGGGCAACTTCACCAGTTCATGTTACGGATGACGACGTCTTACATAATGCTGCATGCAGTTGTCAGGGGTTAATACAATATACAATCCTAAGGGGATGTTCACGGCGTTTTGGATCCGATTTTGGATCCAAAAACACATCCAAAAGCGCTGCGTCAGTCAGATCCAACACGCATTCAACATGCAGGTTCGCACCCTATAGTTTTAAAAAGGGCATCTTTCGGATCAAGAATTCACATGACAATTCTTAGAATGGGTCCGAAAGACGCATCAGAAACACGCATTGGTGATCACTCGTCTGAACGCTGATGCGTGTTTCACATTGAAAGTAATGGAAATCACACTGCACATTGTTAGATGCGTGTCTGGGTCCATTTAGGGTCCGAAACACTGATCCAAACACGCATCTAAAAACGGATCCAAAATCGGATTCAACACCCGGCGTGTGAACATACCCTAAGAAATCTCAATTTGTAAAGGGGTTGTTCAAAATTCAAACATATCCCCCACAATGGCACCGACCTTCAAAAGGATTGTCTAATAACACATCGCTACTTTAATTTGAGAGTCATCACTGCAGGTCTAGATCTTAAAAGGGTTGTCTCACCATGCTGTTTCACAGAGCCACAGCCAGCTCCAGACTCACACTTCCTGATCAGGCTGTGGGCGGTTCTGATTGGCATATCAGTTCTGCTATTCCTAATTGAGTCTGTTACAATGACATCAGAGCAGGAGGTTGCTAAACAGCAGTGCACAAGGCTACAGAGCTCTAAGGGGATAAAGCTCTTCAGCAAACAAGTTCACGTTTTTCAGATAAGAAACATAGGAGGGAGTGACCTCACCATCCCGTCCATTGCTACGGCCTGAGAGGTGGACAGAACCTAGGGAAGCTTGTGTGCAAAAGATCTGCTCCTAATTCTGGAGAGAAGCAAATTCAGAAAAGTAATGTATTTGGTAATAGTCTTTATTTAGCTTTGCCTACAGGTTTAACAACTTGCCGACTGCTCAGTGACTTGCGGGCTAGGGCAGCTTATCTCTACATGCGTGTTCTGGAATATGAATTGTTAGCTGCGTGGGTGGACAGCCGGTTGTCAGCAATAGCTGGCTCTCCGCTGAGAAGACTGGGATGCTTTTTACCGTCCCTGCTTTCTCGGCTTCCTGCTCCCAGTGCTGGTGGTCATGTGGCCGCCAGGGCTTGGTAACGGCCTTAGCTGCTGGGTCTTATCTGCAGTCAGTGCTGGGCATGGATTTCATAAATGTTAAAAAAAAAAAATGATATGAACCCCCCCCCCCCCCTCCGAAAAAGCACAATATGTAAAATAAATATTTAAAAAACTCAGACACAAAATATTATTAAAAAAAAATTATATCGCCTATATATCTATGTCCGTGATTGAAAAATTTACTCCATTACAAAACATATTTGTGCCAAATTTTCGGTTAAAACGATAAAGAATCTACTGAAAAACTAACAAAACAAACTAATGCACAAATGACATAAAAATAAATGTGTGACAGGAAAAAAATAGTAGAGTAACCGAGGGCAAGAAAGCGTCGTAGAGTTCAAACAGTAAAGAAAAATGTGTCTGGGCAGAAAGAGGGATAAATGGCCCCATCAGGAACTGGTAAAGCTAATCAATGAAACGGGAATACCTGCGTTCTCCAGGATAACTTGCTGTCAGCTACTCATTTCCCATACAGCACCAACTGCAGGGGAGATGTAGTTTTACATGTGGTCATTTAAATGAATGGCCGTGCATGACATCCATAGAGTGCTTGAGTGCGCCAGAATAGGTGTATGTTCGTGTTGGAACCGATTTTAGATCCGTTTTTAGATACGTTTGGATCCATGTTTTGGACTCTAAATGGAACCAAACCCGCATCTAACAATGTGCAGTGTGATTTACATTGCTTCCAATGTAAAACATGCAGACAGTGTATGTTTTATATGAGGCTTTCTGATTCGTTCAAAGCATTGTCATGTCAATTCTTGATCCGTTTGATGCAGCAGACGCTCTATTAAAAACTATAGGGTGCGATCTTCTTTCAGCCAAAATGCATCCAAAAACGCACCTGTGTGTTGGATGTGTGTTGGATGCATGCTGGATGCATGCTGGATGCGTGTTAGATGCGTGCTGGATGCATGTTGGAAGCGATTTATGCAGCGCTTTTGGATGCATTTTTTGGATTCAAATTGGATCCAGAAATGGATCCAACACGCCGTGTGAACATATCCTAAGTGTTGTTGCTTGTTCGCCGCTCTGCTTTGGGTCCACATGATGTTCATATGCTGTAAATGGCCGTATGGCCGGGGGTCGTCCTGATGTGACAAATAGTCCTAAATACATACTGCAGTCCAAACTCTCCAGATCCCAAGAAAACAACTGATTTGCCAGAATAACTTGCCACTGGCTACTCATTTTCTGTACAGGGCCAAGTATAGGGGAAATGTAGTATTCAAGCATATGGCCATCCATGTCATACATAGAGGGTGTGAGTGCCCCAGAGCAAGTGTCTCTATTTTTTGGCCGCTCTCTGCCCTGGGAGGGTCCTGAGCAGGAAGACCCCTTTGCGATTTCAATATGCCATAATAAGGCCTATAGACAGGGGTTCTTCTGATGGGACAACATAGCTCCCATTGTTTTGGATTGTTTTGGTCCATTGTGTAATAAATGCTATTGTTTCATATCTATCTAAACTCTTTCATAGTTTTCATTTCCAGATTTGAAAATCATCTGAATATACTGTAGTCATTTATAAGATCCAAACAGCAAAAAAGCTGAAATCTTATATATAAAAAAAAATTTGGTATCAATATAGGAAATGTACAAAATTATTTAACAAGTCAAACAGTGGGACATTAAATTAGTAAAGAGGGACAGGGGGATTTGGATCACGAATAGGGACTGCTCTTCCAAAAGAGGGACACTTGGGACGTATGGGGCAACCCCTTTGAAAACTAAACTAACATATTTACTGTTGAAATCCTATTGTGGTTCCCCGCTACCAGAGTCTTTACAGAGAACACACTGAAATGCCCAGGGATGCCTCTGAAATGCCTAATTTTGGGGAGAGTATATGTAATCCCTGGCTCTTTTCAATCTGGTTTGTTCAGGATGTTTGTGTCCAACTGCAATAAAAGCGCTATCTGACTTTGTCACTTTGGATGCAAGGTCAGGGAGCGCGTAGTATATACCCGATGGAGGACATTTTCATATTCTTTCCTAATTTTACTATTTCCAATAGATCTGATACATACTATAGATATATTTACACATCCAAATTAATGATTGGAGTCACTGCTTAACGGGTTTTCCAAGACTCTTAAAAACCTCCCTACCACCTCCCACTGTGCTAAAACAGATGTACTCATTACTACCTCTCCCACCAACACTGTTCCAGCGCTACCAAAGCTACAGTGTCTCCACCCCTCAGGGCCCTCTCTGATGATGTCATGTTCATGGATGCTGCAACCAATCTCTGGCCTCAGCATGTGACTGCAACCAATCTCTGGCCTCAGGTCAGTGATTGGCTGCAGCATCATGTGACCCACGTACGTGATGTCATGAGTGAGGGACCAGGGAGAACATTTGAGCTCTGGAATGGTGGTGTTGGGAGAGGTAAGTATGGATTAATTTTCTATTCTAGCACAATGGATGGTGGATTGTAGATCTTAAGCCTTCGTGGGCAGGGTCCTCTCTCCCTCTGTACTAGTTGTTAGTCATTTCTCGTCACCATTGTACTTGTTTGACCTATGTTATGTATGTGACTCCCCCCTTGAATGTACAGCGCCCTGGAATCAATGGAGCTCTAAAATAAATTATAATAATAATAATAAAGTAGGGAGGTTTTTAAAAGTCCTGGAAAACCCCCTTTAAAGTTCTTGGGCCTTGGGGCATGCTTTGTACTAAGGTCCTCAAGCACACAAGAGTGCACAGTGTTTGACCAATATACAATGGAAGAGCATTGTGTTCCAAATTTTTATTGCACATCACGTTGTGATTTATTATGAGACTACATCCCGTTTCCGTACCTTCTCTCTACAGCACCAGCCCTGTGTGGTAGTGGGGCCTTTCTGGTCCTCTCAGGCACCAGGCCTGGTTAAGACTGCAACCTGGGCACCCCACAAGAGCCCCAATCTACAGAGCCAAAAACAGTGGATTCCTCGCATCCCCCAAGCTCTACTGAGACACAGACATCTAGTTTGATCTGGAATGTCACTTTTTGCAGGGCTCAGTTGTCCATGTACTGTATGCCATTGGCCCAGTACATGGTATCAGAGCTGTTCCTCATTTTTGTATTCTTGTATTCTGCACGTTGTCTGACAGTCATAATGAGTGTTTGGCGTCCAGCGATAAGTATTCAGTGTTACTACAGGGAGGAATAGACCTCATTAAGACTTTGGACGACATGTATGAACGTTGGCGCTGCCAGGCAAGTTGTAAATAGCTTTAAGGCATTATAGAATGTGCCAGAATGTATGAGGCTGTTCTTCTGCAGGTCATACATAGGGGGCAGTGTAGAGCCAATACCACAAGTCTGGCTCAGGCACCACCTTTACCCTGGTCTGGCTGTTCTTCTGCAGGTCATACATACAGGGCAGTGTAGAGCCAATACCACAAGTCTGGATCAGGCAACACCTTTACCCTGGTCTCTTCTTCTGCAGGTCACATATTCTGCCACAGTGTAGAGCCAATACCACAAGTCTGGCTCAGGCACCACCTTTACCCTGGTCTGGCTGTTCTTCTGCAGGTCATACATACAGGGCAGTGAATGCCAATACCACAAGTCTGGCTCAGGCACCACCTTTACCCTGGTCTGGCTGTTCTTCTGCAGGTCATACATAGAGGCGCAGTGTAGAGCCTATACCACAATGTCTTGGCTCAGGCACCACCTTTACCCTGGTCTGGCTGTTCTCTCTGCAGGTCATATAAGGGGTGAAAGTGTAGAGCCAAGTACCACAATTTCTGGCTCGCTAGGCACACACTTTACCCTGGTCTGGCTGTTTCTCCTGCAGGTCATACATACAGGGTAGTGTAGACCCAAAGTACCACAAGTCTGGCTCAGGCACCACCTTACCCTGGTCTGGCTGTTCTTCTGCAGGTCATACATACAGGGCAGTTAGAGCCAATACCACAAGTCTGGCTCAGGCACCACCTTTACCCTGGTCTGGCTGTTCTTCTGCAGGTCATACATAAGGGCAGTATAGAGCCAATACCACAAGTCTGGCTCAGGCACCACCTTTACCCTGGTCTGGCTGTTCTCCTGAAGGTCATACATACAGGTGCAGTGTAGAGCCAGTACCACAAGTCTGGCTCAGGCACCACCTTTCCCCTGTTCTGGCTGTTCTTCTGCAGGTCATACATACAGGACAGTGTAGAGCCAATACCACAAGTCTGGCTCAGGCACCACCTTACCCTGGCTGGCTGTTCTTCTGCAGGTCTTACAGACAGCGCAGTGTAGAGCCAATACCACAAGTCTGGCTCAGGCACCACCTTTACCCTGGTCTGGCTGTTCTTCTGCAGGTTATACATACAGGGCAGTATAGAGCCAATACCACAAGTCTGGCTCAGGCACCACCTTTACCCTGGTCTGGCTGTTCTTCTGCAGGTCATACATACAGGGCAGTGTAGAGCCAATACCACAAGTCTGGCTCAGGCACCACCTTTACCCTGGTCTGGCTGTTCTAACTGTTCTGCTCCTAGGTTTGGCATCAAAGAATCATAAATGTGTCTAATTCTACGAATGTTGTGCGACGCCCCCAGAACGCCCCAAATCTTTGGTGCATTAAAAAGTGTTGCGCCAGCGCTTATTGCACCAAAGTTTGGTCGGTGACTGTTCATACATCTATACAACAGGGCTACAACTTTTTGACGGCAGAAAACTGGCGCAGCCCCGTTCATACATTTCGCCCTATGAATCGGTGAGGATTTCATGGCAAGTGTAATAGGAGATTGTTTTCTTCCATTTTGTTTCTGTCTCTGAATGAACAGATCTGGATACGCGGCTGGCAGCTGCTGACTATTAGGGTGAATGCATATGTGGTGGATTTGCTGCAGAAATCTACAGGTTAATCTGGATTTAAAAATCTGCAACAGATTTGTGCAAATTTTATCCCATTCAGTTCAGTGGGGTAAAGTCTGCAGTAAATTTGCATTAGAAATTGACCTGCGGAAAATTTCTGCCACATGGGCAAAAGATTTGTACCACATCCACGTGACTGGTACTGCAATCTGTTGCGGATTTTGACAGCAAATCCATCTCCTGTGCATTTACGCTTAGAGTAAAGTACATTTAAGAGTTCGGCAAAAGGGCCATGGTCTGATACCTGCGCTGTGGCTCAGTTTCGCAGCATCATATGCAGGAATCCAGGGTGTAAGCAGGTCCTTTAAATGGGAAGTGATGTCCCATACATCGCTCATGTGACCGTTATCTTTTCAGTTCTGGCCAGAACAGCATTCTGTTTAAATGTAGAACAACCACTTTTTTTTTTTTTTTTTTTTTTAACAAAATTCTATTGACACAAAATCAATCCATACAGATGTATAGTAGTGGACATGTATAACAGCGTCATTAATTTTCTACATACAATATTCATAATAAGCCAATCTTGATAACTTATCTCTAACAACAAAAAATAACCTAGCCTAACCTTAAGCCAAAAATCTATATATGGACTTGTGCCTATGTGCCTTGTCGCCTTCTCTCGCCACCTATATGTCAGTCCTAGATAACTTTAAGTCTTATTTTGCAACCTTCCCAAAGTGCCCCTCAAAGCTGCACTAAGATACCATTTGGGATATTGAAAAACAGAAATTAATTTATCTATTTCCTCTTGCGTGTAAAATTTGTCAATAAATAACTTCCACTTTTTAAAAAAAAGGCTCTTGTTTTTGTCTCTTTTTGTCGCTCCGTAAACACCTGATCAGCGATGAGGTACAATTTGGTATGAGATAAAATCATCTCATTTAATGGCAAAGAACAACCCCTTTAACAAAGTGTAACAGGTTAGGAAAAGTAATAGGTAGAAAGGAGTACAGTGTTGTGCTTCAGATTCAAATTCAGCTCAGATCAATTTTAGTGTAAATTGACATAAAAAAAATGTAGCCATAACCCTGACTCAAAATTAAGTTTTTCATTGATTTGTAAGGGTTTAATATACCGTTCCAAGGCGCTTCTGGTCCAGCGGCTCTCAGTCCGACATTACCCTTATGTGACATCAAACCAAAAGCGACACCAGACCAGAAGCATTGCAGAGCGCCGCAGGAACAATGTAGTATTACATGCGGACATTAAAATGAATGGACCTCCATGTAGTCCGTGCAGGACTTGAGTGCACCAGAGCAAGTGTCACTGCTTGGTCGCTGAGAGGGTCCTGGGCAGGGAAGCCCCTCTATGATGTCCATATGCTGTAACAGGGTTCTCCTCCTGGTTTAGTGTCACATTAGGTCTACTCTTATGTGATATCCAATCAGAAGTGACCCCAGACAGGAAGTTAACCCTTACAAGCCAGACAGTGTTGGATTAGGGTGTCTAAGACTCAGTGGAATTTCAGTCTAGGGGCCACTAGTGGATTTGATTCTATGGCCCCACTTTACAGCTACTGTACATCCGTCTTGCTTTTTTCCTCTTTCTCTTGTCTTTGTGTCTCTCCCAAGGATTTACAGTTGAAACCAGAAGTTTACAGAAACTATATAAAAGCCCCATCTGCAGGTTTTTCTCACTATCTGACATGAAATCAGAATAAACCTTCCCCATCTTAGGTCAATTAGGAACCAAAATTATTTACATTTGCCAAATGCCCGGATAATAAGAGAGAATGTTTTAAGGCATTTTTATTACTTTCTGCAAAGTCAAAAGTTTCCATACATTACAATAGTATTTGGCAGCATTGCCCTTACACTGTATGACTTGGGTCAAACGTTTTGGATCCTTCCAGAAACATTACTATGCCTGTAAACAATTTGGGACAGCCTGTATGAAGATGTCATGTCTTTGGAAGCTTCTGATAGGTTAATTGGCCACATCTGAGTTAATCAGAGACACACCTGTGGATGTATATCAGGAAAAGAATTGTGGACTATGCAGTTTAAGGCCTCGTTCACACGACGGATTTGGCCGCGGCCGCACCGCAAACTCGAGTCTCCTGACGCGGGTTTGCGGCGCAGGCGGTGGGCATGGCCTCGCCGCGGGAGGGGCGTGGTTTGGGGCGCGGCGTGCGCCGAGGACTTGCCCCTATGCAAATTAAGAGCAGGGGGCATGCCGCCGCGCTAGCCGCATCCCAGCCGCGCACCATCCGCGACGACACCCGCGGTGCTGCCCGCGCAGAGCACTCCTGTCAAGAAATGGCAGAAGAGTTCTTCACACGCGCTGGTCTGTCCGCGGCCCCGGAGCCGCGGCCAAACCCGCGCAGTGTGAATATTAACGCGGTTTCCCATAGGAAACCATGTTAATAATCTAGGCGCGATTTGGCCGCGGTTATGGCCGCGGAAACCGCGTCGGAACTCACGGCCAAAACCGCGGCTAAATTCGTCGTGTGAACAGGGCCTAAAAGAAACTCCGGGTCTGCTCAGGGGCTCAACGGGGGTTTCCCCTGTTCCCTTATGGGCTAGTCTGAGCCTGCCAACAGAGTAGGAAAATTTGTGATTAGGATGTCCTAAACCCAAATTGTTTTACAGGTTTGGTCAAACCAAACAGGGTTAGGTTTGAACAATACTAAGGGTATGTTCACACGATGTACTGCTGCGCGTACAGTAGGCGCTGCAGTACATCGTGTCTTTCGGGAGCTCGCGCTGATACGCGCACTCCCGCGGCGCGTGGGGGGTGATGGGGGTCGGCAGCCCGCCAGCCCCTTTGACATTCATTACTCGCGGCGCGTATTCGCCACAAGTAACTGACATGTCACTTATCTCCGATAGTATTGTAAGTGCGGGGAGAGGAGGTGTAATCCATAGTTCTCTATGAAAACTATGGATTACTGTAATTTCGGTGCGTATCTCGTCCGTATTAGAGCGCAAATACGCGGCGAAATGAGCGCCAAAATTACCCCATGTGAACATACCCTAAGGGACTATGACTACAGGATCAGACTATGCAGGGTTTGTAGTCTGTAGCCATGGAGACACATGGATTTGCATAGGAGCTGCACGCATAAAACGTGTTTTTTTTGTTTGTTATGCATGATTCATCAGAGATATAAAAAAAATTGGTTTGCAACCCCATTAATGAATGGCTCCCGTGCTGAAGCGGCATGTGAACATGTACAACACACGCTGCTACAGGACAGATGTGGTAGCATCGTTTTCCATGCACCATTAGAATTGGTTATGTGGCTGTGCTATACATGTTTATGTGATGTATCCCACCGCTGCCTGGACTTTCTTTGCAGATTCCTCTCACTGCTGAGAGTTCAGCATTTCCTAATTTGGTAGGGCTGATCGTGTAGGTTCAGAACAGTCTCCTGCTCAGATGGATCTCATCTCTGCTCCTTTACTTCTTCATTGATGTGACAAAGCCACAGGAACTCGAAATCCTAATGGAAATGTTTTATTAAGTTGGTACAATGCTGCCGAACACACGCAGAGAATTTCTTGTTTTCTATTATGCAGAAGTGCTTTGTAAATTTTACTTGTGGTTTTCTCTCAGACTTCTCCAGTCTAAATTTAGAAAAGTTTGGTTTCTATTTTGGACACTTGTTGCCAAAAAGTTTTCACGAAAATCTAGAAGGAGTTGACTCCTGCAGACCGGAGAGTTATTACTTTAGGAAAAGTGTTTATTGAAAAACCTTCCATGATACTTGACACAAAGTCAAAGGAAATAAATTATTGGGATATTTTATGAATTTTGGATGATGTCATGGACTGTTACTAGATGTCAAGAAGCAGTTTACATGACTTAAGATCTGATTGTAAGGGCTTGTCCCCACGGTCCGGGATTTCAGCCGGATTTACAGATGGTTTTCAGTTTTGAAAGCCGCCTGTAAACCGGGTGTCAACCTTTTAAAAAGACCTTAATGCAAAATCCATGCAGCAGTCCCCACTGCACAGAATTTCCGCCGGACGGTCTTTTACACCGCCGCGCGGTCCGAAAAACATAGAACCATGTTCATTCTTCCGACCGGATTCGGGCACAACGTAAACATGTTGGTGCGAAGTGGGAGGGCATGAATCCACAAACCACGGATAAAAGCCATCCCCCTGCGTGCCAAAATCAGACCAAATACTGGTCGGGATTTCCCGACAGGTATTTGGTCTGTGCCATGTAAACGCGGCCTAAGATATTCACAGTCAATCAATTTTAGTTAAGTTATAGCAAGTTAAAGGGGTGTTCCTACCATAGACTTTGATGGCGTTTTGGCAGGAAGTTGCAAGACCCGCTTCTAGGACCTACACCTATGTCGGGAACAGGCCCAAAAGTCTCGGCTCAAAATGGAAAGCCGCTTGTGGTTGAAATTCCCAGAACAGAAAGTCATATGCAAGCGCGACTGGCTCTCCAATCTAAGCCAAAACTTTGGGGGCCCGTTTCTGAGGCTCTTCTGAGACCCACAACAATCAGACTTTGATGACATATCCTGTCCAAAGTCAAAGTCTGATATTTGTGAGCTCCACTTCTGTGACCTAAACCTACCTTGGGAATGAGCCCGAAAGCCTCAGCTTAGAATAGAGAGCCGGTTGCACGTGTGCGGTGCGTTCAGCTGATATTTCCCTAGAACAGAATGGAGAGTCATGCACAAGCACAACTGGCTCTCCAGTCTGAGCTGACACTTTCGGGGGCTCGTTTCCGAGGGTTCTCTGGGACACGCAACAACCAGACTTTGATAACGTATCCTGTCCAAATGCTATCACTTTGTTACTCCATGATGACATTGCATCAGAGGTGTAATTTAAAGCACTGGGGTCACAATGCAAAATCTTAAAAGGGTCCCTGCCTACCATGTGCCATATATAACAATAGTGTCTCCTTATGTGGCAGAGGGACCTATAGGTCTCCTCCAGGGTCCAGTAGTGACTGCTACTTTACATCCCCTATAGCTATGCTCCTGCATTGCATTATTTAGCTTGTACAAATCCTGAGTAACAATTTGTATTATACTCTAGAGCTGCATTCGTAATTCTGCTGGTCGTTATTGAAAACACTTAGGAAGTTTGTTGAGACACACACCTAGCCGCTTTTCTGAGTTTCTATAATGCATAGGACAATTAGGGCTTGTCCCTACAGCAAAGGTTTTCAGTCGGTTTTACAGACAGTTTTCATATTTGAAAACCATCTGTAAGGCGACTGTCAATCTTTTACCTTGATTGTAATAGAAAATCCATACAGCAGTCCACAGAGCATGAGCAGAACATGAACATGTGGGTGCAAAGGGGGACAACAAGAATCCGCAAACCACGGATTAAAGCCGTCCTTCTGTGTGCCAAAAAGACAAAGTACCAGTCGGGAAAATCCGACCAGTATTTGGTCTTTGCTGTAGGAACGCACCCTTAAAGGGGTTGTCTCACTACATTGATTCATCTTACCTTAGTCCTGTTTTCTTGGTTACACTTTGAATTCCGGGGCGTGATGACTGGCTTCCCCTAGGCTGCAGTAAAAGCCCAGGTCTGTAGCTATAGCGACCAGTGCTGGCAGCCTATCAGTAGAGATCAAACAGGTCTGTAGCTATAGCGACCTGCGGAGCTGATGCAGCCCATACAAGAGGGGATATCTTGGAATCGGTAGGACACTGTTAATGGACACATATTGCAAAGTGACTTGTTTTTGCAAGATCTTTAACATAAAAAGCAATCCTTGTAGTGAGACAACCCCTTTAACTTTTCACTACATTAGATACAAGCCCATATTTCTCATAATGCAAATCTCTAGAGCAAGCTTTGTGCAGACTTGGAACCACAAAGGAATTTTTAAAGATTATCGCTCTGAAGCCTAGAGTCTAATTGTGAATCTGGAATGTAAAATACATCATCTGAAATAATCTTTATGACGTATGTGCTTTGTCGTCAGCTTCTTCTCGTGTGCCCTCCCAGCCCGTACAGGTAGAGAAATATAGCATAGCTGAAGACTCCCATGGTGGGGTCTAAGACATAGGATTATGAGGCCAGGATCACAAAGAGTATTTTCATCCAGATTCCAAAGTGGAATTCATGTCAGACTTCATGTGAAAACTGCGTGGGATCCACATCTCATTGTTTTCCATGGGAATCCAGGCTCTAGTTAACGCAACGCTGATTATTCCAATTATAAATCTGCAAGGTGGATGAAAGAGGAGCGGCATGTCACTTTGTTGTAGCGGAAATCAGATGGATTTTTCATTGGGTAACCTGGATCTGGTCACATTGAATGGGGCTGAACTGTAGACCTGGGGTGTCCAAACTCTTTCACAGAAAGCCCCATCAGTGTTATGGTTACCTTCAAGGTGCCATTGGAGGGCCTGTGAGTGTGGCTAGGCGGCCTGAGTAGAGCTGTCAGAGCTGAGCTACCATCTGTAAGTAGAGGTGCGTGTAAGAGCTCCAGATCCAAGATAGCGCTTGCTCCTGCTGATGCCACTGCCTCCACTAAGCACTGGGGACATTCTCTGGAGAACCTGGGGAGCTGGTCCTTCTGCATTCAGATCTTATCCATCCCTACTTGCTATGTCTTAGTTCTTGAGGACCTTATAAAATGACATGGCGAACCGGTGCTGTAGACAAAACTGCAGCAAAATCCACAGCATGCAAGCTGCAAATCCACAAATACGCATCCACATTACTCACTGTCAGGTACACGCTCACCAGCACGTGACTGGGGGCCACTGTAATGGAGCAGATTTATTTCCACTTGCGCTCACCTCTCACCCAGGTAGTGAATCAAGCATAAATCACACCCCAAGACAGTTCCAGCACCCCAAAGTTATCCGCTGCCACCACCTTCCTTCAGTACTCAAAAAGGAAATCAGATGGAAGGACTCTGATTCCAAAAAGATACTTAAGAACACTTAAAAAAAAAAATGCTTACCGGTGTACCTCACTGCTCTCCAGCAGCTAAAAAAAAAGACACTCCTTCAAGGAAATGGATTCATGTTGCGACAAGAACCAACGTATTAACTTTTAATTTTTAATACGAAACGGGGTACAATGCTTACATAGAAAAAAATACAATAACTATGACATACGTATCAAACAGTTATAAAATAAAAGGGATAAACTTAGAGAGCCCTTACACTTACAAGTCTTGACTCCCAGATCCCGGGGTAAGGATGAAGATGGAACACAACTCAATCCAGGATTGACCCCAAACTATGTACAAAGAGCTGACTCTTGGACAATAGGTCTTATACCCTACTCAGCCATCTCAGGTTTTCCCCACCTCCTTCATAACTATGCTTCATTTCACTGGCTGGACGATATAACGAGGTGGGTGGCGCTTGATGTCTAATGAGGCTTGTTGCTTACTATCCCCACGAGATGGCAATCACAGACTGTGCTTCTGCGTTGACAGATCGATGACCTCTGTCCATTCAGTGACCCGTGTTTATGACTGGCAATATGTCAGAGGTCAGCCATGCCTGATAAGATGCTCTCATTTAATGGCACTTATGTATACAGAACGTAAAAAGGTCGTACAGGTCGTAAAACGTAATAAATATGGATACAGCCCATGTTATACAAACAAGGGCGTAATAGAACTGTCAAAAGAGACTGGTGTGAGGTTCTGCAGACCTATGCTACAAATTCCATTCCCAAAGGGGGATGGAGGTCATTGAACTGTTGCAATACTGACAATACAAGCAATGCTGAATACCACTACCAAATACACATAATACATACATACAATTCCTATGACAGTTATAAACAGACCTTATGATAATATCATTGTCCTTACACTCACTATGTAAACTTTGCCTAACAGTTTTTTAGAATAAGTACAAAGGTTTGGAATCAGAAGTTTATTAAGACAAATAATGACTTCTCATCATGTCAGATACATCGAGAGTAGTTTTATACTTCGGATTTGGGTCATTGTGGGATTAGACACAAATTCGAGTTATTCAATTGGGTCGGCCTGTATCAAATTTTGGTGAAAATCACAAATGAAAAAATTTACCCTGAGCTGGACTTAGGGTTAGGGTTTTTACTGGCTTTTAAGAGTTAATTCATCACTCCCTGAGGCTCATGATACGGCCTTCCTTCCGGTCTGGTGTTACCTCATCGCGCTCACTTCCCGTTGACACAGATCATTAATGCAGGTTTGGCCTCCGTAATGGTTGATGTTACTACCCAAAGTGATGTTGACCAGAAGTGACACTGCGCCTGGTTAGCGTTATAGAATAAAAAGAAAAAAGGAAAAAAAGGAGATGGCGCTCTATGTGAAAGTACGTCTGATGTATAGTAAAAATCAAATAATTAAGGTGCTCACCTGATGGTGTTGTGCGATCTAGTATAGAGGCACAACACTCATAAAAACCTGTTTGGCTTTATCATCAAAAGCCCCGGGGACAGCAGCCTCGTCGTCCTGGTCTCTAATGCCGGAAGGACATCAGAATGGTATTGCAGTAAAACGGATAAAAAAGGACCGGGCGCTCGTCACTTTGGAGTAAATCCACGTGGATACCACCATGGGATGAAAATAAAAACACTTTATTCCAAATAAAACAATAAGAAGGTGGCCTTAATGCTTTAAGTAACTGTGCATAACGCGTTTCGTGCCCACGGCACTTCCTCAGATGCAAAAAGTGTTACATAGTATGAGCAAGTTGACAAGAGGTTTATATATTGAGTAACCAAACCTGTGGTAGGTGGAAGGAATAAACCTATCACCATTCTTATAATAAAACAATCAAAAGACCAATAGAGAATTTTAAAATTGGGGTATAAAGCTAAAAGAAGATCTCATTGGTAGAAGCAAAGGCGGGAGATTTAAATCAACCAATAGAGGAATGAGACACTCCGTTGGACTAACCTATTAGAGCAGTAGTTTGTACACCCCCTGTGATTGGTCATTTCTTACCCACAGGACAATATGGGATAGAGTGTCTCATCCCTCTATTGGTTGATTTAAATCTCCCGCCTTTGCTTCTACCAATGAGATCTTCTTTTAGCTTTATACCCCAATTTTAAAATTCTCTATTGGTCTTTTGATTGTTTTATTATAAGAATGGTGATAGGTTTATTCCTTCCACCTACCACAGGTTTGGTTACTCAATATATAAACCTCTTGTCAACTTGCTCATACTATGTAACACTTTTTGCATCTGAGGAAGTGCCGTGGGCACGAAACGCGTTATGCACAGTTACTTAAAGCATTAAGGCCACCTTCTTATTGTTTTATTTGGAATAAAGTGTTTTTATTTTCATCCCATGGTGGTATCCACGTGGATTTACTCCAAAGTGACGATCGCCCGGTCCTTTTTTATCCGTTTTACTGGTTAGCGTTAGGGATATAGTTAGTGATTAGGTCGAAACAGTCTCGAACCAAAGAGGGCTCTACTCAAGCAACACTAATGACAAGCATAGACATGAAACCGAGGCGTTACCTATGGATTGCTGGAGTTGTCCGAATTACTGTATTCTGCAGTCACACCTCTACGATTTGGGGGGGTGAGGCATCGGTTCACTGGGTACAATGTTTTACTTTTTTCATACATTTCAGATTCATCAAGACCAGAGCACGTTGTTCTATATCTCTATTCCACTGTATTAAGATAAACATCATTCATCTAATGAACCTTACCCCCATGTCTCTCTTACACACATCTGCGGCCAATGTCATATAAAGTTTACTAGCTTATCAGTGTGTGAAGTTGGAACTTACTCGGAGAAACCCACACAAACATGGGAAAAACATTGAATCAACTTGGTGCGATTTGAACCCAGACGTTCTTTGATGCAGTGCTGACCAATGAGCCACCATGTTGATTTATCCAAAATTTCTCTAAAAATTTACACCATAAATTCTTACGCTGTTGTGTCTCTTCTTCAAAGTCTTCCACAATAATTTAAAGGGGTTGTCTCGCTACAAAGATTAACTTTCAACATGCAGGGAACGTTAAATCAAGACTTTTTCCAAATACATCCCTCTTTTGGTTTTACCTTGGTCAAAAGATAAGAAAGATTGCACACTGGTTTACCGTCCTTCTCTCCACTTGTCTCTCTGTTCTTTGTCGTATCTGATAGCAGAAAGTGACGTCACCACAGGTCGGCACACAGGACTCCGGCAGCTTGAGAACAGAGTGTGTTATCTTTAACAAACAAAGGAGATTAATTACTTGATTGATTGATTACTTTGAGCTCTAAAGCTCTCTGCTGTATAGATAACAACATCTCCTGTTCTCATGTCGGTGTAATCAAAAGAGTTGGGAATACGGAGCTGATATGCTAATCACTCCTATAGAACCACCCACAGCCTGACAAGGAAGACTGAGGAAGAGTGAATCTGAAACGGCATGTGGCTCTGAGAAACAGCATGGTGACACAATCCTTTTAAGGGGTGTTCTTACCATAGAGTTTGATGGCAAATCGCTGGGATATGTCATCAAAGTCTGATAGGTGCAAGTCCCATTTCTGGGACCCACATAGATCTCAGGAACGGGCCCCCAAAGGTTTCAGTTTAGAATAGAGAGCCAATATCGCTTGCACATGACTCTCCATTCTGTTCTATGGGAGTTCCCAGTACGGGTGAGCGGTGTGTTTGGTTCTACTCAGAATTCCCATAGATCAGAAAGGAGAGATGTGAGCAAGCACCACCGACTCCCCAATCTGAGCTGACACTTTCAGAGATCAGTTCCCGAGATAGGGACTCTATCAGTCTTTGATGGTAAATTCTAGCAATTTTCTACGCTATCAAAGTCAATGGTGGGAATCCCCTTTTAAACTAAGTCACTTATTGGTCTTAGCAGAGGTATATTTTGAAGTTTCTGGGGTCTCTCTATCAGGGCCCTCACCTATCATGTATCAGTTATAACACTGGGGTCTTCTTATCTGGTAAAAGGCCTTCATGGCCCCCCTCAGACATTAGATGCAACTGCTAAATCTACACCAACTATACTTAAACCCCGTGGCCTTAGTCTGCTAATGTCATAGTTTCTTAGTAATTTCTTCGTATTAGATATGCATTAATAAAATAGAGGTGTCCCTTGTAGTAAATGTCTCTTTATCTTCTTGCAATTTGTAGACCAAACCAGTTGCATTTGCCGTCCGGACGACTGTTGGCTACAGCGCAGCTCATGATGACGAGGTTCCAGTTCCAGGAATGGCTGTTTCATTTGAGGCTAAAGATTTTTTACACGTCAAAGAGGTAAGATTATGATGGAATACTAATGGGTTCATGAAATATTCTCCGATGCCAATGAAATATTACATTTACTTTTCTTTATTCAGCTTTTATTTGGTACATTGAGGTCTGCCAGCATCCCGAGTGCAGTGTCTCTTGCATGGACTATGCTAGAGTAGCCTTCATAATTACCCACCATTATTCCCAAATTGCATATAAACTACGGGGATCAGATTTTATATAGGAATGAATATTATATGCAAACAGTGTTATATTCTTTTTATATTCCATTTATCCTATAATACAAGCCTTTAACATCGGAGATTTTTTCATTTGTCAATCTTGTTTCCTTTGGAGGATAAAAGGGCACAGAAAACTGAGTATCAGTCACGTTACGTCTCTTGTATAAATACTATACGTCGTACAGATTTGTAATGTGGTGCCAATGGCCCTTGTTTTCATAGATGTGGTCAGTATATTAGTTAGGAGCCTTTATCTCAGAGTCATGAAAAACAATGGACAGCATGTAGAGCTATTTGTTGATGGACACCATAACGGAAACACGATGGACCTCATTGTGGTCAATGGGGCCAATCAGGCACTTGCTGTTGTCCCTACAGAAATGGTTCTGGCATGACTGTTATCTTAAATAAGGAAAAAAAAAATGTCAACGGGATGAAAGAAATAGCTACTTTATAAGAAAATACATCATCCACAGAAGAGTGAGGCACAAGATGCCATGATTACATGTTTCGTAAAAAGTCCTTGTTCACAGCTAACAAGTGTTATCTTTATTTTTCTGTTCCTGTCTTGGACGTCTTAGAAGCCCCTGGTCTTCACACTTTGACCCTTATGCAGGAATTGGGTCTTCACTACAGGGGACACTTCCCCCCACTTGGCCTCCCCCAGTGACAGCTGACATCCAGACATGGTGCCAGAGGAAAAGTGAAGTCAGACAGTTCATAGCTCGAAGCAGGCAGGGTTCTTTCAAGGTCTAGGACAAGCCGAAGGCCATAGGAAACGAGCTGAAGACAAAAGTGAGAATCATTATACTAGAGCCTGTCCAAAAATGCCAAGAAACATCACCATAGATCAGGCACTGAGGACAGGGAGGTGTCTCTTTAATGGAGGTACAGGAACCATGTGATAGGTAGAGATGTAGATAGGCAGCTCGCACTGGCCTTTTAAATGAAAGGACTGGCACACAACCTATTGTGAAGCAGAGGAGGAAGAGCAGACTGGCTGATGGGGTAGGCACTTTAGCAATGAACCAACGGTTAGGAAAGTGACCACTGAGCAGATCCTGATAACTGAAATCAGAAATGTGACTTAAAGAGAATCTATTGACAATTTTTTTTCCCTAATTAAAATTCTCATACACATTCTTTTCTCAGCCGGATTTATTTTCTGATTTTAGATTTCTCATTTCTGTTTTCTGTGATTATGGGGGCGGCCATCTTGCCCGAGTTACTTTTAACAGCATTTAGAGAGGTGCTTTACAGCAACTACATGGGCATTGGATACTGTGAACAGCAGCAGACCCATTGGTTTCTATAGGAGAGTTTTCTAGGCATGCTCTGTGACCTGGGAAGTGTTCAGGATGGTGGAGAGGGAGAGCTGTGACCTTCTCCTATTGTGAATGATAGATCCTGCGCGATCTATACACATCGGTGTCATCTTTCAGTGTAATCCTGCCTGTGCTGATAATGAGGAGTGATCTCTACAGAACAGGAAGTGTCAGACTGTTATAAAGCCTAGTGGCTAAAGTGAAGACTGCAGAACTTCAGAATTTTTTTAAAATATTGATAGTGATATAAAAAAAATAAACATAACCAATAATTATTAAAAAATGTGTTCAATATAAAAACATAAGTTGAGCAATAGATTATTTTCTGATGATACATTCCCTTTAAAGCTGTTGGTCGGCAATTCAGAATCTGTAACAGTGCCTCACATACCATGATAATCTAATATGTGCCAGAAGGTCCCTTGGTCCTCCCCAGTCACCAGGGCTTGGTGCAGCTGCCAACCCTGTACCCTCTATAGATGCATCCTGGTCTGGTATTACATATGTGATATGTTTATACAAATTTGTTTTAGGATTATGAAAAACGCTATATTTTTGCTATTTTGTATTTCAGAAATTTAACAATGACTGGTGGATAGGTCGCTTGGTGAAGAAGGATGTGAAATAGGTTTTATCCCTAGTCCAGTAATGCTCGAAAACATGAGGCTTCAGCATGAACAAAAGACAAAACAGGGAAAATTCTACACGAGGTAAAAACCAATGTTTTTGAAGGTTGGATCATACACTGTTTAGAGAGGACTTCGTAGGAAAGATAAAACGGGTTCCCCTACAGTCCAATACTCTAGTTTGTCCTTCCCTCAACCCAGCCACCTTGAAGGTGTGCGCACATCCATACATCCCATGGACATGCCTGTGGGTGCCATATAACACTTCATTACCCTACAGATGATAACAGCTATTTGAGGTGGTGTATGATCTACAGTATGACTTAAAGGGGTTGTCTCATCTCAAAGTTTCCTAGGATGCATGAATGAAATAGTGCTGCTTTGCTCTGTCACCTCCTGGTCAAGCTGTCTGTAATTAGTATATGAGCTCCTGTATTCAGACTTCTCTGTTTAATAGTTTAGATTAAATAAATTACCTTCTCTGAGGTCCTGAGAAGCTTCTGAGCTAATGTAAACAGTAGAGTAATTACTGTCTTTTGTCTGAAAGATCAGATAACACACAAGCTCTCACACTGCTGGCCTCAACCTGTGTGATGACATCACTCCCTGCTATCAGATAGAACAAACAGCAGGGGGGAAGAATACACCCGGCGGTCCCCTTGGAAACCCGAGAGCCCTCAGAAGGTGATAAATCACTTGTAGCTCCTTAACAAAAAAAGGATGAACAAAGCAATATATTTGGAAAACATCTTCATTTAGTGTTCCCTACATTTTGAAAGCTGTTCTTTGTAGTGAGACAACCCCTTTAAATTTCCTTGGCGCTCTGCCCAGGGGTGTAACTAGAATTTATAGAGCCCATGGCACAACATGTTGGCCCCCACAATCTAATGAACATAATCTGAAACAGCATCGCAATAGCAATAATGAAAGGTATAAATGATAAAGCAATATATCAAAGAGACCATATGGTAATATTAGATTGTTATTCCCTACAAAGAGGTACAAATGTTTTTTGACTTAGCCCCCTCAACCTCTGGGCCCCGTATCAGCTGGTGTGGCTGCTACAGCTATCGTTACATCCATGCCTCTGCCTATGTTTTATATTGCGCGGGCACTGCGGCTGTGATCAGTTCCTCCTTTAGATCTTTATACTTTATAATTTTAAGGCTATTATCAATCATGGTTGGGGAAGGATAGTAGAGCGGAGGCTACGGGAAATCTGTCAATAATTAAAGGGGTTGTCTCACTACATTGATTCTTCTTACCCTTGTCCTGCTTTCTTGGTTTCATTTTGAATTCAGGATTGTGTTTCCTGGCTTCTACTAGGCTGCAGTAGAAGCCAGGTCTGTAGCTATAGCAACCAGTGCTGGCAGCCTATCAGGAGAGTAAAACAGGTTGTCCTATACAACCATCGGCACCTTCAGGAGAGATCAAACAGGCTGTACCTATAGCAACCATGCGGGCAGCCCCCCTGGGGTCAAACGGGTCTTGTAGCTTTACCTGAGGAGCTGATGCACCCCATACAAGGGGGATATCTAGGAAAAAAGTAGGACACTGTTAATTGACACATATTGAAAATGATTTTTTTTTTGCAAGGTCTTTAACTAAAAAGCAACCCTTTAAATTTGAAAAACCCCTTTTAAGGCTTCTAAATGGCAGCTATTAATTAGTATACATTCATTGCACCAAATGTTATTTCCTAATGAGGCTAACTGGGAATATGGCCCAATATGATTGATATTTCTTCAGTTTACATTATTATATGTACATACATATTTTGATAGAGATGATTGGTCAGCTGTCCAGACATGTCTGTTTTAGTAATTACATTGGTGGGGCACATTTTCTTGGAACTCTGTATTGTGCTGTTCCTCTATTAATCCTTCTGACAATATATCAGTAAATTAATAACTGGGTATTACCAGTCAGTGGGGATGTCCATAGAATCCATCACAGCTAATCAGTATTGACATAGACTGAGTAGGGATGCACCCTATTGACAAAGAGAATTGGTAATGCCCAGTTTTGTAAATTTTAAAAATGGATAGAGAGTAGAAAAAGGGAGAGATATCAGACGCAGATAAATAGAAATGAAAAAGAAAACAGATCGATACATGAATAAAAAAATAAAAAATTAAAAATAAGAAGATGAAAATGAAAAAAACTTGCAGCACTCACAAAAGTTTGGAAAAAGAAGTGAAAAAAGTGGAGCTTTATCCCATATCCACAGGGACATTTCGGCCCTAAAGGCCTTTTTTTAAATGTGGATGTGGAATAATGCTCCACTTTTTTCACTTTTTTTTCCAAACTTTTGTGAGTGCTGCAAGTTTATTTCATTTATGTACGCATTGACCTGCAACAGAGGTCTTAAGTTTGCTGGCACCCAACATCATATTGATAATAGGGAGTGCTACCTATTTTTCACTAATAGATAGAAAAATAAATAGATACATATGAGATGGATAGATAGAGAGATAGATGGATATGAGATAGGTATATAGATATGAGATGGATACATAAAGATAGATACAGAGAAATACATATGAGATTGATACATAGAGATGAATATAGATACATAGAGATAGAGAGATAGATAGAAAAGAAAGAGATACATAGATCGATAGATAGATATGACAAACTAGATTGAGATATGAGATGGATCATACAGTACATAGAGATAGATACAGAGAAACAGATATGAGATAGATACATAGAGATGGAGAAATATGAGATAGATAGATATGTGATAGATAGATAGATAGATAGATAGATAGATATGTGATAGATAGATAGATAGATAGATAGATAGATAGAGGTACAGTAGATGGAGGACATGTATTTGTTTGCCATGTATAACATTCATTACAGTTGTTTTCCTTGTTTCTGGGTATGTTTTTCTTGGCGCGGGTGACATTTCTTACTCTTGTCGTCTTTGTGTAGGTTTTGGTTCACAAAATAAATAATATTTCTCCAAAGTGATTTCTTTTCCCATAAATAAATGGCTTCATGTTTTAGGGAAGTTCAGAGACCCCTATTAAGATCAGATTATTTTTGGCTCCTTTGATACTTGCGCTTTGGCAGGGGTTTAACGTGCCAGACAGTTTCTCATGTTTCATTCACATATGAAGGGACCACAAAACATGAAATGATCTCTCAGGAAATAAGCTCCGCTCTATGGGGTCAGAACATCAATACTTGAAGAATGTCAGGCACTTTGTGTCTTTGGAGTGGGGGAGGGGGGATTGACAAATATTTGATTTTGCATTTGGAATTGACATATATGATATCTATTTCTGTGTAATAGTAAAACCGGAGGAAATTCTTCTTCCAGTTTGGGTGATGTGGTACCTAGCTCTAGAAGATCAACTCCACCTTCATCTGGTAAGTTGGTATACTCAAGAATGCTGAACGATGTCATCTTAGAGCTGGACCTTGACTTACTATTCATGTTTCCATACATTCACATCTTAATTACAGAGCAGCAGAGATAATAAAGGTGCTTGTACTGAAGTGGATGAAAAGCCTTTACTGTGCACTATATGGCAGATCTACATTTTTGGTCACCCGTTATCTAAGGACACCCATACCCATGCAGTGCCATTGTAACAGATAATACTGATTTGATGGTACTGCTGCTGATAATATTGGCAGTGTTACCCACAATTACTACAGAACACTATTGTTTTCCTATGGCTGAGGTCACTTATCCATGGATATAGAATTTCACCATAGGGATCTATACATGAATATCGATTAACATACATAAATAAAGACCTGCATTTGGAGACTTCATCTCAACAGTAATTGCAAGATAGTGAGAACAGAGTGTTCTATGAATGTGGCCCTTTGTGGCATGTGAAGGCTGCCATTGACATTCAATGTTCCCATGTTTCTCCATTACAGTGAACATGTGGGATCTTTAATGGTCCCGTCAGACTCCTATTGATTAAACATTTATTATGTATCCTTTTAAAATCGTATAAATGAGTAAAATTTCAAAGACTTAAAATGTCATGGTGTAGGACCGTAGGGTCCAAAGATTACATATTTTATCACAGAAGGTACATAGCTCCATTTATGCACTCTTCTTCCTAGTTCCCCTATTATATACTCTACTGCCCTTTATACATACACTGTTCTGTGAAACAAATGGGAGATGGGCCAAGAGCTGCAGAAAGCACCCCACATGATCAAATGTGATCGTCAAGCGGCCTGTTTATTACAACTTATATAGAAGTTGAAGCACATCTATTTCTGAAAGCTAATGGTGATCTAGATGTTAGCAGAGTGCCGGACCACACCCTCACAGACGTCACCCACAGATCACATACCTGCAGAACATATACTATTCTCCGCAGACCACATCCTATCATGCTACACCTATAGACCACACCCCTGCATACCACCGACCACATCCTAACAAGCTACACCCATAGACCACACCCCTGCATACCACCGACCCCCATCCACAAAGCTACACCCATAGACCACACCCCTGCATACCACCGACCACATCCTATCATGCTACACCCATAGACCACACCCCTGCATACCACCGACCACATCCTATCATGCTACACCCATAGACCACACCCCTGCATACCACCGACCACATCCTATCATGCTACACCCATAGACCACACCCCTGCATACCACCGACCACATCCTATAATGTTACACCCATAGACCACACCCCTGCATACCACCGACCACATCCTATCATGCTACACCCATAGACCACACCCTGCAAAACCACCGACCATCCTATCATGCTACAACCATAGACACACCCCTGCATACCACCGACCACATCCTATCATGCTACACCCATAGACCACACCCCTGCATACCACCGACCACATCCTATCATGCTACACCCATAGACCACACCCCTGCAGACCACGTCCATATTCTATCATACTACACCTAAACCCCACAGGCTGAGAAAACGTAGACTATAACGCACAGACAACATCCTATCACACTACACCCACAGACCACACCCCTGCAGACCACAGACCACATCCTATCATGCTACACCCATATACCACACACCTGCAGATCACACCCCACAGCTCAGATCCTATCATGCTACACCCATAGACCACACCCCTGCAGACCACGTCCATATTCTATCATACTACACCTAAACCCCACAGGCTGAGAAAACGTAGACTATAACGCACAGACCAACATCCTACACACTGAATCACCCCACAGACCACACCCCTGCAGACCACAGACCACATCCTAGTATGCTACACCCAAAGTCCACACCCCTGCAGACCACGTCCATATTCTATCATACTACACCTAAAGCCCACAGGCCGGGAGAACATAGACTATAACGCACAGACCACATCCTATCACACCACACCCACAGGCCACACCCCTGCAGACCACACCCTTGCAGATCACATCCCACAGGTCACATCCTATCAGACTACACCCACAGACCACACCCCTGCAAATCACCCGAACCCAAACATGATATCACAACCCACAGACCAAAAACCTACAGACTACACCCACAATCACACCCCTGCAGACCCCAGACCACACCTATTTTGCACACCCAAATCCCACCCCCCTTTCCACGTCCATATTCTTCATACTACCCTAAACCCACAGGCCGGAAAATAGACATAAAGCCAGACCACATCCTATCAGAATACACCCACAGACCACACCCCTGCAGACCACAGAACACATCAATGAATATCACATCCCACGGACCACATCCTATCAGACTTCACCCCAGCAGAACACAGACCGCACCTCTGCAGATCACACCCAACAGGTCACATTCTATCAGACTATATCCACAGACCACACCCCTGCAGATCACATCAATGAATATCACACCCCACAGACCACATCCTATCAGACTACATCCACAGACCACAACACTGCAGACCACACTAATGAATGTCACAGCCTATCAAACTTCACCCACAGACCACACCAATGAATATCACACCCCACAGACCACATCCTATTAGACTACATCCACAGACCACACCAATGTTTTAACCCCCTTCAATCACACCCCCCAAACCCCCACCCTAATAACTACACCCACAACCACACCCCCGCAACCACCCCAACCAACAAAGAAATCACACCCACGGATCACATCCTAATAGACTACACCCACAGATCACACCCCACAAACCCCACTCCTGCAGAGCGCTCAGCCTTGGTTTGTGCACTACAGAATACTCCCAGTGCAGAGTCCCAAATTTTTTTTTAATTTCTACTTAAAATTTATAGCATTTAAAAGAGTAGATTTTCTAGTTGGAGGTGAAAAAGAAAACAAAGTATTTTATGTGATGTTTCATGTTTTTAATTGTCGGCCCAAATTAAAGGGGGTACCCACATTGAACAACAGATAAACAAAGCTTTCCCTAAATTTTTCCCCAAAACTGTGTAATGTCGGGTAAATTTTGGTTTCTGGTAGCTGATCCTGTAGAGCCTGTCTGTGGGGAATATTGTATATATACCCCATGTAGGTTTGTAATTTTTTTATTTACACCAAAATCATATATATCATGCATATTTTATTCCGATAGAGACATAAGTATGTAAATGATCGACAACAATAGGAATACCCCTTTGTATGGGTTTTCCATGAGTTAAACATTAAGGTTATCATAAAAAGGGGTCTAAACCTAATCCAAATTTTAAAAAAAACCACCCATTGTTTTGAAGACACAGCACCATACATTAAATTGTGGTGTGCCTGGACTGCGCTCAGGTCCTTTAAACCTGTTATTCGGGGCCAAATATCTGCTCTGTGTCTGGCCTGTGGTCCTTGATGTGGTCAACTGAGGTCCTATACTAAGGAAAGGCTATTAATATTTGTCTCCCATTAAACCATTGTAGTAAATGAATTGTCTTTTGCTTATGTATCCTGATTTAATCTTTCCTTTCCAGGTGATGTAATGTGTGACTGCAATTTTCTTCTACCCCATCTGATAACTGTACATAATTTGTCTGTATATAGCTATAGACTTAGATGCCACTGGCTTAGAGGCAGAAGAGATTGAAATTCCAGCAAATCATCGCTCCCCTAAACCCAGTGTAAACAGTGTAACATCACCCCACATGAAAGAGAAACGAATGCCTTTTTTTAAGAAGGTAACCACCAGCTCCGGCCGGACACGCACCATCTGTACAGCTGCTATATGCCACATTTCAAGTCCTGTTTAATGTCTTTGTCTCTCAAAATGTCAGTAACATGCATGCTTTGTTGTTCTCTGTTTCCTTTTCATGCTGCTTGTAGCTAAACAGAAGCAAAAAAATCGAAAGTTCATTTTTCACAGACATGAATTGATAAGTAGTGACCCTCTTGGGGAAAGTCGTGACATCTTGAGGAAGAGTCAGTGACCCGGGGGGTAGAAGTCAGTGACATCTTGAGGTAAAGAAATTATGACCCCTCCTGAGGGAAAAGTCATGACATCCGAGGTAAAGAGCAAAACCCCTGAGGTAAAGTCATGACATCTCGAGGTAAGAGCAGTGACATCCGAGTAAAGAGTCATACACCTGAGGTAAGAGTCAGTGACATTTGAGGAGAGAGTCTGACATCTTGAGGTAAAAGTCAGTACAACTTGAGGTAAAGGTCAGTACATCTCTGAGGAAAAAAAGTATGACATCTCTGGGTAAAGAGTCAGTGACATCTTAGGTAAAGAGTCTGCATCTTGAGGTAGAAAAACCGGACACTTGAGTAAGAGTCAGTGCATCTTGAGGTGAGAGCCCGGGCATCTCTGAGGGAAGACCCCGGACATCTCTGAGGTAGAGAGTCAGTGACACTCTAGGAAAGAGCAAAAAAAAAAAATTAGCTAGAACATCCAAAAAAAATTTTAAAAGAAAAACACAAACCAATACACAGCATCCTCAAAACACTAAAAAACGTAGAGGAATATAGGAATTTTTCAAAATTTATTTCTGCTACTTTAGGGAAAAATTAAAATTTAAAGGGTTTTTTGTGATTTGGATGAAAACTTTTAAAAGCCACCCCCAGCGACCCAAAGGGGACCCATGAGTGAAGATCAAGACATTACCAGTGATATCACTTGACCTTGCTAACTTCATAGACTAGATCAACCCCCAAAAATTAAAATTTTCCCCGTATTATTTTATGTCTTTTATAAAAGGAATATGTAAACCGAAGTAATTAGGGGCCTGGGAAAAATTCCTTAAATATAGGAAATTGTTAACAGAGCAACATTTTTTGCTGTTATTTTCATTCTTATAACTTGTGGGGGGTCTTGGATCCCACCAATGTCATCTTGCACTTCATAGAAATGTGAGAAGAAGATTTGCAACTTAGGCTGGTAGCATAGGGTGGTGAAACTACATATGATTATGTCCAGAATTCTTAGCCAGTCAGAGCTTCGAGATGCAAAGCTCCACAGCTTTGGCTTCCCTTCACACAACCAGCTATTTAATTGATAAAATTCTGTCTACTGCTGTTATCACTAGAGGGAGCTCTCTGTATACAGATTTATACAAGGCGTATTGAAAATGCTAAATCAGTATGAGGTAAGCTTCCCTTAGGAGTGATAACAAATCAAGGTTTTTTTATGTTTTAGTTTCTTACATACACCAGGATAAATACTACATATACATGACCTTCACTTTAATTGGCTTGTGTTGCTTTATGTGCTTTATATACATGTTCTGCTACGGTTTTCTGTTTGTCTGTCTCATTGTCATTGTCTTAGAAAATAACATAATACTAAAATTTGAAAAATTTCAATTAAAAAGTTGAAAGAATATGATCTGTGAATAGTTTCCAAGGTTTGTAATCAGTCTGACATTGTGTTACAAGTATTAACTATGGGGATCTAATTATCTCTTGTAGAAATATTACATTTGCAGTGCACAGTATTTATACAGACAAATAATCTACATAAAAGATAAGTAACTTTGTATATACATTACCACAGATTGGTACAGACAGAAGAAGGCCCCTGTGGGAAAACAGTATATGGGCCCGTTGCTGTCCAGTAGCTTTTCATACATTCTCCTTATGTTTCTCTAACGATTAGTAACTGTTAGAAATATGTTTTATTAACTCGGACCCTTACATGCAATCTAGTAGACAGTAGAAAACTGCTAGCTGCATTTGAGGTGGAAGTAGGGCCCCTTATTGTACCAATAGTATGGCTGCTCTGTCTGTATTGTAGTTCAGAGCTGCATTTGTAGTTCAAAGCTGCACTGGTTGACTCGGCTCCTTTCCCATAATGCCTTGTGATATGCAGATGCTTCGTGGACTGCAAAAAGCTATTTTGAATCTCCACACGCCTATATAGGCGCTCTCCCTATGGAGAAATCTTCCCTTTCTGAGTCACTCATTGCCTCCCACTCAGCCAAGCCAGCATCGCTCTGCTCTGTACTGACGAGGGGCAAACACCCTGAAACAGCTGTATACAGATGGGTGATGCTGGCTTGGCTAAATAACCCTTTTGCTTTCCAAAGACCCAGTGGGTCAAAAGCAAATTGAGGATTTGTTACATCCAACAGAGGGTGCTTGAGCTTCTCAGCTCCTTTTCCATAATACCTTCTGATATGCAGATGTTTCGTGGAGTGCAAAAGGCAATTTCAAATCTGCACACGCCTATATAGGTGCTCTTCCTAAGGAGAGATCTCCCCTTTCTTTTGGAAACAGTCGACAGATGTTGACAGATACACCCGTAACAGCTCAGCTAGGCTTCTATAATGCAGTGGGACAGTTCGGTTTACTGAAGCCTGCAGAATTGTAAATGCATCTTTGGCATTTAATACAGGTTACACTTCAGCATTAGTACAAGATAAGTAATGTTATGTATGTACAAGGTTATTCACTTTAATGTAGATTAAAGGGGTTGTCCACAAAAAAAAATATTTGAAACTGGGGTCAGGGTACACAAAAAAAGAAACAAAACGGATGCTTAGCTACCTGTTCCAGAGCTCCTCCCTATCCACCCCTCTTCACTTCCGGGTTCTTATCCCAACACACAGGAAAAGCTTCTACTTCATTGTAAGTGAATGGAGCTCGCGGCTATCCTCTGTGTTGGGGATGAGAATATAGAAGTGAAGAGAATTGGATCCCCGGGGGGGTGGAAATCATTTGGTTCTTTTTCGCCCACCTTGGCCCCAGTTTCGTGAATTTTTTTGTAGATAACCCCTCTTATTCTATATATATAAACTTTAATGTGTAGTGCTACCTTAAGGCCAAATCACACATCATTGCAGAGCAATTTTACAAGATGGGGCAATTGAAATAGTAGAAAGGGGTAGTGATGAGGAATTCACATTCTCTACAGCTTCCACGGCAGCGTCAGGTGTCATTCACAGTTTGTATATTCTCAGAATGGAGACTGCAGGCATGCCCATCAGCAGGACTGCCAAAAGGAATTTCAGGGCGCCATACAGCCAAGGCATTTGGCCCCTGTCTATTACCAGGTCCTATCTGCTACTATATCAACAGGCCCCTTTTTTACAAACATTGATCAGGACCCATGACAGGAGTACTGCCAAGACTGCCCTGGTGGCGGCCATGCCCATCAGTATGTTGCAGTATTGTTTCTGCACTGTCTGTTCACAGAATACTGGCTGCTGTAAATGGCACCAATATTCTACTATGGAGCTGTCTGAGCTCTTAACATCTATATTAATTCATCTTATTCATAGAGTATTTCAGTAAGAGTTTCTAATAGGGCGGTTTACTAATGTAATGTGTAAGGTGGCTCAAAATTGGAGCTCTACTTTGCAACCACAGAAGGTTTTTGCTCTCACAGATACTGATCAGTTTAGAGGAGATTAATAGAAGGGTTGTCCTTATTTTTAAAGGGGTAACAAAACCAGGGATGTTGTCCTGAAAATGGCCTAATCTAATATTGGATGTTTTAATGACCTGTAAACAGCCCAAATTACTATACTCTATAAACTACAGTCAGCGGAGTTGTTTACAGGTGGCCTGGGCAGTCTATAGCCCCACAGTAATCTACTAGGTTGGCTCAGAAATGAGGAGGACACAATGGGATTTGGGCTGGGCAATTTGCCAATAGAAAAATTTTTCTGAATCATCGGGGTTTCTAGAAAAGTATTGAGTTAGGTTTTTAAGGCAGAGCTTCCAGGAGATAGCCCAAAACATATATAAAAAAGATATAACACATTCCTCCATCACTGTTGTTTTTTTATGGAAAACATAGGAATCACTAATTGGTTATATCAGGTCATTTGACTTTTTAATTTATATTTCCGGATTTTTTGGAAGTTTATGAACCGTCCAGATTGATGGAATTAATATTCACTATAAAGTGTTTCTGTTGCCCCCATTTCCTTTCATACAGACAGAGCACATCCCTCCTTACGATGTAGTGCCTTCTATGAGACCCGTAGTCCTAGTGGGGCCTTCTTTAAAAGGATACGAGGTAAGATATGAAAAACAGAGAACATGATGTGACCTACAACAGTTTTTATAAAGATTGCTCAGTATCATGGCTGACAGGAGTAGTTATATCGCTCTGCCAGGAGTAGTAATAAACAGGGCACATCCCTCCTTACGATGTAGTGTGTTTTATAATCCTCTAGTCCTTGTGGGGACTTTCATTAGGAGGACAAGAGGTAGGACATGAACAAAAGAGCACACAATGTTTCCCAGGTCAGTTTTTATAAAGATTGCTCCGTGTAATGACTGAATGTTGTTCTGCCAGAAGTAGTAATAAAGAGGGCATATCCCATTTACTATGCAGTACATACTATGAGACCCGTAGTCCTAGTGGGGCCTTATTTAAAAGGATACAAGGTAGGACATGAAAAACAGAGAACGTGATGTGACCCGAATTTATTTTTTTTATATTTTTATCATACCTTTCTTTTTTGTTTTTATGCCTGGGTCTAATTGGTTAGTTTACATCGCTCATCAAGGGAGTACCCTTTAAAGAACCCCTAGTCTTAGTGAGGGCCTTGCTTCAAAGGATACAAGACAAGACATGAAGAACAGAGAACATGATGTGACCTGAGTCCATTTTTATAAAGATTGCCCCTATCAGGCTCCTTTGGTTTTTATAGTTCCCCGCCAGGGGAGTTAAAAAAAATGCTTTTTTTAAATTTAATCCATAGGTGACGGATATGATGCAGAAAGCATTATTTGACTTTTTAAAACACAGATTTGAAGGACGGTAAGTAATAAAGTGGAGGGCGGCAGGGATGAAATAACAATAAAGCACCTACTTTTACGACCTATTGACGCTATCTCATCTATGGTCCCAGTGATTGGCTGCTGTGTTCAGTATGAGATTTCATAACTGCAAAGACCAACGGGGGCCACAGATTCATCTGCCATTTATTACAGGAGTTTCTAAATGTTTTGAAAATCCCTATAATAAATATAAATTGGCTGGCTTGGTATTTTGTGTATACGGTAATTTTTTTTTTAGACTTAAAGGCGTCCTTACCTCACTGTGATTCAATGTGACAAAACTAGAACAAAAGTGTATGTATATATATGTGTGTGTATGTATATCACAGAACTCAGCTCCCATCCTTGTCAATTAACCCTATATTCAAAGCCGCTTCTCCCTTATCTTAACCCCATTATACAGAGTTCACTTCTCTCCTTTCAAAACCATATATTTAGAGCTCTTTTTTCTCCTCTTCATATAACCTTTTATCAAAAAGGGTAGCTTTCTCTCCTCTATCATTATAACCCTATATATCACAGAGCCAGCTTTCTCCTCTATCATAAACCCTATATATCACAGAGCTCAGCTTCTCTCCTCTATCATATAACCCTATATTTTACAGAGCTCAGTTTCTCTCCTCTATCATATAACCTATAATCCTAGAGCTTAGCCCCTCTCCTCTATCATATAACCCTATTATCACAGAGCTCAGCTTCTCTCCTCTATCATATAACCCTATATTTTACAGAGTTCAGTTCTCTCCTTTACATATTAACCTATATATATCACAGAGCTCAGCTTCTCTTCCTCTATCATATCCTGCTCTCAGGTAGGGGGGCCACAAATCACCTTGAATGGGGTTAAATCCTCACCAAAATCTGCAACAAAATTCAAACTTCTTGTTGCACATTTTAACTGTGAATTTACCTGCGAAAAATTTCTGAAGCAAACCCGACCTTTGTTATGGACATGGGACAGATTTGCTGCAGATTTTCTGTCCAGGTTTGAGCACGGAAAATCTTTGAGGGTCCTAGCACCAGCCTTGTGAATGGGATTTTAGAAATCTCATGTCTACATAGTGGAATTTTTCCAAAGGAAACTGACCTGTAGTACAGATTTACCCGATAGCACTGAACAAGGTAAAATCTGCACAATCTTTTGCAGATTTTTATGTGCAGATTTACCTGTGGATTTTCTTTGAAAAATTTCCAAAGCAAATCCATCCCATGGTCATTCACCACTGGGCTTTGTTCATAAGGTAGAAAAATTTGCTGTGAAATATGTGCATGTTTTACAGGTTTTCACTCATTTTTCAGTACAGCAAATTTTGATATTTAATGCATTTCTTGAGGTGTTATGTATCAAAATACATAACAAATTGTTTCTACAAAATACATAGGTAATTTGGTGCAGGTTTTGCAATCCTCATTGATTCTCCATTGTAAAATTCCGTGTGTAAAACATTCCTTACGTACAAAGCTTTAAGGTGCATTTGTGTTTTTTATGTCACATAAGGCATCATGTAACGCATTAAAAAATCACACGATATACAGTAATTAATGCTGCATGTTCTCATAGAAAACAATGTGACACTATTAGTGTTTTTTTTTTACATATTTTGATGCATAAATTTTGCATAAAATGTGCATTTTACGCATTAAAACACATGTAAAAAAAACACTCTGTGAACCGAGCCTCATGGTGGCTTTATCTGCAGTTTGAATTGCAGATTTTGGCTTCTCTGTGTTAAAAATCTTTGGTAAGGTCTGCTAAATCTGCAAACCACTGTGCAGCAAACTGCAGAGCAGATTCGCTGCACATGAACATACCCTTAGGCCCGGTTCACACGGCTTATTGCCGACGTAATTGCGGGACGGATTTCGCCCCGCAATTACGCCGGCTGCTGTGCAGCGGGGGCGGGGCGGGCGGCAGCCCGCCGGCCCAATAGACATTCATTATTCACGGCGCGTACATGCTGTAAATAATGTGCATGTCACTTTCTCCCCCCGCGGCGGATTCGCCAAGCGGGGAGGAGAGACGAAATCCACAGTTCTCTATGAGAACTGTGGATTACCGTAATGGCTGGGACGGATTCCAGCCATATTGCAGCGCAGTACGGCGCGCAATACGGCTGCAATCCGTGCCCAAAATAAGCCGTGTGAACGGCCCCTTAGGGTATGTTCACACGGCGTAATTTCGGGGCGCATTTCGCTGCGTATTTGCGGTTTAATATGGCTGAAATGCGCGACGCAATTACGGTACTTCATAGCTGTCATAGAGAACTATGAATTATGTCTCGTCTCCCCTGGCGTATAATACGATCGTATTGTGCGCCGGGGGAGAGAAATGACCCGCCGCTGATAATAAAAGTGAATGGGGCCGGCTGGCGCTGAACAGCGCGTACTTCTAAAATACACGGCGTATTGTGACATGGAGGGCATGGAGTTTTTCACACTCACCTCATTGGGCCACATGTATGAAAACTGTCTAGGTCTTAAACTCACTATGTTGCCCATAGCAACCAATCAGAGCGCCCCTCTCATTTTATATAGCGCTCTGTAAAAATGAAAGGGGCGCTCTGATTGGTTGTTATGAGCTCTGATTGGTTGCTATGGGTAACAAAGTGAGTTTTAGACCTAGACCGTTTTCATACATGTGGCCCAGGATTTAAATCTGCCATGCAGAAAAACAAGAAGTGGTATGTCCCGTCAGATTCTGCATCAATAATCCTAGATGCAGATTAGCTCCATTGAAAAACTGTAGCCAAATCTGCAGCATACAAATTGAAAATTTGCAAATTTGCAGCAGAAATCCAGGGATATAACACAGATTCCTGTTGCAGATTCCATGACAAATTTTTCAGATGGAAAAATCCATTGTGTGAACATTTCCTTATTTAGATGTGGTGAAATATATTTTTTGGAAATAGAGGAATGGGGAGTATGGAAGAAACATGACATTTGCCATTAACCTTTTCCTGTCCAATAAAACCCTATAAAATTTTCCAAAAAACAGTTATTTTCAAGTAAAACAATTGTTATTGCCTGAAACAATCGTCACATACCGAATGACACAGGAGACCATAGTGCGACAGCGGTAAAATGTCACATGGCACTTGACATAGGATTGGAACGGCATTTTTTAAATGTCATATCCTACTTGACAGATGATAGGAAAAGGTTAAATCAGGCAGTTGCCTAAACATGATAATATGTTCCATATTCTTGGGTGTGAATTATGGATAAGATTTCTATAGTGTGAGAAAATGTAAATGGATGCACAGTATGTCTAAACTGGGCCTTATACTTCATACCATGCAACGCTGCATAACAGGGAATGGTGACCTCAGCACAAGCAGTGCATGCAGGCCTATGACATGCATTGCTGCGCTGATACACAGTCGTCTACTAAAGTCTATCACCGGGTCTGTGTTCTTTTTTCCACACTGAAAAATGTGGGTTGATTGCAATAACTGTCATAGGCGGTCAGATTGTTTTCTACTGGTTAATTAACATTCTGTTAGGGTTTGGAATAGCGGTCATGCTTTCAGCCGCTGCTGTACTGACCTGGATAACATCAGGCACTGAATACTTGTTTGACTGCCAGGAAGCGAAATCTTGTTCCTGAAAGTGTGTGCTCACCTTATACTATCTTCTGCATGTTACTGGGATATAAGAAATCGGTACTGGGGTTTCCCCACTCTTTAAGAACTGCATGCCCTTTTCCAGTACAGCATAGAGGTTTCAATATCCATGAGAGTAAGGCCATGTCCCCACGGCATCGGTTTGCGGCCGGTTTTTCAGATGGTTTGCGGGTTTGTAAACCGTGTGCAAACTTTTACAAGGGCCGCTATGGAAAACCTGTGCAGTGCGACTGCACCCGCCGGTGGCCCGAAAAACATTGTGCTTGTTCATTCTTCCGTCTGGTTTTCAGACGGAATATGAACAAGTGAATGGGAAGGGAGAGGGCTTTTCTCCGCTCATCGCGGAGAAAAGCCGTCCCCACCCCCTCCCCCCTCCGACCGGTAAACCGACCGGTATTTGTCCTGTGCCGTGGGGACGCGCCCTAAGGGTATGTTCACACGGCGTCTTGGATACATTTTTGCAATACGTAAAACATATTGCGTCAATCACATCCAAAAACGTACCACGAAGTGTGGTATCTTTTTGGATGCGTTTTCTGGACTGCATAAACGTATCCCTATTGTTTTTATGGGCTCTTCAATGCGTAGAACGGATCAAGAATTGACATGGCAATTCTCTGCACGTATGTTTTTTACACAATGCAAAAACAATACGTATTTTATATTAAAATCAATGTAAATCACACTTGAACATTGTTAAGTAGGTTTTGGAGGCGTTTTTTGGTACATAAAACATACCCAAAGACCTATTTAACAAACGCCGTGTGAACATACCCTAAGTGCCATAGAGCCAGCTCATAGAAAGAAGTCAAGTATATGCTAACACAGGCCTGCATAACACATGGCCCGTGGGCCACTTGTTACCCCCCTGAAGATTTTTTGCTGCCTCGGCCACAAAAGGGAGGGGCATGTACTAACTCTGCCCAAAATGGGCGTTTCCGAAAAGTTTGGGGGCATTATTGTGCGGTCTGGGTGAGTTTCTGGTTAATTTGGGGGCATTTGGGCCCCTACCGCCTGCCGAGTTGTGAAGGTCTCCTCTAACAAATGACTATGAATTTTAGTAGTACGTTTTTGGGAAAATTCATAAAGATAAATCACAGCCAAAAATTATGGACACAATGGGAGTTTATAACATATAATTAATAATAACTTCTAATAATTAACTACCATATAATTAACCCTAAAAACTCCTCAAAAATCGTATTCCACCAAAAATTCTACGTTCTGTCTGATTTAAGGTCAGACCCATCAGTAGGATATTGATAGGAATAGGACAACAGACCAACGGAAATAGACAAAAGTATAAACAAAAATAATAATGCTGAAGTATAGTATACGACTACCCCTCGATAACATACATAAAGACCAGCGTTTAATATGACGATTTTAATGCAAACTGCACTGGAGTAAGTTGTGTTAAAGAGACATACCCCTAACCATCTTTCAGCATTCCTTGCAGCAGAAACTAACATTTTTGAGCTGTGGTAGACTTCTGCAGTAATTTATGGCACTTTGTACCGTATTTTATATTGAACATTTCAGGCCACCAAAGCCACACTTTGTCTCGAAACCCCCCCTCCCATTAAAAAAAGCACAAAAATACCAAAAAGTTTCACATATTTGCAAAGGTTTGCAGAAAAGCTATGACATTTTGGCGGGTTGCATAGATCTGGATACCGGCATACAGATATTAACAAATTCCTCCCAATGTTAATAAAAAATTTAAAACATACCCCCAAGAAATGCTAAAAAAAATAAACTAGCAAAAAATCAGAGCAAAAAGATACAAATCTGTACTCTAAACCTCTGCGCTCGGTTTTCAATTTTAATAATTCATACCATAAAAAAAAGGAAGAAAAATACTCCTCTAAAACCTGAAGTAAATCATCCCCTTTGATATCAATAGAAAATACGGTTGGTTTTTATGAGTAAAAAAAAACTTAGAACATGTTCATTCTTGCGTCGTATTCCACGTGGAAAAATTTACTATTGAGGTAAATGAGGATTGAAAAAAACATTTGTCCAAAATCCCATAGAAATGAATGAGGCTCATTTTCTGACAGTAAATCTGCTGGAAATTCATATGAAATAGTCGTCCGACGAGTACATTTTACCCTCCGTCTGGAAGTACTCTCTTTCTTTTATAGGTCCAAAGATCAGAAAGTACATGTGTATGAATTAGAATAGGCTAAATATCTCTAGCCCAGAAGGAAAGAACACTAAGAACGGAACGTGAGGGGAAAGAGAGCCGGAACTGTGCATAGCTATAATGCCCGGTGACCGGGATAGCTCCATTGCTGCAAAAATGGCGACTGCAACTGAGCTGCTTCCAGAAGCCAGCTACATTAGAAGAGTTCAGGAGGACAACTGACTGTCATAGGAAGAAACAAGTAGCAAACAGTGATAGAACAAGACCAGATCTCAGCACTGCTTTCTTTTTTGAGTGCAGATGTGCTTTCATAAAATGTTATTATCAGAATCACTTCCATTATCAGCGGGAAGGTCTGAAAATAGAACGCAGCAGCCATGTCCTCCACATTTGGCAGCCGTCTACAGACTGTTTACGACCATTTCTTGCTAAGGGTAACCATGGGGGAAGTAACATACCCTGCTCTATTTTTGGATTGTTCGTGCTGATAACAGGAACAGTTTTGCTAATAACAATATATTAAGGAATTGTGGTTCATGCAATTCCCCAAAGCTTACTCCAAATATAGGGTTTCATTTCAGATTATGGTTGGAGTGGAAATACATTAAGGTTTTTTTCAATCTCAAAATATTCCTACGCTTGCTGGTTGTATTTGTCTCTGTAATGCTTCATCCCTCTCGACAATCAGTGGCCTCACTGTTGCTGACAGTCAGTGGCCCCAATGCTGCTTACAGTCAGTGGCCTCAACGTTGCTGACAGTCAGTGGCCCCAATGCTGCTTACAGTCAGTGGCCCTAACATTGCTGACAGTCAGTGGCCCCAACATTGCTGACAGTCAGTGGCCCCAATGCTGCTTACAGTCAGTGGCCCCAATGCTGCTTACAGTCAGTGGCCCTAACATTGCTGACAGTCTGTGGCCCTAACATTGCTGACAGTCAGTGGCCCCAATGCTGCTTACAGTCAGTGGCCCCAATGCTGCTTATAATTCAGTGGCTCTAACATTGCTGACAGTCAGTGGCCCCAATGCTGCTTACAGTCAGTGGCCCCAATGCTGCTTATAGTCAGTGGCCCTAACGTTGCTGACAGTTAGTGGCCTCAATGGGGCTGACGGTCAGTAGCCCCCGACGGCGCTGACAGTCAGTGGCCCCCGACGGCGCTGACAGTCAGTGGCCCCCGACGGCGCTGGCAGTCAGTGGCCCCCGACGGCGCTGTCAGTCAGTGGCCCCCGACGGCGCTGGCAGTCAGTGGCCCCGACGGGCTGGCAGTCAGTGGCCCCCGACGCGCTGACAGTCAGTGGCCCCGACGGCGTGGCAGTCAGTGGCCCCCGACGGCGCTGGCAGTCAGTGGCCCCCGACGGCGCTGGCGGTCAGTGGCCCCCGTCGGCGCTGACAGTCAGTGGCCCCCGACCCCGCTGACAGTCAGTGGCCCCCGACGCCGCTGGCCTGCAGTGGCCCCCGACGGCGCTGACAGCCAGTGGCCCCAATGGTGACTCACTGTGTTACTGCTGATTCATTATTAGCAAGGCTATTTGTTGTTTTTCTCATTTTGTTATGCCAACATATCTCTAAAATCTTAAATGTTCCTTAATTTTCCCCAGAATATCCATTACTCGGGTCACTGCGGACATCTCGCTTGCCAAACGTTCAGTATTAAACAATCCAAGTAAACATGCAATTATAGAAAGATCCAATACAAGATCAAGTTTAGGTAAGTTCTATTTATTATTATTATTGTTATAGTATTATTGTTCGTAGGACAATCTACTTCTTCAATGCCAGGTATCTGCATGAAATGCCCAAAAACTTTGTAACAGCTTATGACACCGTGGGGAGAGTTACAAAGCTAAATGTGCCAGGGTTGTGGCTCAACAAACCGTCTTACATGCCTTGCAACACATTTGTTATGCGTTTTAAACACAATGGCCCTCGTTTGCTATCACTGTCTTAAGGTTAGACAGCGTAAGCTTAGACAGACTAAAAATGTGACAACAATAAAAAAATAGAAAAATGTTGCTCACCATTTGTAGTGACTCTTAATCCAAATCAGCAGTCATCAGCGTTGCAAATTTAAAATATGGTGCGCGGAACAATCCAAGTCAGCATAGGACTACGTTCACACTGTAATACATCCAGTACTCATAAATAAAAATTTGTTTCATGAACCCATAAAAACAAATCTGTAAAAACATGTAATGTTTGAAGCAAAACAGAACTGACATGCCTCTACGCGTTTCGAGTGTCAAACAATAAAGGACTTTTAGTCATGAGCTCATATAACACAGTGGCTCATTGATAAAGTGGTGCAGCTTTAGACTGAATTTTGGAGCAAATTATGGCACAGTGTGGCACATAGTGACCATACCCAACTTTTCCATGAAGTCACAACCACTTTTCGATAAGCTATGTCCTCTGGTGATCAGTGTGCAGAAAGTGTCTTAAAGGGGTTGTCTCACGACAAAGATAAGCTTTCCTCATGTGAGGTATGGTAAATCAATATTTTTTCCAAATACATGCCACTTTTGGTTTTCCCTGGTCAGTAGATAAGAGAGATTTTATCTGCTCTGAGTGCACTCAGGTTTCTCTGGTTACCGTCCTGCTCTATCCTTTCTCTCTGCTTTTTATGTTGTCTGAGAGCTGGGAGTGATGTCACCACAGGACGGCCAGCAGCTTGGGAACAGTGTGTGTTAGGAGATTAATTATTTACATTGAGCTCTAAAGCCTTCTGCACGTCAGCTGTGAATACAGAGCTGATATGCTAGTCACTGCTACAGAACAACCCACAGCCTAAGCAGGAAGAGTGAATCTGAAGCTGCCTTTGACTCTGAGAAACAGCATTGTGAGACAACCCCTTTAAAGGCCCACTCTAGTTTTTTTTTCTTTTTCCCCTTAGTTCATTAGCTTTTAGGTGCACTGTACTGCCAGTAATTGTGCTTACCTGCCGCTGAATACAGGATTTCTCATGGATGCAAGGGTTTTTTGTTGGTTCATGTGACCTGCACCCTGATTGGCTGACACAGTGCTTCGGATGTTGACAAGAAGTCTGCCTCTCTACGCACGCCCATAAGACTGACTTTGAACCTCCCATAGGAATGCATAGAGAGATTCACATTCATGTCTCACAGCCATGCTGTGTGTTTCAGCAGCTCAGAGTGCAGGTCACATGACTCAGTGGAAGCAGTGAGAAATCCTGTATTCAGCTGCAGGTAAGCAAAATTACTGGCACCAGTGCGACTAAAAGCATGGTCTAATGAACTAAGGAAAAAAAAAACTCAGAGTGGTCCTTTAACATTTAGACTATGTCTACACAGCTCTGGATTCTTGTCGGATTTTTAGCGGATTCAGTATTTTGAATCTGCCGAAAATCCGACTGTACCCAGTGCTCTGTAGACTTCAATAGAAAATCCGTGCTGTAGTGCTGTTGTATCTTCCGCTGGATTTTTTGTGCAAAATACATCGGTGCGGCGCGGTAAGGTGAAGTGAAAATACCATCAGATTTCCAGCAATATTTTAACCTTGCTGTGGAGAAATATGTCTACACAGCTAAAGTTAAAATACCGGATTTTAACTTCGCTGCACCACGGTTTTTGCACAAAAAACGTGGTTGGATTTTGGGTTTCTTGCGGCCCCATACTTTGAGGGCTATGGGAATCTGGCGGGAGATAGAACATGTTCGGTCTTCCACCAGACATCCGGAGGCTTAGAAAACCCACAGTAGATAATATGTACTGAGTAGACTACAGCACTGATTTTCTATTGAGGGCTGGTTACAGGCGGATTTTCGGCAGATTCTAAATACTGAATGCACCATAAATCTGAAAAACCTGTGCTGTGTAGACTAAACCTTATAGTATGTAGCAGCTCCTCACAGTGACTGTGGTTGGGGACATTGCAAAATGACTCGGTACTCGATTGTCCCCTGCTCCCAAGGGTATGTTCACGCGGCGTGTTGAGTCCGGGTGAACAAGCGCTTTTAGATACCTATTTGGATCCACCTGTCAGACCCTAAATGGACCCAAACACGTATCTAATAAATTGCAATGTGATTTTATATTGCTTTTTATTAGAAACACCCATCAGTATTCACGTGAGTGATCGCTCATGCCCGTCTCATTGTGTCTTTCGGATCCTTTCCAGGAACTGACATGTCAATTCTTGGTCCGAAAGACGCAGCAGGAGCCCTATAATAAACTATAGGGTGTGATCCTGCTGCATCCAACACGTAGCCAAACACGCAGCTGCATGCTGGATACGTGTTGGATCTGTTTTAGATCTGATTGCTGCAGCGTTTTTGGATCCGAAAAACGCCGAGTGAACATACCCGAACAGTGACCATAACAAGGGCTGTTTGCTGTTGTTTGTGTATAGAAATTTCACAATTGAGTCGCTATATTTTGACCCTGGCATCTCCTTTCATACATGTCCCTGTGATATCCCCCCTGTGCATGTGTTCCTTTAGTTTATACCATTATTCTTTTCATTCATGCCCTCTCATCTCAGGTGGTTTTGGTATGTACCGGATACACTGTATTGTGCTTGCAGTGTATTTTCTGTGTGTGCAGTGATATCCAGACACATTGTTCACCCTCTGCAGGACCATTGACGGCATCATTCTACTTTAATCATTCATTCTCAGGAGATCTGCTCTCATTTCATGGCTGCCTTCAGATTTCTGCTGGTTTCCCTTGGAAACAGTCAGCAGCTCAGACAGTATCATCTTCACTTCCACAATGCACTGCTCTATGGGAACAGGAATCTACCTGAACTGTGAATTTAGCATTAAAGGGGTTGTCTCACTACAAGGATTGCTTTTAATGTTAAAGATCTTGCAAAAACAAGACTTTACAATATGTGTCTATTAACAGTGTTCTACCTATTCCTAGATATCTCCTCTTGTATGGGCTGCATCAGCTCCTCAGGTCACTATAGCTACAGACCTGTCCAGTCTCTCCTGATAGGCTGCCAGCACTGGTTGCTATAGCTACAGACCTGGCTTCTACTGCAGCCTAGTAGAAGCCAGTAAACACGCCCCTGATTCAAAATGAAACCAAGAAAACAGGACTGAGGTAAGATGAATCAATGTAGTGAGACAACCCCTTTAAGTATGAATAGAAAAGAAGGCATCATGTAATGAACTGTAATAATATAATAATCATGACTATGAGTAGCACAAACTATGCCCAATATCACTATGGAACGTTGTCAATTTTTGATTAAAGTAGATTTACCTTTGAGTGTTAGATTGTGTGTGTGTTATATGCTGGATATGACAACCCTTGCAGTAAAGGGATGCTAGAGTGTTAAAAACTTCAGATCCATCGGTTAAAACTCCCATTGAATCAGCTTATCTATGGAACTACAGATCCCAGAATGCTTTTGTCTGCGTAAAGCTAAAATACCTTTCTGGTTCTAGTAAGTCAAGCAAAAGTAGTAATAATAAAAAAAGACAAAAACAGAGAAAAAGTCACTAAAAAGCTCAATGCTAAACACTACCTAGAACTAAACTGTGTCTAGCGCCATCTGTTGTTAGTTGCAAGAAGTTCACCTTCCTATGCTGTGACTGATTATTATAGTACAATTTCTTTTAAGTAGGATAAAATTTGGTTTGGTGTTTAATAGTAATCCCAGATAATTTGTGCACGTAGGCCTCATGCACACGCCCGCATCATGGATCTGTGTTGTATGGACCCTTAAAGGAGTTCTCTGCTTCGGCCAATCCCTACTTGTTAGAAGGCTTCCCTGACAATAAGCTGATCACAAAGTGTCCCCCTACTGAGATCCAAAGTGATCAGCTGTAATCTGTGGGAAAACCTGTCAGTAAGTGTTCAGTTTTTCTGCAGCGCCACCATAGGAGAAATGAAGTACTACACAGTTCCCAAACATATGATTGAGATGTCTATGTAATGTAGGACAGGTCCTCCAGAGAGAAAGACACTCTTTGTGTCCACTCTCTACTGTGACCAAAAGATGAGGTTCTTGAACAGAGGGCCGCCTCTACTAAGACACAATTTAATGCCCTGCGGTGTTATGGCTGGAGTCACCCAAGGCGAGGGCCGGACTGGGAATAAAAATCAGCCCTGGCACTAAGCCCCCAGCAGCCCACATACAATATCTGCTTACAAAATGTCCCTTGTTCTCGCACCTCGCCACTTTCTAAAATAAACTAGACTATAAAGCTGCGTTCACACGGAGCGTTTTTTATGTGTTTTTGGTGCGTTTTTGTGCAGAAAGGCAGAGCAGTTAATGCTGAACATTTCTGCACAAAAAAACGCATCAAAAAATGCACCAAAACCGCTGAAAGCTCCCTACACACAAGCAAGAAAGAAACAGTGGTTCAGAGAGACCCCTCATCACAGAGTCAGGTGTGCACTTGCTTTACAATCAGGGACAAGCCCACACTGACACTACATACGCACCAGCATAACCTACAACCACACCAATCACATCCCCAGTAGTCAGGTCACCATCACATCACACCCCCTTTATATAATCCCACACACCCCCTGTATATAATCCCACACACCCCCTGTATATCCCACACACCTCCTGTATATAATCCCACACACGCCCTGTATATAATCCCACACACACCCTGTATATAATCCCACACACACCCTGTATATAATCCCACACACCTCCTGTATATAATCCCACACACCTCCTGTATATAATCCCACACACCTCCTGTATATAATCCCACACACCCCCTGTATACCCCACACACCTCCTGTATACCCCACACACCTCCTGTATATCCCACACACCTCCTGTATATCCCACACACCTCCTGTATATCCCACACACCTCCTGTATACCCCACACACCTCCTGTATATCCCACACACCTCCTGTATATCCCACACACCTCCTGTATATCCCACACACCCCCTGTATACCCCACACACCTCCTGTATTCCCACACACCCCCTGTATACTCCACACACCCCCTGTATACTCCACACACCCCCTGTATACTCCTCACACCCCCTGTATAACACACACACCCCCTGTATGCCCCACACACCCCCTGTATGCTCCACACGCCCCCTGTATGTCCCACACACCCCCTGTATATCCCGCACACCCCCTGTATGCCCCACCCACACCCCTGTATGTCCCAACACCCCCTGTTATAACCCACAAAACCCCATGTATTCCCACACACACCTCCTGTATCTCCCCTACACCTCCTGTATACCCCACACACCCCCTGTATTTCCCACACACCCCCTGTATACCCACACACCTCCTGTATATAATCCCACACACCTCCTGTATACCCCACACACCTCCTGTATATCCACACACCCTCCTGTATTCCCACACACCCCCTGTATATCCCCACACACCCCCTGTATACCCCACACCCCCTGTATACCCTCACACCCTGTATCCCACACACCCCCTGTATATCCCCACACCCCCTGTATACCCCCACACCCCAGTATATCCCACACACCCCCTGTATTACCCCACACACCCCCCTGTATACCCCACACACCCCCTGTATACCCCACACAACCCCCTGTATATCCCACACACCCCTGTATATCCCACACACACCCTGTATTCCCCACACACACCTCCTGTATACCCAACACCTCCTGATAAAATCCCACACCCCCTCCTGTATATAATCCTACACCACCCCCTGTATTTTCCCACACACCCCCTGTATATAATCCCACACACCCCCTGTATATAATCCCACACACCCCCTGTATACCCCACACACCTCCTGTATACCCCACACACCCCTCCTGTATACCCCCCACACACCTCCTGTATATAATCCCACACACACCTCCTGTATATAATCCCACACCCCCCTGTATACCCCACACACACCTCCTGTATACCCCACACACCCCTGTATACCCCACACATCCCCTGTATATCCCACACACCCCCTGAAATATCCCACCACCTCCTGTATATCCCACACACCCCCCTGTATACCACCCACACCTCCTGTATACTCCAACACCCTCCTGTAAAAACCCACACACCCCCTGTATATCCCACACACCCCCTGTATATCCCACACACCTCCTGTATATCCCACACACACCCCCTGTATATCCCACACACCCCCTGTATGCCCCACACACCCCCTGTATGCCCCACACACCTCCTGTATGCCCCACACACCCCCTGTATATCCCACACACCCCCTGTATATCCCACACACCCCCTGTATATCCCACACACACCCTGTATACCCCACACACCCCCTGTATACCCCACACACCCCCTGTATATCCCACACCTCCTGTATATCCCACACCTCCTGTATATCCCCCACCCGTATACCCCATACAGGCCCCGGGCATACCCAACAATGTGCTGAAAAAACCCATAAACCTTCCTTATATTCACCTTGTATATCCCCACCCCTCCTGTATATCCCAACCTCCTGTATACCCAAACCCCCTTTATCCCACACACCCCTTATACCCCACACCCCCCTGTATACCCCACACACCTCCTGTATATCCCACACACCCCCTGTATACCCCACACACCTCCTGTTACCCCACACCCTCCGTATACCCCCACAAAACCCATGTTCCCCCACAAAACCTCCTGTATACCCTACCACCCCCTGAATCCCCCACACACCCCCTGTATACCCCCCCCACACCTCCTGATACCCCCCACACACCCCCTGTAATCCCAATCCACCGTATACCCCCACACCCCCTGTATACCCCAGACACCTCCTGTAAAAACCCAACACCCCCTGTTATAACCCCAAAACCACCCTCATATAACCCACACACCCCCTGTATATAACCCAACACCCCCCCTGTATATAATCCCACACCCCTCCTGTATATAATCCCAAAACCCCCTGTATCCCCCCAAAACCCCCCCTGTTGCCCCACCCCCCCTTATACCCACAAAAACCCCTGAACCCCACACACCCCCTGTATTCCCACACACCCCCGGTAATCCCCACACCCCCCCTGATATCCCACACACCCCTGTAAAAAAACCCACACCCCCCCTGTATAACCCACACCCCCGAAAGGTGGCAGTGCCGTAGGTAGCTGGGGGGGCCCACGGTGTCTGGTTTTGCGCGGCCCGCCGGTTTTTTGGGCCCGGGGAGGCAGTCTCAGCCCGGGCTGCCCAACAATTTTTAAGATAGAAACACAATAAAAGGGTCTTCGAACACTTATTTATTGATGGCCTGTGTTGACGGTAGGCCATCAATAACAAATTGGTAGGGTTTGACTTTTGACACCTCCACTGATCAGCTGATGGACAGGGCCACAGTGCTTAGGAAGTTGGACCTGTACAAATCTGATGTTGATGGTCTATCCTAAGGGCTGGGCATCAGTTTTAAATTAGTTATCTGTGCTACAAATGTTTTCTGCCTGGTTTAACTAATTCCTGTTGAAGGAGTAGTCTGATGAGGACAACAATAGTTCATATGTCCTATTAGGGTACATGGACATTATAGAGGTGGCTCCATAGTTTAGAATCGAAATTTGCTCCATGAGAATGCCTCCAATTCTGGAGGAATCACACCATCCATGTAGTACATAGACTCCATTCATCTGATGGCACAAGAGATGCGTAATCAAACAAAACGTTCCCTGCCAAAATCAGCTATTGTCCAAGTGCCAACCCTGTGGCATTCAGCTGATGTCCACAGTGCCACAACATCACCTCCAGTGACGTAAACCAGAAGTGACGTTGTATACAGGGACAGCTGTCGATCACTGTATGTGAGAAGGGTAAGCAGGACTTCTACTATCTCTTAAGGAGTCCTACCAGGATTTTCTTTGCCTTTTACTCAAAAATCCAGTTCCAAATCATATAACCCCATATATATCACAGAGCTCAGCTTCTATCCTCTATCATATAACCCTATATATCACAGAGCTCAGCTTCTCTCCTCTATCATATAACCCTATATATCACAGAGCTCAGCTTCTCTCCTCTATCATATAACCCTATATATCACAGAGCTCAGCTTCTCTCCTCTATCATATAACCCTATATATCACAGAGCTCCTCTCCTCTATCATATAACCCTATATATCACAGAGCTCAGCTTCTCTCCTCTATCATATAACCCTATATATCACAGAGCTCAGCTTCTCTCCTCTATCATATAACCCTATATATCACAGAGCTCCTCTCCTCTATCATATAACCCTATAGATCACAGAATCTAGCTTCTCTCCTCTATCAAAATAACCCTATTTTATCACAGAGCTCAGCTTCTCTCCTCCATCATATAACCCCATATATCACAGAGAGCTCCTCTCCTCTATCATATAACCCTATTATATCACAGAGCGCAGCTCTCCTCCATCTATCCATATAAGCCCTTTTCACAGAGCCAGCTCCTCTCCTCTATCATATAACCCTATATATCACAGAGCTCAGCTCCTCTCCTCTATCATATAACCCTATATATCACAGAGCTCAGCTCCTCTCCTCTATCATATAACCCTATATATCACAGAGCTCTGCTACTCTCCTCTATCATATACCCCTATATATATCACAGAGCTCTGCTCCTCACCTCTATCATATAACCCTATATACAGAGCTCGCTCCTCTCCTCTATCATATAACCCTATATTAACAGAGCTCAGCTCCTCTCCTCTATCATATAACCCTATATATCACAGAGCTCAGCTCCTCACCTCTATATTAATATAACACAACTATTTGTCACAGAGCTCAGCTCCTCACCTCTATCATATAACCCTATTACCACGACGCTTTAGAGCTCAGCTTCCCCTCCTCTATCATATAATCCTATATATAACAGAGCTCAGCTCCTCCCCTATCATATAACCCTATATATCACAGAGCGCAGCTCCTCTCCCCCTATCATATAACCCTATATATCACAGAGTTCAGCTCTCTCCTCTTTTCATATAACCCTATATATCACAGAGTAGCTACTCTCCTCTATCATATAACCCTATATTCACAGAGCTCAGCTTCTCTCCTCTATCATATAACCCTATATATCCACAGAGCTCAGCTTCTCTCCTCTATCATATAACCCTATATATCACAAGGAGCTCCTCTCCTCTATCATATAACCCTATATATCACAGAAGCTCAGCTCCTCTCCTCTATCATATAACCCTATATATCACAGAGCTCAGCTCTCTCCTCTATCATATAACCCTATATATCCACAGCTCAGCTTTCCTCACATACATCCAGCTTCCCCTCCTCTATCATATAACCTTATATGTCACAGAGCTCAGCTCCTCTCCTATATCATATAACCCTATATATCACAGAGCTCAGCTCCTCACCTCTATCATATAACCTATATATCCCGAGCTCAGCTTCTCTCCTCTATCATATTCCCTATACATCCCGAGCTCTGCTCTCTCCTCTATCATATAACCCTATATTAACAGAGCTCAGCTCCTCACCTCTATCATATAACCCTATATATCACAGACTGCGTCCCGACTCCTTCTCCCTCTATCATATAACCCTATATATCACAGAGCTCAGCTCTCTCCCCTATCATATAACCCTATATATCACAGAGCTCAGCTTCTCTCCTCTATCATTAACCCTATATATCACAGAGTCAGCTTCTCTCCTCTATCATATAACCTATATATCACAGAGCTCCTTCTCTCTCTATCATATTTCCCTAATATTCACAGAGCTCCTCTCCTCTATCATATAACCCTATATATCACAGAACTCAGCTCTCTCTCCTCTATCATATAATCCTATATATCACAGAGCTCAGCTCCTCTCCTCTATCATATAACCTATATATCACAGCAGCTTGACAGAGCTCAGCTCCTCTCTCTATCATATAAACCTTTTATATCACAGAGCTCAGCTTCTCTCCTCTATCATATAATCCCTATATATCACAGAGCTCAGCTCCTCTCCTCTATCATATAACCCTATATATCACAGAGGCTTTTTTAGCTTTATCACAGAGCTCAGCTTCCCCTCCTCTATCATATAACCCTATATATCACAGAGCTCTGCTCCTCTCCCCTTATCATATAACCCTATATATCACAGAGTTCAGCTCCTCTCCTCTATCATATTACCTATATATCACAGAGCTCCTCTCCTCTATCATATATCCCTATATATGACAGAGCTCAGCTCCTCTCCTCTATCATATAACCCTATATATCACAGAGCTCAGCTCCTCTCCCTCTATCTTATAACCCTATATATCACAGAGCGCAGCTCCTCTCCCTCTATCATATAACCCTATATATCACAGAGCGCAGCTCCTCTCCCTCTATCATATAACCCTATATATCACAGAGCTCAGCTTCTCTCCCTCTATCACATAGTGCTCTCAGATAGGGCAGCTTAAACCACCTGACAGGTTTACTTTAATCAATTAAGATATTGCTGCTCAAATGTAAGGCACCCGCATACAGGACACTTCTCTAGATACTCTTGCATGTGTTTGTTTGCGTGATTCATGGTTGGCTTTCTTTTATACAAGAAGGACAGATTATTGGTTGGTTGGTAAATATTTCTCTCCTCCCATCATGGAAAAAAGCTTGAATGACATAAGTGGCCTTTGTACGGTTTACATCTGTAAAATCATCCATCCAACCATGTCTTGGCCCATGGTGACAACACTACTGGGCAGTTTGCTATTCTTATACAAAATAAAGCCTACCAAAAGGGTCACAAAATGATTTCTGGAAGCTGGAAAGGACTCATATATTGGATGAAAAAGACCAAATAAGAGTTTAAAAATGTCTTTAATATTAATGCCCTATCCTCGAATACTTAATCCATGGGGGTTCAACTCCCAGCACCCCTGTTTATCACACCCCTTGTTTACACTTGAAAGTACAGCGCAATGGAATCAATGGCGCTTTAAAATAAATAATAATAATAATACACAGAACCGTGCCATTCTGATAAAAAAAAGGTTTTTTTTAACATACCAATGGCCTGATAAAATAGAAAGCTTCGTGCTTTTCCCCACGGCAGGATTTTTGGTCGGATTTACAGACGGTTTTCGGATTTGATAGCTGTCTGTAAACCGACTGTCAACCATCCTGAATGACTTTAATAGAAAATCCGTTCAGCAGTTCCTACTGAACAGATTTTCTGCCAGATGTTTTTTTACACCACCGTCGGTCCAAAAACCTTAGAACATGTTCATTCTCCGCCCTGTTTTCGGGCAGGACATGAACCTGTCAGTGGTTGAGGGGGACAGGGGCAAATCCGGAAACCGCGGACAGAACTGTCCCCCAAAACCATGTACAAAATGTCAAAATACTGGCGGGATTCTTTCATCAGAATCCGGCCGGTATTTGCATACTGCCGTGTGGACGCACCCTTAGGGTATGTTCTCACGGCGTGATGGATCCATCTTGGATCCGAAAGATGCATCCAAAAGCGCTGCGTAAATTGCATCCAACACGCAGGTGTGTCTGGCTGAGTTTTGGCTGCAGCAGGATCACACCCTATAGATTGAAATAATGCTCCTGCTGCGTCTTTCGGATCAAGAATTGAAAATTCTTTGAACGGATCCGAAAGACGCATCAGAAAGATGCATGTAAAACACGTATCAATGATCACTCGTCTGAACGCTGATGCCTGTTTTACATTGAAAGCAATGGAAACCACACTGCACATTGTAAGATGCGTGTTTGGGTCCGTTTAGGGTCCGAAACACCGATTCAAACACGCATCTAAAAACGGATCCAACACGCCATGTGAACATACCCGTATACTCACCAGCAATGCCTTCTTCACTTGTTGGGGCATCATTGCTAAAGCTGCTGATTGGCTCCAGCAGTTGCGTGCCATTGCCTGACGTCACCATTTAGAGTGTTAACAAAAATTATATGAAAATGAAGCAGACAACCCCATTAAATAGCACTTTCTTTTATTATTTAGCTGATTGGTAGAGGTGCTGGGAGTATGACTCCAGTTCATCAGATATTGATGGCCAATCCTGTAAAGTCATCCTCTATAAGGCTTCTTATGCACAATGCTATTACAGATCCATATTTAATGTATCTGAAATATGGTACCTATAGCATTCTGTGCTCATATTGACCATCCTGGGGCACAAAGAGGTTTTTGTCATTGACTATGTATAAATTATTATTATTATTATTATTATTATTATTATTATTTATTTTAGAGCGCCGTTGATTCCAGGGCGCTGAACATTCAAGGGGAATTACATACATAATAAATGTTGAACAAATACAATGGTGACAAAAAATGACTAGTAACTGATACAGAGAGGAAAGAGGGCCCTGCCCGTGAGAGCTTACAATCTAGAATCCACTTGCCATAGTAAAGAAAATAGAATTGAGTGCCACTAGGAATGACACAAAGACCAAACTGGTCTCTGTGTGCTCCCGCATAGGGTCCATGCGGTATTATGTGTAAATGGACTCCCTCACAATGATCATCCTGCAAACACATAGACATCAATCCCTCTTGTTTCAGAAATTGAAGGGTCATGATTATGATCAACCACGTTGTTATAAGAAGCCCCCTAAGCCTATGGCTTCTATATCATGGCAGTAATCACTCTGTATGCTGCCGGATTATTGGTGCTGCGGAACCATACCATAAAACTGATCCAGAATATTAGACTGCACCAATAGTGTAATGGAAAGTAGATGCCATCATCATAGTGGAATACTTCATGATCTCCAAAGGTGCCAGAAATGAGTTGCCCTGACTGTATATTGTTCCCTTCACATCCAATACTAATTGGTTCCTAGATGATCAGTGTTAATTTGAAACTATAACCCTATGGAAAACTGGTAATGGGTTCTGAAGCCCCAAATTGTCAAGAACATAAAGCAAAATGGAGATTAAAGAAACTGAAGCAGATTCTGATCTAGATAAAGTGCGTCCTTCCATATATCATCAGAAAGAGCTGCTGGAAGCTGGAAATCACTTTCTGTGTTGAGGACAGGAGCTTCTTTGGATCATGTACTTCATAGACAATGTAACAGACAAAAAGAAAATGAGGCAGAGTCCTTTCTTGCTGTGCAATAGCTCAGCTCTCTCCATTTATCCCATAGCTTTTTAATGGAGCAGCAGAGCACATGTTCAACCACTGCTCCGTTCTCTATCTACCTTGGTGAGCTGAAGGACTGGGGAGTCGGGGCCCTCGTTTTAGCAATCGGTGGGGGTCCCAGCGGTGAGTCATCTATCAGCTCTCCTGTACGTAAGTGGTAAGTATCAGTGGTGGCACAGCCTCTTCAAGGGTAAGTTCAGATGGATTATACTGCAAATCCACTGCAAAATCCATATGCATTAGATACTCATTTTGTAATGAATTGTGCTGCAGATTTACAGCAGATTACAACCTATGCATTGCACTATTTTGTTGGCCTGCACTCTACTGTAAATTACTGTGGCTGTGTGAGCATACCCATCATGTATGAGTGTGACCTAGCACAAGGCATAAAAGGACGATGGACATAAAGCACATAAGAGTTTGGTGGGTGCTGTTTGTCACTATTGCTATCTCATGTAGGTGAGTGGATTTTCCACAATCAGCAGCAATACCATTTGATGAGAACTAGAGGGCTTACTGACCTACCTACTTATTGGCATGTTGTACATCCCTGGATTTAAATCACCACCTTAATATTCACCTTTTAAGTATAGAATAGAGTATAGAATTTTCAGTATATAATGTTGAGTAACTCTGTAAATTCATAAACTTGCTTGAGTTACATCCTGTGATGTAATACGGACCTGCATTAAAGGGATTTTCTCACTACAAGACAGGGACAGGTAATTGAAGACTTCTTCCAAATACATTAGTCTTTTAATTTTACCTTGGTCATGAGCAGGGGCGTTGCTAGGGTCCTAAAACATTCGGGGCACGGGCCCTTTATTAGCGGGGGTTTGTAAGGAACAACTGCTGTCCGCTAGGCATAGAGTGGGTCTAGTGCGAGAGCCCGTTATATACATCCTTCATGCCATTTAGATGTTCAGGGACATCCATATGCATGAAGGGGTAAATTTTAAACCCGCCCTAGTTTCCCAGCAGTAGAGACTCGCTCTTGACTCCCTTGCTGATGGTCCCCCGACCACATACCCCATCCTCCCAGCCCACGGCCTACAGCATTGTCCCACTCCTACCTCCTGTTGAATTCAAAATATACGTTGCACCCTCATTTTCTTCCCAAATTTGGGGACACAAAAGTGCCTCTTATACGGTATATGTGGTGATGTAGTTTAACTCCTAAATGACACAGCTGTTTCCATTTTTTTTCTTTTTCTTTTTTCATCTATAACTCTTTTTTTTTCTTTTATGTTGATAGAGCCGTTGTAAAGGCTTATTTGTGCAGGATGAGCAGACCTTTTTACTGGCACCATTTTGGGCAAATATATGTTTTATTGATCACCTTGTATTCCAAATTTTATGAGGCAAAGTGTTAAAAAAATCCTGGTAGTGTTTTTTTTTTTACAGCCTTACTGTGGGGCATAAACAACGTTTTACAGCAATACCCAATTCATATCATTTTAGAGTTGTTTTTTTTTTTATCTTGTAGTAATGTTACACAGAAATGAATAAATAAAATGTTCTGCATCATTAAATTCTAATAGCCATAACTTTTTCATTGGTGTTGTTCTGAGGTTCATGGGACTTTTTTGATTGCTTTTTATTCAATTTATTGCACAGTGGGATGAACAAAAATGTTTTTTTTTTTTTTTTTTAGCAGTCTTCATGAGGGGGTAAAATCAGTTCTATAGCACAGGGTTGATACGCACACGGTGATGCCAAATATGTGTACTTTTTTTTACAATTTTTAATTGAAAAGCATTTGTAATGAGGAAAAGGTTATATGTGTGTTTTTGTGTTTGTTTTTTTCACTTTTTATTTGCTAACCCACTTTAAATTTATATCAGACTTTAATACAACAGGGACAGTATATACACAAATGTAACACACAGGTAAATATTGTACATGTGTATAACTGTTCCTGTGTTTTAAAATTACAGTATAATATTTTATATACACACAAAAGTACTCCACTTCACACAGGGACAGTATATACATGTGTAATACTTATCTGGGTGTTACATTTGATTATATACTGTCCCTGTGTGAAGTACATTTGTGTGTGGTTGTGTATATATATATATATATATATATATATATATATATATATACACACACTCACCGGCCACTTTATTAGATACACCATGCTAGTAACGGGTTGGACCCCCTTTTTCCTTCAGAACTGCCTCAATTCTTCGTGGCATAGATTCAACAAGGTGTTGCAACGATGCTCAATTGGTACCAAGGGGCCCAAAGAGTCCCAAGAAATATTCCCCACACCATGACACCACCCCCCACCAGCCTGAACCGTTGATACAAGGCAGGATGGATCCTGCTTTCATGTTGTTGACGCCAAATCTGACCCACCCAAATTTGAAAGTCGCAGCAGAATCGAGACTCATCAGACAGGCAACGTTTTTTCCAATCTTCTACTGTCCAATTTCGATGAGCTTGGGCAAATTGGAGCCTCGTTTCCTGTTTAGCTGAAGGGAGTGGCACCCGGTGTGTGTCTTCTGCTGCGGTTTGCCAACTGAACTGTGCGTTCAGAGATGCTCTTCTGCCTACCTTTGGGTTTAACGGGTGGCTATTGAGTCACGTTGCCTTTCTATCAGCTGTTAACCAGTCTGCCCATTTCTCCTTTGACCCCTGGCATCAACAAAGGCATTTCTGCCACAGGACTGGGGCCCTCACTGGATGTTTTTTTCTTTTTCGGACCATTCTCTGTTAAACCCTAGAGATGGTTTTTGCGTGAAAATCCCAGTAGATCTGCAGTTTCTGAAATACTCAGACCAGCCCTTCTGGCACCAACAACCATGCCACGTTCAAAGGCACTCACATCACCTTTCTTCCCCATACTGATGCTCGGATTGAACTGCAGGAGATTGTCTTTACCATGTCTACATGCCTAAATGCACTGAGTTGCCGCCATGTGATAGGCTGCTTATAAATTAAGAGTTAAAGAGCAGTTGGACAGGTGTAAACCCATAAAGTGGCCGGTGAGTGTATATTAGTGTGTTATAAATATATAAACTGTAATATAACACACAAGAACAGTATATACACATGTCCAATATTTACCTGAGTGTTAAAATTTGTGTAAACTGTCCCTAATGTGTATGTATATACTAATATACTGTACCTCTGTTGGGAAAAATGTGAGGGGGGAAGCATGGCCCTCCATCCTGCCTCAGGACATACCTTATGCAGGGTCACAGTCACTGGGGTCCTAGAAGCTCCAGGGCTGTTTAGGCAGCTCTGGGAAGACTTGAGGAAACCAGAAGCTCGTTCTGGTTTCCATAGTTGATGGGGCCGACGAAACTGCTGCAGGAGCCATCAGAAGCAGGCAGGGAACCTTTCTGTAGTGCGTAGCTCCGGGGGAGGGGGTGAGCAGGGAGCACCGAAGAGGGGGGGCTGCTCTCACTGCTCCCAGGGGAGTGCTGAGGGTCTGGAGGTGGGCGGAGTTCTCACTGCAGGGAGCAGAGAGAGTTAGGAGACTAAACATTCGGGGCAGAAGGCTTTATATCCGGGGGCTCCTGCCCCGAATGATACTGCCTAGCGACGCCCCTGGTCATGAGATAAGGGAGATTTTATCTGCTGTCAGTGCACGGAGGTTTCTCTGGTTACATCCATGTCTTCCTTCTTGATTAGACAGAGAGCAGGGAGTAACGTCACCAGGATGGAGAGCTCACTCCGAGCAGACTCTTTATCTCTAACAAGATTAGCTTTTGCTTATTAATAAGCCATTGTTTTCACTCGTCAGAGCACTTTTAGCTTTGTTTACTAGAGACTAAGGGGTTGTTCACACGGCGGGTTTGGATGCTGATCCTGGGCACAGATTCCGCGTCCAGAATAAGCGTTCAATCAGACTGTAAAATGCCTGACACGGAACCCTATGTAAAGTCAGCGTCATCTGAACGAGTCTGAGTATTATCGGTGCATAACGTCTGCACATGCAAAGAACTGACATGTCAATTCTTTGAGCCGTTTTATGTGCTGATAATAAAGTATAGGAGGCAGAAATCCGCTTTGGACAGTCTGCTCCGTTTCCTCACTGAAACTCCGCTCTGGCAAGTGCAGAATTTTCAACGTGCCGAAAAAGCCATTGTGTGAAATAAGCTTAAATCTCCTGCCCATATGTCTTTGTAATGTAACAGCTAGTTATAGAGAAGCTAAGGGCATGCCCCCACAGCACGGGTTTTCACCCGGTTTTACAGACAGTTTTCGGTTTTGAAAGTCGTCTGTAAACCGGGTGTCAACCTAACACAGACCTTCCGCCGCACGGTTTTTTAGACCGCCAGCGGTTCAAAAAACATTGAACATGTTCATTCTTCAGCCCGGTTTTCAGGCGGAACATGAACATGTCGCCGCGAAGGGGGAGGGCTTGAATCCACAAACTGCGGAGAAAAGCCATCTCCCTGCGGCCGTGTAAACGGCCCCTAAATATGCTAATCACTGCTATAGAACCAGCCACAGCCTGACAAAGGCAGGGTGGATGAAAAGCTGCCTGTGACTTAGTGAAACAGCATGGTGAGAGAACCCCATTAACAATTCTGCTGGCTTCAGAGCCGCATTCCTCAAGCATTGCTGGCTGTCTTATCGACTACATGGAAATTGTGATCATGAGGGCAAATATCTTATTAAAGAACACCAAGAAATTGGCAATTAAAGAGAATTAAAGTTTACTTTTCTGCTTTATGAGAAAGCTTGGGGGCAACTCAATACTAGATAATAAAAGATAAAACTCAATCTAACCACAGTCAGCCTGACATTTGACCTCAATAGGGGCGTACTGAATGCTTAGAACTATCAGGAGCTCTCAATATCATCTAAAAGAGATTGACAACATGGATCACACCCCTGCTACTCTGGTGGTGGTACTGATCCTGAGGCGGTGGCTCCAAGCACAGTCCAATGTCTCTCAGTCACTTTGAAAGGCATAAATTCAACTATATTTCTAATATATTATTAGGGGTAAGTAACATCTTTTTAGCCTCAAAATAGCCTGAAATTTCTGTTTTCTTTTTTAAAAAAGTTAACCTCCTCAGCCCCCCAAAAATCTATCTTATGCAAAACAATGGATAGAACACAGGGAGGAGGGGGATGCAGTTGCAGTGTTTTTTTCTTTTTCCTCTTGTTTAGTTAAGCTATATTCTATTAAAGGGGAAGGTATGTAGGTGTTTTTTTTTCCAAGTTACCAAGGTTGCACATAACCGTGTTTCGTGCACGCTGGCACGATCTGCTGGAGGGGTGCCAATGTGCCTATCATAGACGAAAGATTCTGTTCAGCAGCAAAAAGGAATAAAAAAGTAAATGGATAAATACTGGACTGTCCTCTGATATAACAGGTTATTTTATTGATTATAAACAATTAACTTTATGTAATTTTATTGTTTCTTATTGACAGCGGAAGTTCAGAGTGAAATTGAGCGGATCTTTGAATTAGCACGGACGCTGCAGCTCGTAGTTCTTGATGCTGACACCATAAACCATCCAACGCAACTTAGTAAAACGTCTCTAGCCCCCATCATAGTGTATGTCAAGATTTCTTCTCCGAAGGTAAGTGGCATCCGTAAGGAATAAACTAAAAGGGCCCCTTATCAAAAACTGGATATCAGGGGTGTACATAGAAATCATAGGGCCACGTAACAAAACTCTGAATTCCCCCCATCAATGTGACCTCTGAGATTGTAGAGTTATTAATGTCCACTGTAATTTTTTCCTTCTATCTTTTTTAGAAGTCTTTACTAGTTTTTCAGAGCTCCAAATCTAGTCTTTACAGAGCTCCAAATCTTTTTTTGTTTCTTTTTACCATCGTAGACTTAAAGGGGTTTTGGCACGATGTAATGTTGACGTGGGATCCTCCAAAATGGGTATTTAATCACTTTTCTAAATATATGGGATTACAAAAATTGCAGTCTGAGAGAGCTACAGGCTGCATTACCTGCCCTTAGTTACTTAAAAGCTTGCATTAGATACGACCTGACAAGAGCTCCTGGCCGGGCTTGCGCAGATCACACTACTTATCTGATGAAAGGGAGCTGAAAAAGCTTTCAAGGCACCGGGTAGAAATGTGTTGTCTTTTGTATACAGAATCCACTAGTTGTAGTGTGATTATCCGAGTAGATCACTGCTTTATCTGATGACAGAGAACATGAAGAAGCTCTCAAGCTGCTGTGGAGAAAAGGTGTTGTCTTTTGTATACAGAATCCACTAGTTGTAGTTTGATTATTTGAGTGAACATTTCACACGATCCCTTATGCATGGCTCTGTGCTCTGGCTGTGTCTCTCGCTCTCTCTAGCTCAACTCAGCTTGGCTCGTTTACAATTGCTTCTTAGCAGATAGCAGATAGGGCTCGTCCTGGCAAAACCCCTTTAAATGATAAAGCTTTGGTTTCTAGCAGCCACCCCTAGGGGGAGCTCACTGCCTGTGGATTTACTGTTTAACTCCATTGGGGCTATAAAACTTCTATGCAATAAGATCTTTTAAGTGATGGCTGCAGGAAAATTGCAGGGGAAGTTTATTAAGACCTCTGAGTTAGGGGATGTTCACGTGGTGTGTTGGGATCCGCTTTTAGATGCGTGTTTGGATCTGTGTTTCGGACCCTAAACAGACCCAAACATGCATCTAACAATGTGCAGTGCGATTGCTTTCAATGTAAAACAAGCATCGGTGCTCAGATGAGTGATCGCTGATACGTGTTTTCTTGCATCTTTCTGATGCGTCTTTCGGAACCGTTCAAAGAATTGACATGTCAATTCTTGATCCTTTTGACGCAGCAGACGCCCTATGTAGAACTATAGGGTGCGTTCCTGCTGCAGCTAAAACGCATCCAAACACACACCTGCGTTTTGGATGTGTTTTACGCAGCGCTTTTGAATACGTTTTTCGTATCCGAAAAATGCATTCCAAACATCGTGTGAAAATCCCCTTAGGCTATGTTCACACGGCTTAAATTGGGGTGCATTTCGCCGCGTACTGCACTGAAATACGAGCGAAATGCATCTCAGTCATTGCGGTAATCCACAGTTCTTAGAGAACTATGGATTACACCTCCTCTCCCCGGCCGTACAATACGACGCGCGGGGAGATAAGCGACATGTCATTTATTCACGGCGCTTATGCGCCGCGAGTAATGACAGTCTATTAGGCCGGCGGGCTTCTGACCCCTTCCGCATTGCGTCGGCACAAGCTTCCGAACACCGGCGTAATTGCGGGGCGTACTGTACGCCCTGCAATTAGCCGTGTGAACTTAGCCTTAGGCTATGTTCACACGGGTTAACTGCGGGACGTAATTACGCCCGCAGTTACGCCGTGTGGCCGGGGCGGGGGAGGGAGCGGGGGGCCGGCACCTCGCCGGCCCATAGAGAATCACTGCTAGCGGCGGGTATACGCAGCTAGAAAGTGACATGTGAATTATCTCCCCCCCTCGGCGTATTCGCCGAACAGGGAGAGGAGACATAATATGCTGACCACGACCTTTTTACCTCACAGTTTTCAAAAGTAACAAGGGACGGGATATGCCATATTTGGAGCATAATTTGCAACAGATTTGAAAAGTGATTTTCAGACTGATTTACTATTCCAAAAGACAGAAAGTGGTTTAAAGGGGTTGTCTCACTACATCAATTCATCTTACCTCAGTCCTGTTTTCTTGGTTTCACTTTGAATTCAGGGGCGTGTTTACTGGCTTCCACTAGGCTGCAGTAGAAGCCAGGTCTGTAGCTATAGCAACCTTTTGCTGGCAGCCTATCAGGAGAGATCAAACAGGTCTGTAGCTATAGTGACCTTTGGAGCTGATGCAGCCCATACAAGAGGGGATATCTCAGAATACGTAGGACACTGTTAATGGACACATATTGCAAAGTGCCTTGTTTTTGCAAGTTCTTTAACATAAAAAGCAATCCTTGTAGTGCGACAACCCCTTTAACATTTAGTGCAGATCTAGGCCACAGTACTTGCAGAAATCTTTCTTATGATAAATTTCTCCCATGTATGATGAGAGGTAGGAAAAGTAGTTCGGTGCTGGGACCCTTTTTACCAAGGGTCCCATAGTCGTGTGGTTTGCCCCTATGGGAGGTATGCTACTATTGCGAATAAGTATGAAGGAAATTAGTTGTTTTTCTTGTGATTGGATGATATAGAGAAATCCACTTGAATGGGGTTGTCCACTTTATAATGTTATTTTATCATGTATGTAATAGGAAATCATACAATTTTTTGCTCCTTTAGCTTTTTTTTATACCAATGTAGTATGTTTCTACCTACTGACACCTTTTTAGTTCATATAGTTAGTCCATGGCTCCATTACTATGGACTGAAATGTGGCCTTGTATGATTTTCTGTTGTATACACAGTAAATTAAAACAACATAAAATGGACAACCCCTTTAATTGTGGCAGTTATGTGGCTGAAGAAGGTTTTTATTTAAAAATAAAATGAACAAATGGATACATCACGCCTTCTCAAGAGGTTATAGAAGGAAATTTGTAAGTAACAGCAGTACAATTTTTTGTAAAATATTTTTTGCTTTTTTTTCATTTTTAAATTATTTTGATGTTCTTTTCCAGGTTTTACAGAGGTTGATAAAATCAAGAGGAAAATCTCAGGCTAAACATCTAAATGTCCAAATGGTGGCCGCTGACAAACTAGCGCAGTGCCCTCCAGTAAGTGTCTGTTCTGTTTTATCTCCCCAGTCCTCCACTCTTGTGACTTTGGGGTAGGGTCAGATGGTGCATAAGCCAGACTGCTGCTATTCGGCTGTGATGCAGTTGAGGACTGCGCAGATGTGCTTCTCCGATTGGTTCTCTAATAACTGTTAACAGCTGTTGCATTTGCAAAATTGTGCAACCACTAATGAATATCAATAAATGTCATCAATGGCCGCACAATTTTTGTGGGTTACATCTGGCAAATCGGAGTCTGTTGATCAATAGAGAACTGTGCAGTCTGGAGTTCTCAACTGCATCATAGCTGCACGCTTATGCACTGTGTGACTTTACTATTAAACCATGTGAGTAGCAATAAGCTACCTTAACAACTCTAAAGCCGGCCACACATATTAGTTGTTGGTTCAACACTCATTTAGCCAACAGCTATGTCTCCTTAATGTCCCATAAACAAGTAAGCACGAGTGTCCTGCATTGTGGGCTGGAGAGTGAGCCACTGCCAGACTCTACTGCTTCATCTTCCCGAGAACTAGAGGATTGGGCAATTGAAATCCAACATGCCCAATCCTTCTCTCTACCGACATCATCTGTCTGGAGAGGATCATGAAGCCCTTCTACAGATCTGACCAAGTGTTAAAGGGGTTGTCTCATCTCAAAGTTTCATAGGATGCATGAATGAAATAATGCTGCTTTGCTCAGCCACCTCCTAGTCAAGCTGTCTGTAATTAGCATATGAGCTCAGTGTATTCAGACTTCTGCTAATTAGATAAATCTCATGCTGTCAGGACCAGGGAAGCTTCTGAGTTTAAGTAAACAGTAGTAATTACCGTCTATTGTCTGAAAGATCAGATAACAAACAAGCTCTCACTGTCCGGAGTTCTGTGGTGGGCAACCCTGTGTGATGACGTCACTCCCTGCCAACAGATAGAACAAACAGCAGGGGAGAAGGAGTACACAGGTAGGTCACTTGGGGAACCAGAGAGAGCACAGAAGGTGATAAAATCACTTGTAGCTCCTTAACACAAAAAAATTAACAACGCAATATATTTGGAAAACCTCTTTATTTAGTGTTCCCTACATGTTGAAAGCTAATCTTTGTAGTGAGACAACTCATTTAACGTGTACGACCAGCTTATGCATAACAGAAATGATTCAAGAAGAAGCAACCTCAGCAGATATCAGCTAAGCTCTTCTTATCAATGCTTGATAACCAGGGGTCGACGAACTAGTTTGACACTGCAAGATTTCAACAAGGCTGTCCACACATGTCAGCATTGCCGCAGAAAGTTTTTACAGCAATTATGGCTAAAGTCCACCAATAAATACGCAAGGCCATTTGACAACTAGTCGTACAGAATTTGGGGCAAGTTTCCCTGTGGAGTCAGTGGCCGGATCATCAAAAGGAAAAAAAAAAAAAGGTGTAATCCTACATATCTGACTTCCTGAGCTGAGCTTTTTGCAGAGCTTCCCTGGTCTATGCCAGCTTTTATTTTTACCAGCCTCCAGCCATAATGTGTCGGTCCATGTGACTACTGCAGACTATGATTGGCAGCAGTGGTCACATGTGGACACATATGTCATCACTGGAGGTTGTATAATGACTACTGGACAACCAGGGAAACATTTCAAAGAGGGCACCAACAGGTAAGGTGAGGAGAGCGGGGTTTTCATATTATTATTTTACACTTTTATATGGACTTGAGGATTTTTCTGTGTATTTTGCAGCATATACACGGCCAGAGCTAGGAGGGGATTGCTTGTTTCTCAGTCCCGAAACTCTGTAACCCATTTGATAAAATCTCATCGGCCTGCATGCTACTATAATCCACTGAAGATCTTCTGTGTGCAAATCTGCATGGATATTCTGCAACATATGTGCTAGGTGTGAACATAGGTTGCTTTAAGCCTATTGGTTTACAGGTGTAAGATGGTATGATAAGACAGGAGCTGTACATCTCAGCACTTGGCAGCTGTAAGGTCAGCAGTGGCTGGTTTGGCTGTGAACAGGTTTTGGCAGGCTCATTTCTTTAGTCAATAATGGGAGTCAATGGATCCAATTGTAGTTTTTTACCTTTTAGACCTCAACTTAAAACAAACTGCGCCAAACTGCTGAGCGTGCTGCAACAAACTGCTGCATGTGAATTTAGTTGTAAGGCAACTTAGAGCAATTTTACAGGATTGTACATAAATGTTTATCCTTAAAGGGGTTTTTCCATGAGGTAAAAAAAAAACCTAGCACTGGCCGCTCTCAGCTAGCCAGCCATGCATGAGAATGAGGAGGACGCCGCTTGCGGCCATCCTTTCCATTTACTTCTATGGGAGCTTCCGAAAATAGCCGATTGCACACACTCGGCTATTTTCGGAAGCTCCCATAGAAGTGAATGGGGAGGACGGCCGCAAGAGGTCGATGATAACCAAGATAACTTGTGTGCTCTGAGAGGAGCTAAAATCTTCTTTATCTCCTGACCTAAGCAAAGACAAAACAGCAATGTATTTGGTAATATTCTTTATTTACTTTTCCCAGGATGTTAAAAGCCGCCAGGCGGAAAACCCGTGCAGTGGGGACTGCTGCACGGGTTTTCCATAGAGCCCCATTGTACTCATTTTCGGCCGGGTTTTTCAGACGGTCTGCAAAGCCGAAAACCCGTGCCGTGGGGACATGCCCTAAAGCGACATCCATATGCATGTTACTGTCCTTGGTAATGCAACCAGCCCTGCTTTCTTGAATAGACTGAGCTACTGTACCACACGTGGTCAGCTGTCATGGTGCCTTGTTATTCTGCTGGCACAATTGTAAACCAATGGCTTATCCTAAGGTTCAGCCATCAATTTCAAATCCCAAAAAACTTATCTGAGGTGACCACACAAGGTCCAGAGGCTTTGGTGCCCTTCTCCACTGTAGACGGTGGTGTACAGCAAGACTTCAAAGGCCACAGTCGCCTGCAGTGAGACTTCAGTCCATGAGTGGATTGCTTTAATAAAGTGTAAATGTTCTTTCCCTGTCGCACAAAAACAATTAACATCTGAAATCAGTGGTATGAGTGTCTGAGCTGGCACCTTGTATTCCACCGTGCAAAATGAGGGCTTCAGGTCCAGCTGAGTTTCCTGCTCTTAGATCCATCCTTGAAAAGCAATTTAGAAACCAGATTCATTTAGCAATGGGGATCCTACTTTGTAATTGTGCTTATGTTTCAGTCTCGTCTTCATCCCGTGTGAATTGATAGGGTACACGCTCATGAATATTTCATCAAGTAACAAGCTGTCTGGCTCTGTTGTGTGCAGGTAGCGGGTTCTCTATTTGTAGGCATAGCCAGCCAGTAGGATATACAATTTTATAGAAATAGGCAAGCAAATCAGTATGAATCATTTATACAAAAGGCCATTTTTTATCTTTCTTATTTACATATGTAGGAACAAAGGGGAAGCAGTAAACCCAGGTTTGATACTGTTGTTCAGTTCTTCATGGGTTACAGAGGATCCGTTATTTACTTGATAATATTTAAATAATATCATTGGATAGAACAAGACAATACAAGGATATTCTTAGGGAAAGAGTAGAGGGTGATGTTTTGGGGACAACTTGGGAGCTGCAAATGTAATCCAATATCAGCAGCTCTACTAGCACTAAAAAAACAATCAAAAAGAACACAGGAATTTTTGGAAAAGCATTTCTGCTACTCTGAATACTTGAAAAATTTGAGGTTCTTAGTTCACATTTTTGATCAAAACTGTAATAAGTCCACCTGCCATCAGCAAGGCGACCTCAATACAGGTGGGAACCTACGCTACATGTTACCTCACTTGGTGCCTGTTCAGACCTCCACATTTCAGGGAGAGTTGTCGATTGGCAGGTGGGCTTATTACAGTTCTGATCAAAAATGTGACCTAAGAACCTAACATTTTTCAAGTATTCAAAGTAGCAGAAATGCTTTTCCTAAAATTTCTGTGTTCTTTTTGATTGTTTATTAGTGCTAGTAGTGTGCTTATTCTGACTCCATATCTGACAGTAAGTGTAGAAATTCATCAGGCCCATGTGGTAATGGAAGTCTGGATTGAACTGTAAGAACTTACTTCAGAATCTTGTCAGACAGTTTTCAACTCACACTGCCCTTCGGCGTGTATGATGAAGCAACGGAGTTATTCCAGGTGAATCTTGTAGCTGGTACACCAAAAGTTGTAGGTGAAAAGATGATAACTTTACAGAGTTGGTGCAGGAGAATGAGGATACAGTGCATGATGAAGACAGAAAGATAGAGAATGCTAGGAGAAGGGAGGGGTGAAACTCAGAGCACACATACAGGAAGATGAGGAGACATAACTTAAGTCATGCAAAGCGTAATAGAAATTACAATACTGATTATGAACATGAATTCATGGGTCATGACACTCCGTTCTGAAATCTTTAGATTTCACTATATTACAATTAAAAATGTTCTTGAACTGTAAGAAAGAGAAAAAACATGCAAAATATCACAGTTAAAGTCTAGATAATATTCTTAAACAGTACATTCCGTAGAAAGTAATCAATGGGAAAATCTTCGGATTGGGGAAGCCGCAAGATGCAACACTTCACCAACCAAAGTTAATCCAGTGGTAGATGTTATAGGAATGAGTACAGCTGACAGTTTCCTGATAGTATACATCTTTTCAAGGTTGTCAGCTCCTTTAGCACCTTAACCTCTCACTTTGTGAGTTCTTGTCCAAGTGAGAAACGCTGAAAGGGTATGTCTTGAGCCTTAGTTTAGGAACATGTGGTCTAAGAGGCGTTAGAACTTTCGGTGGACCCGCCGAATCTCTTGTCAGATTCAGTCTCCACAAATCAAGGACTTGCATCAGTAGGTAGTGAGCCAGAGTCCTGAAACAAGGAAACTTGGAGGACGTCATGTGGTCATGAGCACCTGAAGCAGGAGAACATTTGTTCCGCGTGAGTTGGATGAGGTCTGTAGAGATGTTTTTGACTTCAGAATTTTATGTGGGGGGACAGTTCGCAATGTTTCGAGTCTTGGAAACAGAATGCGGAGGTTTTGGAACTAGCTTGGCTTGATTTACCTAGGAGACAATTCAACAGTGTGGCTTACTGTCCTCTCCAGACATCTCAGGTAGGCTACTGCAGTATGGCTTCCATGGATGCATCGAGATGACATTGAACTTCTTTCCTAACAGCAGCGGTAAGAGTGGAACGTAAAACAAACGTGGGACCTAAGTTGCATCAACACTTTCAAAGACTTCTTCCATGCTTACACTGTGTGTTTCTCAGTAGGTTAGTGTGTTTGTGCCAGTCTACAGTTCTGTAGGTCTGTGTTCTAGTAGCATCTTACCATGAATGTAATTGGAAGTATAAATCCAAGAGGGTCGTAGACATGTTCACAACAGACAAGATTCCCTGCTTAGTGAAAGGTTTTTCACAGGGTGACACTTGAAATGTTAAACATGTCTTGTTTGGACGTCCCACAGTAAACCTTAGGCTGCGTTAATGGGAGGGGATCAGAGAGAGCAAGATTAAGGTCTTCTTAAATTGGTAGTGGTCAACAGGGAAATGCATCCATTACCTCTGGATGTTGGAGCTGATTTGTAAGCTTGAGGTTTGCACTAGACAGCTTTCTGTGTTTGGTGAGGAGATAATGCTTCTTTGCTGGTAGGGAAGGATTTAAGTCCATCATCTAATAAGTTTTCTCAACAAAACTGACGAGTGTCGGATCCAAAAACTCTTCTCTCCTGCTTGGGCGGTTCTTCTCAGTCCATAGATTGCTAGCAGGAGAGGGGGTGTTGCCAAAGAATGTACATTATCGGTAGTCTAAGACTTCACTGTTGATGTTATTGTCCTTGTGCATAAAAATCTAAGGTAATTCCTGTGATCCTTCCCCTTTCCACGATGAGCAGTGAAACATTTGTGTATGGTCAGCCATTACTGCAACAGGTTCTTGAAGGAAGCGGATTAGTACTCCTAGGAGACATTATTGTTGAGATTGGGCGGTGAGGAGGAGGTTGTGAGAGAATGTTCATTGCTGAGGCGTGGAATCAAACACAACTCTAATTTGGTTTAGGTTTGCGCGGGTGATACACGCCAAAAAGTTGGGAGGGTACCAGCTTTTCTCTTTTCCTTCTAGTGGTGGTTGCAGTTCTGGCATGGTCCCTGTCAAATTGTTTTGCATAAAGTCCACATCATGTTTCTCAGTTCTGGTTTTCTTTAAAGTTGTTTTAAAGAAGAGAATCTAGCAAATGCTTGCTTCGTAGATTGTTTGGTGTTTTGCTTTGGAGTGCGGAAAGGGTAGTAGTGTACCCAGTGTGAGTCATCTTGGGCCAAACTCCCTTTCATAATCTTAAGAAAATTATAGTTTCTCGTGCAGGTGTAGTTTGTTGTCTTCATTGTTAGACTAAAGACTGCTGATCCAAGACTGTATCCCAGGACGAGGAAGAAGGGAATGTTACTCTTCTAGATAATCGTGGTCTGCCACTACAGTGAGCTTCTCTTTTCCAGTAATGGTAGGACATGGTTGAAATGGGGTGTTGCGACTCATTTGGTAAAACATGGGTTTTGAATGAGGAATCTTAGTGGGCTTCTTCATCGGTCTATGCAAACGTTTCCTTTGATCACCAGGCCTAGATCAAGCGTTGAGCAAATGGAGCATCATGAGGTCATTTTGATTTGTGGTGTCCTTGTGTACCCGGGAGAATGTTTGCAAGCAGAAGTAGGATGTTTTCGCTATCTTGTCAAGAGGCAGGTATTTCAGTGACTATATGCCTTAGATGAGTATGATGAAGAGGCCACTCTCTGGCGTTTAGGAATGTCCTCTCTGTTGACGGTATTGTTGCATTCAACAGTGTTGGTAAGGGTTACTCTGACCTTGATGTCAAGTGAAGCTACCATGAGTCGCTTGGCATTCTTTAGAAGGACCTCTGTGACGCATGCAGGTACAAAGTGTAAGGGTTAGGTGTCTCTACACGGTTGAACAAATCAAAAGAGTTAGATCTTGCAAGTGATCGGTTGCTTTGATCATCTCAATAGGATTTACCTTTTGGACTCTTTCGGGATGATCATGAGTATACGTTGACAAGAATATCTTTGCACGACTTGTATAGAGACCTTCACCACAAACTTCTGTGCATGAGGAAGTACGGTGGGTAGGTTTACAGTTTGGTCCATTTCTCCGCCATGCTTTGCCACTGGCGGGCTGACAGGGAGGATGGCTTCCAGGCTGTATTGAGAGGATGAAGTGCTTGCACATGGTCAACTCACTGTCACATTACAATGATTAATAAAGCTGTACAATCTTTAGCTAAATGTTCTGTGGAAGCACAACATTTGAACATATCCAAAATTTTGTCAAAAGTCTTTTTGGTTCCTGAAGCGTTTCCTTTCTGAAGCGATGCATTTCTTGAGAGGATTGTGGTTTCCTGTGAAATTGGGCATAGACGATTGGGTTGTTCTAATTTTCTCACTTGATGCTTTCTGCGGGATGATGTGGTGCAGGAAGAAGTCAGTTAGTTTTTTTTACTGATACTGGTCTCTACGATTCCTGTAGAGTAGCGCAGTGGACTGTTCATATTAGGGAGGAGATGAAAGTTAGGGACGCGATACTGTATAAGAAGCTTGGGTATTTATTGGGGGACTCTGCAATGTTCTTTATGAATACAGAATTAGGAGAATGGAGGAAAGTGAAACGTGGTACTCCCTTTTGTATCTTTGACCCGAGGGCTGTCCCATTTCTTGAATATAGTATGCAGTTTGGAAACTATTGGTTTTACCCACGGGAGCAGTGTCAGGTACTGAGGGCAGGTAAGTGAGTTGTTGCTTTGGCCAAATGAAGCTCAAAGAGTGTCACTGAGTTCTTGGATTTTTCATTGTCTTGCGGGAGATTTTGGGAAACTTTGAAAAGCCGTGTAAAAGAGCATTCTTGATGGCTTAGGGGACTGCCATAGCTCCGTTCTATCTCTCCCAAGCGAGCACTAGGATCCTGCCACAGGTTTGCATATGAACAGCTCTGAGTTCTTGACAGTTCTGTGGACTGCGGGGCGAGCATGCTGACTAGCAGGTCCAGTTATTCTGAGTGTGATGCCAATATATCATTGCCCGTTACGGAAGGCACATTTCCAGATCTGTAGTTCTCAGGTCGGTTCTCACTCAAACCTAGTTGAGGCCTGTTTTAGTAAGATCACGGCGGACCATTAACTTGCAATCTTGACATGTCTGATCTTTCTGACTTTCAGGCAGGTATGTGTAGGTGAGTGTGTGAATCATGTTGTTAGTGTAGTCTGGATTAAGAGACCATAGGGGACATATGGGAGCTGAATAAGCATTCATTGTATGAGCAGGTTCTACATTCCAATTATATGTGAAGCTGGATTCGGCATGGTTGTCAGGGAGCTGGACAAATTGCTGGCATATTGGTTTTGGACCTTGATACTTTGTATTGTGGTTGCAGAGGTGTAATGGCATTGGTGCATTGTGATGTGTATGAAGGAGATACAGGATGCCGCATGGGATGTAGGACTTAATGACCTCGAATTGCAGGGATCTGCAGAAGGGATCTGTGCTTTGTTGCACTGGAGGAAAATCTGAACTGTCAGGAATGTTTTGGTGGAATTCAGTGATTCACTGTTTTTGGTTTGCACATAGTCTCTTGTGCGTTAAAAGCGGTCTTCTACAGCCACTGAACTTAGGCTCGGAGCTGACTTCCCTTCACTTCCACTAGCAGCTTGTTCCTAGAACCCTTAAATCTTGCCATGGCGGTGGCATGTTCACTACATTGTTTCTGCTGATTTCCATCTGGTCTTGGCATGCTGTCTCCTGCTTCCTTAGCTGCTGTCTTTGCTTCAAATAGACTGCCCTTTTCTGAGCTTGTCTCTGCGTCCTAGCTGCTTTCTCTGCTTCATAGCTGCTCTTTTCTGTGCAAAACTCTCCTGTTTTCTAGTAGCTCTGCTTCGGCCTCGTGTTTATGAGCTGCTTAACTGAGCGTAGGATATCTGAAGATGTGATTAGATGATCTTTTGGAATGCTTAGTAGATTGGAAAACATAGGATGATGTTTCTGCAGGTTGTGTTGTTCTTGCATTAATTTGGACTTAGTTTCACATATCAGGTTTCACGTTAATATTAAGGGTTGGGAAGCTGGCAATTCTTGTAGAGAATCTGGGCGTATTAAGCTTCTGTAAAACATCACAGTATCGGTATTTTAATTGTATAGTGGTTATTACATTGCAGAGAAGTTGTTAGGTCCTTCTGTGGTGTTGTACTTGCCAATACACTGTGAGATTGTGGGGAGATTGTGACTAAGAGTTTTCATTGTAGTAGTTCAGAAAGTATTTCACTTTTTATGCTTTCAAGGATTTTCTCTGATTTCCATGTAGGGGGGTGATAGACGTTTTGTCTCTACTAGGTTGTGGAGTAGGATTCCTCTCATCTTTGCAGCTTAGTGGTCACTGTGAGTGGTGCTGCTGCTGCCTGTTGTAACACAGAAGATATAAGATGGAGGTATAGAATGCTCTTGCTAGATAGTCTAAGCTGTTTTGAGCTGTAGCTGCGATGCACCTGCAGACTTGATGTGTGTTGTCACTGTCACAGACACTGCAGCTGTATGTGGTAATCCCATGCTGAAGCTGTGAGTTAATCTTGGTTTTAAACCATATTTTCATATTCTGATCATATTCGACAGCAGATGTAGAAACTTATCAGGCATGTGGGTAATGGGAAGTTGGATTGAACTGTAAGAAACTTACTTCAGAATCTTGTCAGAAGTGTAAACTCAAACTGCTCGGCGTATTATGAATAAGCACAGGAGTTTATTAGGCTGAATCTTGTAGTTGTCACAAAGTAGTAGGTGAAAGATGATAATTTCGAGTTGGTGCAGAGATGAGGAATACATGTTGACTGAGACAGAAAGTAGAGAATGCTAGGAGAAGGGAGGAGCTGAATATCAGAGCACACATAACAGGAAGAGAGAGAGGACAAACTAAGACAATGCAAAGCAGTAATAGAATTACAATACTGATTAATGAACTGAAGGTCATGGGACATGACAGTTGATCGTAGTATTGATTTGTGTTTGTATTTTGTGCCACACCAGGCGGGTGTATAACTCATTTTTTCAAAAAAACTTTTTGGATGTGCAGACCACACATTGTTTCTCTAAACTTGGGAGCTGCAGTCAATGGGCTGTGTTAGCTAGGACAGCCACACAGCTGACTTTACCACAAAACATAAGACCAAAACAGTATCCTGTCCCTCCAGTAAAGAACCACTGATATAACTGGACTTTTATCGACACTGGTGCTAGGGTTAGACTGGATCACAAGGGAACTTTACTGGACTAATGGGCTCAAGTGGCTTAACAGAAAGCACACTCAGTCCAAGCTGATTTGGTGTCCATGATAATTGCCCGTTTCTTATGGGTTGGTTCACAAACCCCTTATTAAAGAGGTTACCCAGTCCCCTGAATTTATTATTAAATATAGCCAGGCTGGGAGAAAATAGAAAATAAGTTAGAGTATGTTCATGGGGCGTATTGTGATTCTTAACTGTGCATGTGCCACTTACCTTCGCTGTGAAGGATGCAATGGCCAGCAGTATTTTAACAGCATGTTTGGCCTCTATTCAATGTCATCTTTTGGCGGTAGCGCGCTCGTTTCGCGCTCGGGAAAAGACCGCCAGGTTATCATAGCACTCAATAAGTGCTATAATTTTACTGTATTTGCGGGGCGTTCCTTGGGCACATTGCAGCGCAATTACATGTTGAAGGACGTGCCGGAAATATGTTGTGTGAACATACCCTTATACTCCCTCCTTCCTATGGATCTGCCTCTCTGTTTCGTGCGACAACTGGAAGATGTTCGTGCTCCATTGTGAGTGAATGAAATACAAGCTTCTTCTGTGAGTAACTTTTTTTATATTTTACTTCAGCCTGGGTGTATTTAAATATCATTTCTATTGCTACTAGCACAATCTCATTTCATGACTGTTGATGAATAAGATGTATGACAAAGATGAATTAAAGTGGAAGGAATTCAGATTAATTTGCTCTGGTGGCCAAATGGCATACATTTCTGTGTGGTGGAAATCATATTACAAAGTTAATTTATACAATGGCCTAACTGAGCTCCTCTGACCATGTTTTTTCTAGGAAATGTTTGACGTCATTTTGGATGAAAACCAACTTGAAGACGCATGTGAACATTTAGCAGACTATCTAGAGGCTTACTGGAAAGCCACCCACCCTCCCAGCAGCAACCCACCTAATGCACTCTTATCTCGGACATTAACTACAGCACCGCTTCCTGCAACTCCTTCTTCAGCCTCGAATGAAGTTAGTTAATTTGGGAGCCAATGTATTAGGCGTCAGTGTATAAGTCTCCACATTTCTTGTGGCCATAAACATTAGACTGTATTAAAACTGTCGATTTTGGTGGCACTTCTAGACAGCCTAATGTGTAAAAGGGTTTTGAGCATACCACTGACAGATGTTAAGGAATATGAAGATGTTGAATTTCAAATCCCGATTCTTTTGTGGTTGTGAAGGTGAGTGGCAGCGCCTAACTCCCCTCTCCCCATTGAGAAAACATGCATGCTCGATTGTACTAAGTGTACATGTGTATTGGGATATCACCAAGTAGTCCAAAACAAAATGAAGGAAGCAGCACCACTGCATGTTACATTTATTCATCTGTTTTTGAAGAGGTGCTGCTTCCTTCATTTTGTTTTGGGACTACTTGCATGTAAGGCTATGTTCACACAGAGTAATTGTGACGCATACAGTTCGCGCGAATAGGTATGTTCGGATGTGTCGTCGCGCTGATTAGCACATACTTTCAAAGCACGGGGGAGCCGGCCCCATTGAAATGAATTGTCAGCAGCAAGTAAGCGCCGCAAACAATTCAAATGAGAGCTATGAATTACTGTAATTGCGGCGTGCATTTTGCCACGTAATAAAGGTTTCATAGTGGCGATTGCGGCGCGAATTACTCGGCAGTTTAAGCCATGTGTACATCCTTGTTGTCAGACTATAGAAGCTTTTCCTTATTTATATATATATATACTATTTAATATATATTTATTATATATAGGTATATATATATTTATATACTATATCTTATATCTATTATATATATAGCTTTTATATCAGGTATAGGTGGAGCGCGAGCATGTGTCAAACAAAGAAATTTTAATGTCCCTTTTAATGATTTGTACTGTTTCTAGTGTGAGCTTCCTACTATTAAATAGCTGGTGTTGAACTGCATTAAGTCTACCGAAAATGTAATGAAAACACACTACAAAAGTGCCTTACTTTGGGAGAGATACTATTCAGGAAATAATTTTCTTCCATTGGACAACCTCCTTAAAGGGGTTTTCTCACCATGATGTTTTACAGAGTCGCAGGCAGCTTCAGATTCACATTGTCTCATCAAGCTGTGGGTGGTTCTATAGCAGCAATTAGCATTTTTAGCTTCTTTATAACTGAGGGTTATGAAGACATAAGTGCAGGAGATAAACAAAGCTACAGTGCTCCGAGGAGTGAAAACAAGTGCATGATCTAATATTGTAAGAGATAAAGTGGGACATGTATGAAAACTATCTTTGTTGTCCATAGCAGCTAATTAGAGCTCCCCTTTCATTTGTCCAGAGCACTGGAAAAGGGAACTCTAATCGGTTGCTATGGGCAAAGTCTTAGGCCTAGACAGTTTTCATACATGTGGCCCAAAGTCTCTGCTACGTCCGACCATGGTGACATCACTTCCTGCGCTCTCTCTAATCAGGAACGGAGAGCAGATTGGTTACTGGAGAAACCTGTGTGCACTCAGAGCAGATTCAATCTCTCTTATCTCCTGACCAAGGCAATATTAAAACAGCAATGTATTTAGTAAAAGTCTTCATTTACTGTTCCCTACATGTTGAAAGCTAATCATTGTACTGAGAAAACCCTTCAAGGTCTTTTGTTGACCAGCTGAAAGTGCGATGATCTGTGTTGTACAAGATATTTTTACCAAACTTATTTTGTATTCTTAATCCACTCTAAGGGTTCCCAAGGAGAACAGAAAAGTGACCCTCCATTGCCTGAAAGAACCGGGTCCATAGAAGAAGAGGCACCTTCCGAAGAGAAAGTGACTAGAAAGTCTCAGCACCGATCTTCCTCCTCCGCACAGCACCACAATCATCGAAGTGGAGTAAGCAGAGGCCTGTCCAGACAGGAGACGTTTGATAACGAGCCACAGGACACCAGAGACTCCGTTTACCTAGAGCCAAAGGATGACTACTCTTCCGAGCATGCTGATCCTCAGGAATCCCACCGGGATCATAATCATAGAGACGAATCACATGGAGGTAGCGAACACAGACACAAAGAGTCTCGACATCGGACAAACGACCAAGACAGGGAGCAGGACCACAACGAATGCAACAAACCCCGCAGTCGTCACAAATCAAGAGAACGATATTCGGAAAGGGACGGAGAGGTTTCCAGGAAACGCAATGATAACGAGTGGAACCGGGATGTTTACATCCGACAGTAACTTTTGACACCTTTCTATGTCTCGACTTTTTTTTTTTCCAATCTTATATAAGCCCCCTTACAAATTGTTTGCTCCCATGTTGTAAAGCATATAGCACCCTCTTCTGTATTTTCTATGTTTTTCTTCTTTTTCTACTATTATTCTTTTTTTTTTTTGTGGCTATTGCTGATTCAGCACTAGCATAGGGTATTCTTTTTACTCTTTTCACTTTGAATTGCCATGGTTCCTCTACAGATCTGTTACCAAACCATGTGTTTAGCCGTTTTCTGTGACAACCACTTGAATGCTGTACGTTGCCATCAAGATATTGTTGCTGTTCTAAAGCAAGTGATAATGTTTTGTAACCTCCTATTTTTAGAAAAAACCCTATTTCGGGCATAAAAATTGTGTTTTCAACTTTTTTTTTTTTCTTCCTTCCATACGTGTTCCACTTTTGCACTGTTAGATCTCTATATTAATAATATGTTGTGGCTGCAAAAGTGATATCAGACTTGTGAAGAGACTACTAAAACATTGCATTTATTTTTGTATTTTTGTAATGCACCCACCTACTTTGAATGTTTCAAAGCCACTATTTATTTTATTTTTTATGATTTTTTTTGATTTTCGGCCTCCCGTCGTCTACGTTTGAAAGCAGAGTTAAATATTGCCTTATACTCACTATGTTTCAGATGAATTTTCTATGTAATGTTTCTCTATGTTGGTTACGTTTTTGTTGTTTTCTTAGCCCTGCATGGTTAATTGTTTTGACTGTACAGCGTTGTACGTTTTTACATCATGCTTTAATAGTCAGTGACTGGAAGTAGCATGGAGACATAACGGTTAGGACTCTTTTCATTGATGGATAGTTAGAATATATAGATGAATCACCTACTTTACTCAAGTTCAACAGCAAAGTGGTTGATTTATTGCTAGTTAGGTCATCATTTTAATATTAGCTGTATAATTTATTTTTTGCAGAACCACTGTTATAAAGGGGTAATTCCAAAGTTTAATAAGAATGAAAAGATATTTAGTGATATTTATTTGCAGATACCTCTGTCCATGTGATTAAAATCAAACATTTACACCAAATTTTAAAGGGGTTGTCTACGATTAGAAATTAAATTAATTGGTATATCAGCTTTTGGTGCTGTCACACAGTGTGTTTTTTTTCGAGTGTTTTTGATGTGTTTTTTGTGCAAAAAGGCACAGCAAATAATGCTGTACATTTCTGCACAAAAACACATCCAAAAATGCACCAAAAATGCAGCTGCATGTGAAAGCACTCTAAGGGTATGTTCAAATGGCATTTTTGGATCCGTTTTGGATCAGAAAATTGCATCCAAAAACGCAGCAGTATCGCACCCTATAGTTTTAAATAGGGCTCCTGCTACATCTTTCAGATCAAGAACTGACATGACAATTCTTAGAACGGATCCGAAATACGCATCCGAAAGACGCATGTAAACACACATCGGTAAGTAAATCACTCTGCACATTGTTAGATTGTGTTTGGGGTCATTTAGACGGATTCAAACAAGCATCTAATAAAGTATGTTCACTCGGACCCAACACGTTCTATGAACATACACGGCACAGATCAAATACTGGTCAGGAAATCCCGACCGGTATTTGGTCTGTTTCTTACACACAGGGGGACGGCTTTTGTCTGCGGTTTCCGCCTGAAAACCGGGCTGAAGAATGAACATGTTCTATGTTTTTCGGACCGCCAGTGGTGTAAAAAACCGTCCGTCAGAGAATCCATGCAGTGCGGACTGCTGCAAGGATTTTCTATTAAGGTCCATGTAAAAGGTTGACAGCCGGTTTACAGAGTCTTTCAAAACTGAAAACTGTCTGTAAATCCGGCTGAAAACCCATGCCGTGGGCACATGCCCTAAAGGTGCTTTCACACACAACTGTGTTTTTGGTGAGTTTTTGATGCATATTTTTGTGCACAAAAAAAAAAAAATGCATAAAAAATGCACCAAAACGCAGCTGTGTGTGAAAGCACCCTTAGGCTATGTTCACACGGCTTAAAATGAGACGTATCTCGCCCCGTTACGTCTCCTCTCCCCGCTCGAACAATACGGCGAGCAGGGAGAGAAGTGACATGTCAATTATTCACAGCGTATGCGCGCCGAGAATAATGAATGTCTATGGGGCTGGCGGGCTGCCAGCACCCCCCCACCCCCACCTCCCACTTCCGCTCCCGTCCCCGTACACACGGCGTAATTGTGGGGCGAAATACGTCCCGCAATTACTGCCGTGTGAACATAGCCTTAGTCTTATTCACTTGAGTGGGGATGAGCTGTAATTCCTGACACTAAATAGAATTTGCCATACTACTCAATTTCCCCTAAATGCAAGGTCTATTTATCCATTGGTATTTTGCAATACCAGACACAGCCCATAGTCATGAGTGGTGCTGTTCCTGGACACAAAGCTAACTTTTTTTTTAGACTAATCCTGGACAACTCTTTTAACATGGTATAAGTGTAACTGAGGATCATTGGCATTATTTGAAGATTAGCGAGTGGGGACATTTACATCCAGAATGGATTGGACCGTACTGGCAGCAAAAATTCTGGGCCTTATGTATGAAAACTGTCCGGCATTAAGACTGTCTTTATTGCCAATAGCAACCAGTCAGAGCTCATAGCAACCAATCAGAGCTCATCTTTCATTTCATGTAGTTCTGAAAAAAATGAAGACTGAGCGCTGATTGGTTGCCATGGGCAATAAAGACAGTCTGATTGCTAGCCGGTTTTCATACATAAAGCCCTATATTTTTATTGGTGTAGACTTGTGACGCTGCTGTAAGGTCCTCCCCATTACAGGAGATGGACTATGAAAAATATGGAGTAGATGGATCTCTCTTTTATTCAGATGCTCGCAGATAGGGAGGCAGCAAAATGATTTTGGTGAACCACGAGTCATTGTTATACAAATAAGAGCTCCTGTCATACAATGGAGGCAGCCAATCTGTAGCCATAAGTCGAGGCTGCATTCAAACCCCGGTACCTGAGGCGGTGTAATGCTTCATTTTCCCTGTGCTGGTGCTGTAGGGAAAGGAAATACTTACTGCTAGTTCTTCTGCTAGCTTACAAATTACAGCTGCTCGCTTGATTCCACAAAAAGTTAGACAAGTGATCAACTAATTTTTTGAGGAGTCTCCTTGCAGAAATTAATTTTCCAAATCATTAGCTTAAGAGACGTCATGATTAGGGGGGTCCTGCAAACATATTGTGCAGAGCCCAAAATATTTAAGTTAGGCCTCCGGTCATTAGAATATAGACTATGGCCCTTTTACCTAACTTACGTGGGTCATATTCAGTGCTGGGATCATATGCAGAATAAGTATTTTGACTCAAATATCAGAACATTGCATTTTGAAAAAGTTCTTAATGTGTGAAAGGAGGCCTCTAATCCGATCTAAAGAACTGGTAAATCAGTGCTTACAGTGAACCTGTTGGAAAAGCTGAGCTCTATAGACTTTTATGATTTGATGCTGAATTTCTGAGTAAAAAGCAAAGTATATTCTGACAGGAATTCTAAAAGAGAAAGTGAAAATCTTGCTTACCCCACCCACACAGTGACTGACTGTTTGCACACATACAGCATTCCCAGGAGCAGTGTGTGTACAGAGCTAAGTAAGCAAGACTTTCACTGTTTCTTAAGGAGTCCTATAAGAATTTACTCTCCTTATTATTTAGAAATCCTGTTCCAAAGTATTAGTTGATTTAATATAGAGAAAAATAGAGTTTAAGTTTGCCTATGACAAAATAGTTAGTAAGGTAAAATCTTATAATCCTCACAGATCAGAGCTTCTCTCCTTTTATGATATCCTGCAACCAGATAGAGTAGCATAAACCACCTGCCACACATTGATTATAGCAGACCACAGGTAAAAGTGTTGCTGCTGTAAACTAGATTTGGCAAGAGATCATGGTAACAAAGAGAATCGGCTGCAAAAATCATACTAAGAAATTAAGTTAAAATTCCCAGGGAATTGGGGATAATATTGACATCTGTGGAAATTTAGAATTCTGGCAAATTTATCCGGGGTATTTGAAGGGTTTTTTTTAATTTTTCCCCTGGATTTTTTTTAGGATTTAATTTTCAAACCCGCCTAAAAACCTGACCGTGTGAACATTGCTTTACAGTTTTTTTTGTGCATTTGGCATGGCTCGGGAAACCCCCTTTTTAACGATTGTGGGACCCCCAGTGATCAGACATTTATCACCTAATCTGTGAACAGATGATTAATGTCTATAGTTGCACAACCCCTTCTAAGGTGGTTACACTCACAACGTTTTTGGAAAAAACACTGACGCAGTTTTTATGCTGTGTTTTTTTTCCAGCAAAAAATAGACCAGGAGGGATATAAAACCTTTCCTTTTTATTTTCCCCTTTCCCTTTTTTCAATCCACTTTGGACTTTCCTCCAAAACTGCACTACAAACGATGGGGTTTTTTCAACAAATTATATTATAAACCCCATAAAAGAGACTGCGTGGTTTAAAAAAAAAAAAAAAACAATATAATAAATATATATAATTTAATTAATATTAAAAAATTTTTGATAAATTTTAGTTTAAACTTTTTCTATTCATGATAAAAACAGCCCCCCAAAGATCTTTTTTTGACTGGAGATCAATATGTCCGTGCAGTTCAGTAGACACCATGTCATACTTTATTTTAACTGTGGGGGCGCTGTAGAGAAATTTTAAAATTTTTTTTCCCAATTCCAAGGGTATAGCTGACACGATCCCCAAGCAGCAGACACCCTGCACCCCCCAAATTTTCGTTTTTTCTTCTAAGGGATTCCAGAAACGACAAAACTTTAACACGGTTTTGATCACTGTATACACATATCTACAACAGGAAACCGAAAGGGAATTCAGCAGCTTATTTTTTTTTCCTGCAATCCATTAAAAGTTTATCAGCACTATTGAGAAAAAATGTATTGTCCTCCAGCACCAAAAAAGGAAGAGTTTCTAAAACATAACTTTTAATTCAAAAAACGTATAAAATCCATGGCTCCAAAATCACTGACGCATTTCAAGCGGAAACTGCTTTTACTCGTACAGTTTATTTTCCTCATTGGTTAACTGAAATCTGCAATGATTCCACAGTTGTGAAAATGCTTTAGATCTGTGGCAAAATCCAGAACTGCAGATTTTAAATACATAGGGGCACATGTATGAAGATCGTCGCGTCGAGGTGGCCGTTTTCACGTTTTTTTCTATGAAAACTGCGCCTGATTTATGGCCGTGCCCGAAGTGCACTCATAAATGCGGTGTAAAGTTCCCCGCCCGCCTGTGTGTGAGGCGCAATGCGGAACTTAGGCGCAAAGTAATGCGCCTAACGTATTAAGTTTCAGACAGGCTGGAAATCAAGATAAATCATTAAGCATGTCAAGTGAATAGAAATCCTGCTTGGGGGACCACAGGTCCCACAATACCTGTACTGTGCTGGCTCTTGCTGCATATACTAAATAGAATAAAAGGTGAAAGCAGCAAAAAAGCATCTCCAATTGTTGGTGTTAAAAATGAAAAAAATTAACATCAGTACAACATCATCAGTGGTTTAATTTAAAGGAGTTGCCATTACAGCTCTCAGCCCTAAGTCAGTGAGCCTGCAGTGATTTTGAGGGGCGTGCTTCTTGTCTGCCTCTTCTCTCCCTCTTCCCCCCTCCCCTCAGCAAACAGAAAGCTCTCCTCCATAACTTCTATACAGCAGGGGGAGGGGGGGGCGAGGGGGTTTGCTGCCAGAGTTAACCCTGTGTGTGCCTGCCTAGGTCTGCTGCAGCTCTTGCTGCTCGTCTCCACATCAAGGAGACAGGAGAGGGCTGATCTATGAGTGTGGAGCCAGAGCAGGGGGATGAAAGGTTCCTATACCCCTGCTTAGCATACCAAATCTGCACATCTCCAGCAACAAACAGACCTGTCAAACAGACAAGGGCAGCTGTGAAGTGTTACATACCCCAGGATGTGTCACTAGTACACCAGAGCATGAACCCTTCACATGTCCCCTGATTTTGTATAGTATTAGTAAAGTTACAGCTCCACAGACACATCATGATTATAGTAACACACAGGGTCACTGCTGTCACAATCTATCTGTGTAGAGAGCAGGAAAGCAGGCACACACAGGGTTTAAACCAGGCCAGCAGGGCCACAGAAGCCAAGACCTCCCCCTCCCTTCACTACAGAAGCATTCTGTGCAGGGGGCTCTCTGCTCAGATCCCGTATTCAAAGGTGATGAGTCATACAGACCTGACGCCAGTGAGATAAGGATCAACAGGTCAGCTGCTATAGAAATTTGAGAAGCTGATGTACTCCTACTAACAGGGGTTTCCTCAAAATCAGTAGGACATAGTAATGAACATATATTGCAAGCTGCTTGTTTTTTAAGGATCTTTTAATTAAAACCCAATCATTGTAGCGAGACAACCCCTTTAATGTAAAATTAGTTTAATTTTCTCAGAAATTTTAAGACATTTTATAGCTGTTATTTCGTTCTTTTGAGATATTATATATATTTCCATTATTTTTAAATGATCAACTTTTTCAATACATTGAAATCTTTTTTATAAAATTAATTAATTCATTTATTAATTAATTAATTTTATTTACAAATCATTTTTTATTATGTACTTTTGTAATGTACTTTTTTCCCCCATTAAAAAAATTGCTGCTCCACTTCCCCCGCCTCTGGTCAGGTAGACCACATTAAACTGGTCTGCCTGTCGGGCTGAAAAATGCGCCTCACTTTCCCGACCCACTTTTTCATAATGTTGGATTTTTCGAATCTAGTGCACCCCGCCCCTAACCCCACAGGGGCCCCCTTCATTTTTGGTGCATCGAAAGTGGCAAAGTTCACCTAACATCACATTAGTGGTCCCGACAGCGGGCCGTCACAGGAGGCGTTTTATACGCTGAAAAAGCGAAAACCTGTTCTTACTTTCCCCCCAAGATTTTTTTTAAACTTCTGTTACCATATTCTGCTACAAAATCCGAAGAGGAAAATCTGAGAAAATCTAATTTGCGAATGCAGATTTTATTGCATAATTGCGGCAGGGTTAGCAATGTGGAAAATAAAACCCCTTTTTGCCCATTTGCACATCTAAAAAGTAAATGTACAAAGGGAAATGTAGTGGATTTTCTGCACCCATCGCATAAAAAAATTTCCCTGTTTTAACCGTGAAACTGGGATGGATTTTAAAAAGTCCTAAAGTTGGTCAATTTTGCCATAACTGTGGAAACAATCTCCATCAAATCCACTTTGAAATTGAACTGCAATGAGGATTTTAAATCTGCAGAATCCCAAATTTTTCTTTTCGGATTGCGCACATTTTTTTACCATTGACTTATAGGAAAATTATTTGGGAAATTTTTTTCATATGTTTTTTTTTTTTCTACATTAGCATATTCTACTCAACCATTTTAAAAAATCCGCACCAAAATCTGCATGATTTGGTGTGGATTTTCATTGCGCCCTTGCTTTTTCCCTAACTTCCGCACCTTTTACAGTCACAAGTTACGTTTCCACACAGGAAAGGCCACAGGTTGTAGACCACTGATGTTTGCAGCAAATGGTAGGGGTGTAGTGAGGAGGGGGCTACCAGGGCACGTGTCCTGAGTGATGAGTGCCATCGGGGAGCACCAACACACCATAATGCCTTGGATTAAAGGGGTTGTTCCACTATAGACATTAATGGCATATCTGCAGGATCAACGTGTGGTAGGTGCGGGTCTCGCTCTGGGACTCACATCTATCACAAGAGAGGGTCCTGGAAACCTCTCCCTTTGCCACAGTGGTTTGGGCGGAACTCTCCCCCTTTTAAAATTTAATGGGGAGTCTCAAGTAGGCCAAATAGTATGAAATTTCGGACTGGGGTCCCAATTAAAATGTTAAAGATGCCAGTATGGGTTGGCAAACAGGAAAATTACTTATAAGGTAACTAATATATTAGCCAACATATTTTAATAGATCTACATTTTGGGTTTTTCAAAGAAAATGCTACACTCTGGGTTTCCCCCATTGTATGTCAAAAGTAAGATTCTTTATGGATTCTCTATGAAACCCTGTATTTAATGAACTGTGCAGAAGTCATAAATCTCCTTAAAAAATACAGAAAATCTATATTTTTTTTTGGGGATTATTTTAAGAGAAAATATTAAGCTTTAATCACTTGCACCAGTGAGTATTACAATTTTTCCCGCGATTTTTCTTTAAAAACCACTCCTAAAATTCCCAAATTTCCTTTTTTTGGGTTGACAATAACACACTTTGGTAAAATGTTTGTTTTTTCTGTTATTTTGGGGTTTTTTTCAATGAAAAAAAAAAGAGATTTCAATCTAAGCTTTGTTGAATACTGTATATGCATATTTGTGGGATGTTTATTTTCAAGAATCCGATTTGTAAGCATTTGTATATACTTCAGAACGGCCTTTGTAGATATTGGACTGTAGGTTTCCGTAGACATGTCGGACTGTTAATTGGATTTATTTATTTATTATGCTATATTACAAATGGTGGCTGTGAAAAAACATGTTATTCTTAACATGTAGAAATCTACAACAAACAAGAGAATGATGTTCCAATAAATCTAGCGTTCTTTTTTTCCTATCTGTCAAGTCAAAAGCATTTTCAAGTCAAATTCCATTAATCGAAAAAAGTGGCCTGCATCTCCAAAGACTGGAAGCGGTGCCATTGCTGCAACGTCAATGCAAACCCCACAAGAGCAGATCAGCAGCGCACTGCAGATGCCGAGAGGCAAACGCTGAGTAGATCAATTATTTTAAAGCGCATTTCTGCTACATTGTGTGTACATAAAAATCTGACACTATTTACACATATTTTTCATCAAAACTATGAGGGCCTATCCACCAGCGGTAAGGTGGTCTCAGTTAAAGGGGTTTTGCCACAAAGTAGAATTGATGTAGGAAGCTTGCAAAATGAAATAACAAACATTTTCACCATTCATTATTAGTAAAAATTCTGCACCGTTCTTGTTTTAGCTGCTCCTTTAGTGATCCATTGTTTACAGCTCGTCTCCAGGGGATACGACCAGGGTTGAGAGCTCCTCAGTCCCTGGTCGCACAGGGCTCAGACATCACTTTCTCCCTCTCATGCTGCTACTGAGTTTTTCAACCCCATGGCTGTCATTCTACTCCCTTCCTCTGTACTCTTTAGTAATTAGTCAAACAGTGCAAAAAAATAAAAAAGAAACCTCAATGAGGTCTGTGCATTGATATAGAGAAAAAAAAAACACAGGTTTGGTTCCTGCAGGGATTTGAACCTAGGACCCTTGTGCCTGGAGGCAAAAACTTTACCTCTCAGCTACTCACAATGCTTTACATTAAAAAGACCTTTCCTTGCCTTTCAGAGAGGAAAGGCCTGGTGATATCATCCTGCTGGGTCACATGATATGCAATTCAAACAAATCACACGCTCCCTTCTGAGCACACAGAGCTGAAGAGCTGGATGCAGGAGGTATGAGATGAGATCGTGGCAAAACCCCTTTAAGTTGGCCTACTCTACAGCTTTGTCTACTCGGCATACGTTGAAATAGTGCCGGAAATCCAACAGTATTTTAACTTTTCAGTACCACGGTTTTTGGTGCCGGTCTGTGCAAACACAAAACGTTGTCAGATTTCGGCTGGCCCAGTACAATGAACTGTATAGGAAGTCGCCAGAAAATAGAACATGTTCTATGTTCCAGTGGAGGACTGGTGGTTTAGAAATCTTACAGCAGCTCGGATTTTCTATCGCTGTCTATGGGCATTGGTTACAGTGGGATTTTCGTTGGATTCTAAATACTGAACCCGAATAAAAACCAACCACAAACCAGTGCTGTGGAGACCTAGCCTAAGGGTCTGTCCACACGGCAAGGGTTTTTGGTCAGTTTTTCAGCCGGATTTTGAAACCATCTGAAAACCAACTGTTAACCATCCCCATAGACCTCAGTAGAAAATCTACCCTGTAAGTCTACACAGCTGTTTTTCTGCTGGATGGATTTAAAAACCGAAAAACTTGGAACACACACATTCTTCTGTCTGAAAATTTACTATGGAAGTCAATGGGAACCGAGCAGAAAGTCAGTGAACTGCTTTTTGCATTGATTTTGAACACATTTTGGGCAGATCTGCCCAGAAAAAAACCTCAATGCTGCTCTATGATGCACTATAGCTCTCACCTATAATGCGGGTGTCTGTACATTTTTACTAGAAGGTCCTCAAGTTCACTTCCTGGTCTGGATGGAAGAGGATGTATCAGCACAACTCCCACAATGCACCACCCTATGGACATGGACATTTCCAGATGAGCTGACTGGAGCAGAAAAAGAACATGTCTGGCTGCGATATAACCAAAATGGGCGCTGCAAGCTCAGGGAGGGACTACTGGGTGGAGGAATAAAACACATGGTGTCTTGCACCAGTCATGAATTCATTAAACTCACTCCACCTTTCTGCAGAACGACAGTCCGAAAACTGACGGAGATCCGATGTATCTGGGACCCTCATAGTCAACAGCAGTCTGGCTGTGTAGTCAGGAGCCCCCTATAACAGCAGTCTGGCTGTGTAGTCAGGAGCCCCCTATCACAGCAGTCTGGCTGTGTAGTCAGGAGCACCCTATAACAACAGTCTGGCTGTGTAGTCTGGAGCCCCCTATAACAGCAGTCTGGCTGTGTAGTCAGGAGCCCCCTATAACAGCAGTCTGATTGTGTAGTCTGGAGCCCCCTAAAACACAGTCTGGCTGTATAGTCTGGAGCCCCCTATAACAGCAGTCCCGGCTGCTGTAGTCTTGTGACCCCCTATAACAGCAGTTTGGCTTATATTCTTGAGCCGCCCTATATCAGCAGTCTGGCTGTGTAGTCTGGAGCCCCCTATTAACATCATCTGGCTGTGTTAGCCTGAGCCCCCTTATAACAGCAGTCGTGGCCTGCTTAGTCTGGAGCCCCTAAAACAGCAGTCTGGATGTATAGTCTGAGCCCCTATACATCAGTCCTTGGCTGTATAGTCTAGGCCCCCTATAACAGCAGTCTGGCTGTGTAGTCTGGGGCCCCCTATAACAGCAACAATCTGGTGTGTATCTGGAGCCCCCTATAACAGCAGTCTGGCTGAGTAGTCTGGAGCCGCCTATAACAGCAGTCTGCTTGTAGTCTGGAGCCCCCCAATTACAGAGTCTTGGCTGTTTATCTTGTAGCCCCTATAAACAGCAGTCTGGCTGTGTGAGTTAAACTGTAGCCCCGCCCTAATAACAGCATTCTGGCTGTGTAGTCCTGTAGCCCCCTATAACAGCAGTCTGTCTGTATAGTCTGGCGCACAACCCCCCTATACGGCAGTTTGGCGTTATAGTCTGGAGACCCCCCTATAAACAGCAGTCTGGCTGTGTAGTCTGGAGCCCCTATAAAGCAGTTCCTGGCAGTGTAGTCCAGGAGCCCCCTAGTAACCAATAAGTCCGGGCTGGTGTATTTGGAGCCCCGCCCCCTAAACAGTAGTCTGGCTGTGTAGTCTGGGGGCCCCCCCCTATAACAAGTAGTCGGCTGTGAAGTCTGGGAAACCACCCTATAACAGTAGTCTGGCTGTGTAGTCAGGAGCCCCCTATAACACGCAGTCTGCTGTGTATCTGTAGGCCCTAAAAGAGCGAATTTCTGCAGTGTAGTCTGGAAGCCCCCTATAAGAGTAGTCTGGGCTGTTGTTTATCGGAGCCCCTATAACAGCAGTCCATGGCTGTATAGTCCAGGGAGCCCAAATAACAGCAGTCCAGGTGTTATAGTCTGGAGGCCCCTATAACAGCAGCTGGTTGTATAGTCCCCTGGAGCCCCCTATAACAGTAGTCGGTTGTATATTCTGGAGCCCCTATACAGCAGTCTGGCTGTATAGTCTGGAGCCCCCTATAACAGCAGTCCTGGTTTTGTAGTCTGGAGCTCCCTATAACAGCAGTCTAGCTGTGTAGCATGGAGCCCCCCCAATAACAGCAGTCTGGCTGTATAGTCTGAAGCCCCTATAACAGCAGTCTGCTGTATAGTCTGGATCCCCTATAACATCAGTCTGGCTGTATAGATCTGAAGCCCCTAAAACAGAGCAGTCTGATGTATAGTCCTTGAGCCTCCTATTAACACAGCAGTCCTGGCTGTATAATAGCCCTGGAGGCCCCTATAACAGCAGTCCTGGCTGTAAGTCTGGATCCCCTAGAACAACAGTCTGCTGAATAGTCTGGAGCCCCTATAACACAGTCTGCTTGTGTAGTCTGGGGCCCCCCTATAACAAGCAGTCTAGCTGTATAGTCCCTGGAGCCGCCTATAACAGTAGTCTGGCTGTGTTATTCTGGAGCCCTCTATACAGCAGTCCTGGCTGTGTATATCTGGAGCCCGCCTATAATAGCAGTCTGCTGTGTAGTCTGGGCCCCATATAACAGCATCTGGCTGTGTAGTCTGGATCCCCTCTATAACAGCAGCAGTCTGGATGTGTGGTATGGGAGCCCCCTAATAACAGCAGTCTGGTTTGTAGTCTGGAGGCCCCTCCTATAACAGCAGTCTGGTTGTGTAGTCTGGGAAAGCCCCCCTATAACAGCAGTCTGGCTATGGAGTTCCCCTGAGCCCCCATAACAGCAGTCCTGGTTGTGGTAGTCTGGAGCCCCCTATAACACTCTGGCTGTGTGACCCTGGATCCCCCTATAACAGCAGTTCTGGCTTTGTAGTCTGGGGCCACCCTATAACAGTCAGTCCTGGCCTGTGTAGTCTGGTGCCCCCTATAACAGCAGTCTGAATGTGGTGGGTCTGTAGCCCCCTATAACAGCAGTCGGCTGTGAAAAGTCCTGGAGCCCCCTATAACAGGCAGGTCTGGCTGTAAACGTCTGGAGGAGCCCCCTATAACCAGCAAGTCTGGCTGTGTAAGGCTGGAGCCCCCTATAACAGTAGTCCTGGCTGGTAGTCTAGAGACCCCCTATAACAGCAAGTCTGGCTGGTAGTCCTGGGCCCCCCTATAAAAGCAGTATCTGTCTGTGTAGTGTGGGCCCCCCTAATAACAGCAGTCTGCTGTGGTAGATGTGGGCCCCCCCTATAACATGCATTTGCTGTAGAGTCTGGAGCCCCTCTATAACAGCAGTCTGGGCTGTCTAGTCTGGAACCCCCCCTATAACAGCAGTCCATGCTGTAGAGTCCCTGAGCCCCCCTATTAAGAGCAGGTCTGGATGTGTAGTCGTGAGCCCCCTATAACAGCAGTCAGCTGTATAGAGTCTGGATCCCCAGAACAACAGTCTGGCTGTATAGTCTGGAGCCCCCTATAACAGCAGTCCCTGGCTGTGTATGTCAGGGCCCTCCTATAACAGCAGTCCTGGCAGTGTAGTCCTGGGAGCCCCCTATAACAGCAGTCTGTTTGTGTATCCGTGAGCCCCCTATAACAGCGAGTTTTGGCTGTATAGAGTCTGGACCCCTATAACGCAGTCCCGGGCTATTTGTGTATCTGGGGGCCCCCTATAAACAGCAGTCTGGTTGTGTAGTCCTGGAGCCCCCTATAACACAGTCCTGGCTGAATAGTCTGGAGCCCCTAAACAGCATCTGGCTGTGTATCTGAAGCCCCTATAACAGCAGTCTGGTTGTATAGTCTGGAGGCCCCCTATAACAGCATCCTGGCCTGTGTATCCTGAATCACCTTATAACAGCAGTCCGTCTGTGTAGTCTGGATCCCCCTAAAGACAGCAGTCTGGCTGTAAGTCTGGAGCCCTATAACAGCAGTCTGGCTTGTAGTCTGGATCCCCCTATAACAGCATTCTGGTTGTGTAGTCTGGAGCCCCCTAAAACACAAGTCTGGCTGTATAGTCTGGGACCCCTATAACTTCAGTCTGGCTGTAATATTCTGGGGACCCCTATAACAGCAGTCTGCTGTGTAGGTCTGGACCCCCCTATAACAGCATACTGGCTGTGTAGTCTGTAGCCCCCTATAAAATCAGTCTGGTTGTGTGTCTGGAGCCCCCTATAACAGTCTGGCTGTATAGTCCTGGAGCCCCCTATAATCAGCAGTCCTGGCTGTGTAGTCTAGAGCCCCCTATAACAGCCAGTCTGGCGTGTGGGTCTGGGCCCGCTATAGACATGCAGTCTGGTTGTATAGTCTGGAGCAGCCCCCTATAACAGCGTCTGGCTGTGGTAGTCTGGAGCCCCTATAACCAGGGAGTCGGTGGCTGTGTAGTTCTAGAGCGCCCCTATAACAGCAGTCCTGGCTGTGTGGACTGGAGCCCCTAAAACAGCAGTCTGTTGTATAGTCTGGAGCCCCCTATAACAGCATTCCCTGGTTTTGTAGTCTGGAGCCTCCTATAACAGCATCCAGGCTGTGTAGTCTGGGGCTCCCTAGTAACATCAATTCCCTGGTTGTATAGTCTGGAGCCCCACCTATATAAGCAGTCTGTCTGTATAGGTCCTGGAGCCCCTATAACAGCATCTGGCTTGTATAGCTCTGAGGCCCCCTATAAAAAAACAGCAGTCTGGCTGCTTTTCAGGAGCCCCCTATAACAGCAGTCCTGGGTAGTATAGTCCGCGAGCCGCCCCCTAGTAACAGCAGTCTGGCAGTGTGTTCGCCTGTAGCACCCTATAACACTGTCTGTCTGTGTGTGTTGGAGCCCCCTATAACATCAGTCTGTGGCTGTGTATCCTGGAGCCCCCTATAACAGCAGTATGCTGTGTAGTCTGGAGCCCCCATAACAAGCAGTCTGACTGTTATTCCCGGAGCCCCTATAACAGCAGTATGTGCTGTGTAGTCTGGAGCTCCTATACCAGCAGTCTGGGCTGTGTAGTCTGGAAGCCCCCTATAACAGCAGTCTGGCTGTGTAGGTCTGGAGCCCCCTATAACAGCAGTCTGGCTGTGTAGTCAGGAGCCCCCTATAACAGCAGTATGGCTGTGTAGTCTTGAGCCCCCTATAACAGTAGTCAGGTTTGTATAGAGTCTGGAGGCCGGGGGGGGCCCGCCCTATAACAGCAGAATGGTTGTGTAATCTGGGGCCCCCTAAAACAGCAGTCTGGCTGTGTAGTCTGGAGCTCCCCCTATAACAGCAGTCTGGATGTATAGTCTGGAAGCTCCCTATAACAGCAGTCCAAGGCTGTAATGTCTTGGAGCCCCTATATCAGTCAGTCTGGCTGTGTAATCTGGAGCTTCCAATAACAGCAGTCTGGCTGTGTAGCCTGGGAGCCCCCTATAACATCAGTCTGGCTGTATTAGTCGGGGCCCCCCTAGAACTAGCAGTCTGGCTGTGTATTCCTGTAGCCACCTATAATAGCATCTGGCTGTGTGGTCTAGAGCCCCCTCAAACAGCAGTCCCTGGCAGTGAAGTCTGGAGCCCATCCTATAACAGGCAGTCTGAAGGTATAGTCCCGGAGCCCTCTATATAAACGAGCAGTCTGTCTGTATAGTCTTGAAGCCCCACCCTTTAACAGCAAATCTGGTTGTATAGGATCGTGATGGGAGCCTCCTATGAACAGCAGTGCTGGCTAGTTTTTTTTTTTTGAAGCCTGGAGCCCCCTATAACAGGCAGTCTGGTTGTGTATCTGGATGCCGCCTATAACAGCATTCTGACTGTATAGTCTGGAGCCCCCTATAAAACAGCAGTCTGGCTGTGTTAGTCTGGGGCCCCCTATAACAGCATCTTGGCTGTGTAGCCTGGAGCCCCCTATAACAGCAGTCTGGCTGTGTAGTTTGGGGCCCCCTATAACAGTAGTCTGAATGTATAGTATGGAGCCCCCTATAACAGCAGTCTGACTGTATAGTCTGGAGCCCCTATAACAGCAGTCTGGCTGTGTAGTCTGGGGCCCCCTATAACAGCAGTCTGGCTGTGTAGACTGGGGCCCCCTATAACAGCAGTCTGGCTGTGTAGCCTGGAGCCCCCTATAACAGTAGTCTGAATGTATCGTCTGGAGCCCCCTATAACAGCATTACAGGCTGTGTAGTCCCTGGAGGGCCCCCTAATAACAGCTGTCCTGGCTGTGTAGCCTGGAGCCACTATAACAGCAGTCTGGCTGTGTAGCCTGGAGCCCCCTATAACAGCAGTCTGTCTGTGTAGTGTGGGCCCCCCTATAGAACAGCAGATCTGGCTGTGTAGTCGGACTCCTATAACAGCAGTCTGCTGTGTATCCTGGGGCCCCCTACTAACAGCAGTCTGGCTTGTGTAGTCCTGGATCCCCTATAACAGCAGGTCTGTCTGAGTGTAGTCTGTAGCCCACTATAACAGCATTCTGGTTGTTTAGTCGTGAGCCCCCTATAACAGCAGTCTAGCTGTGTAGTCTGGATCCCCTATAACAGCAGTCTGGCTGTAGAGTCTGGAGCCCCCTATAACAGCAGTCTATCTGTGTAGTCTGGATCCCCCTATAGCAACAGTCTGGCTGTGTAGTCTGGAGCCCCCTAAAAAGTAGTCTGGCTGTTAGTCTGGATCTCCATAAACAACAGTCTGGCTGTGTAGGTCCTGGGGCCCCCTATAACAGCAGTATGGATTGTGGACTGGGAGCCCGCCCTATAACAGCAGTCTGGCTGTATAGTCCCAGGAGCCCCTATAACAGCAGTCTGGCTTATAGTCTGGAGCCCCCTATAAACACAGTCTGGCTGTATAGTCAGGAGCCCCCTATAACAGCAGTCTGCTGTAATAGGTCTGATCCCCCCTATAACAGCATCTGGCTGATAGTCTGGAGCCCCTTATAACAGCAGTCTGGCTGTGTAGTCAGGGGAGCCCCCATAAACAGCAGTTCTGGCTGTATAGTCAGGAGCCCCTAAGAACAGTCAGTCCTGCTGTATAGTCAAGGAGCCCCTAGAACAGTAGTCTGGTTGTATTTGTCCCTGGAGACCCTATAACAGCAGTCTGGCTGTGTAGTCTGGAGCCCCTATAACAGTAGTCTGGTTGTATAGTCTGGGACCCCCTAAAACAGTAGTCTGGCTGTGAAGTCTGGTGCCCCCCCTATAACATCATTCTGGATGTGGGTGGTCTGGAGCCCCCTATAACAGCAGTCCTGGCTGTGTAGTCTGAGCCCCTATAACAGTTAGTCTGGTTGTTGTAGTCTGGAGCCCCCTATAACATCAGTCCTGCTGTGTAGTCTGGAGCCGCCAATAACAGCATTCTGGCTGTGAAGTCTGGAGCCCCCTATAACAGCAAGTCTGGCTGTGTAGTGCTGGAGGCCCCTATAACAGTAGTCTGGTTGTGTAGTCATGGAGCCCCCTATACATTCAAGTCTGGCTGTGTAGTCTGAGCCCCTATAACCAGCAGTCTGACTGTATAGTCTGGAGCCCCCTAAAAACAGCAAAGTCTGGCTGTGTAGTCCTGGGGCCCCCTATAACAGCAGGTCTGAATTTGTGGTCTGGAGCCGCCCAATAACATCAACAGTCTGGCTGGAAGTCCCTGTAGCCCCCCTATAACAGCAGTCTGCTGATAATCTGAGCCCCTATTACAGGCATCTGTATGTATTCGTGAGAGAGCCCCCATAACATCATTCTGGCTGTACAGTCTGGAGCCCCCTATAACAGTAGTCTGGCTGTGCAGTCCTGAGCCCCCCTATAAACATTAGTCTGACCTTGTATCTGGAGTCCCCCTATAACAGGCAGTCCTGGCTGTGTAGTCTGGGGCCCGCCTATAACAGCAGTCTGGCTGGTAGTCTGGAGCTGCCTATAAGAGCAGACTGGCTGTGTAGTCTGGAGCCGCCTATAGACACAGGTCCTGGTTGTGTATCTGGAGCCCCCCTAATAACATCAGTCTGTTGTGTAGTCTGGAGCCCCCTATCACAGCATTCCTGGTTTTGTAGTCGTGAGACCCCTAAAAAAAATAACATCAAGTCAGGCTGTGTAGTCCTGGAGTCCCCCCTATAACAGAGTAGTCAGGCTGTGTAGTCTGGGAGCCCCCTATAACAACCGTCTGGCTTGTGGTAGTCTGGGCCTGCCCTATAACATAAGTCTGGCTGTGTAGTCTGGAGCTCCCTATAAGAGCAGTCGGTATGTGTAGTCCTAGACCCCTATAAACAGCATTCCTGGTTGTGAGTCTGGGGCACCCCTATAAACATCAAGTCTGGTTGTGGTAGTGTCGTGAAGCTTACCTATAACAGCAGTCTGGGCTGTGTAGTCTGGGGCCCCCAATAACAGCAGTCCTGGCTGTGTAGTTCTGGGCCCCCTATAAACAGCAGTCTGGCTGGGTAGTCCTGGGGACCCCTATAAACAGCCTTCCTGAATGTGTGGTCTGGAGCTCCCTATACAGCAGTCCTGGCTGTATAGTCTGGAGCCCCTATAACAGCATGTCTGGCTGAATAGTCTGGGAGCCCCTATAACAGCAGTCTGTTTGTGTAGTCTGGATCCCCCTTAACAGTAGTCTGGCTGTTTAGTCTTGAGCCCCCTATTACAGCAGTTCTTGCTGTGTCAGTACTGGGGCCCCCTAAAACAGCAGTCTGGCCTGTGTAGTCATGGGGCCCCTTATCACAGAAGTCTGGCTGGTGGTCTGGAGCCCCCTATAACAGCAAGTCTGGCTTTAGAGTCCTGTGGAGCCCCCATAACAGTAGTCTGGCTGTATATTCTGAGCCAGCCCCCTATAACAGCAGTCTGGCTGTAGAGTCTGGAGCCCCCTATAACAGCAGTCTGGCTGTTTAGTCTGGGCCCCCCTATAACAGTAGCCTGGCTGTGTAGTCTGGGGCCCCCTATAAGAGCAGACTGGCTGTGTAGTCTGGAGCCCCCTATAACAGCAGTCTGGCTGTGCAGTCTGGGGCTCCCTATAACAGCAATCTGTTGTGTAGTCTGAGCCCCCTATAAACAGCAGTCTGAATGTGTGGTCAGGATGCCCCCTATAACAGACAGTCCTGGGCTGGAGAAGTTCTGGAGCCCTCTATACCAGAGTCTGGCTGTGTAGTCTGGAGCCCCCTATAACAGTAGTCTGGCTGTGTAGCCTGGAGCTTCCTATAACAGCAGTCTGGCTTATTCTGGAGCCCCCCTATAAGAGCAGACTGGCTGTGTGGTCTGTAGCCCCCTATAACAGCATTCTGGCTGTGGAGTCTGGGGCTCCCAATAACAGCAATCTGGTTGTATAGTCTGGAGCCCCCTATAACAGCAGTCTGGCTTATAGTCTGGAGCCCCCCATAAACAGCATTCTGAATGTGGTGTGGTCTGGAGCCCCCTATATCAGCAGTCGGCTGGAAGTCTGGAGCCCCACCTATAACAGTAATCCTGGCTAGTGTAGTCTAGGAGCCCCCTAAATAACAGTAATCTGGCTGTGGTAGCCTTGGGCCCCCGAATAACACAGTCCTGGGCCTGGTAGTCCCTTGGGCCCTCCTATAACAGCCAGTCCTGATTGTATAGTCGGAGCCCACCCCTATAACAGCACTCTGGATGTATAGTCTGGAGCCAACTATAACAGCAGTCTGGCTGTATAGTCTGAGCCCCCTATACACGTCTGGCTGTGCAGTCCTGTAGCCCCCCTATAACGGCAATCTGGTTTGTATGTAGTCAATGGAGTCCCCCCTATAACAGTACTGACTGGCTGTGTAGTCCTGAGCCCCTATAACAGGCAGTCTAAGCTGTGAGGTCTGGAGCCCCCTATAACACAGTCTGGCTGTGTAGTCTTGAGCCCCTATAACAGCATGTCTGGTTTATAGTCTGGGAGCCCCCTATAACAGCAGTCTGGCTGTGTAATTCTGGAGCCCCCAATAACAGCAGTCCTGGCTGTGCAGTTGCTGAAGCCCTCCTATAAACGGCAATGCTGGTTGTGTAGTCTGGAGTCTCCCCTAAACAGCCATCTGGCTGTGTAATGTCTGGAGCCCCTATAACAGCAGTCTAGCTGTGTAGTCTTGAGCCCCCTATAACAGCAGTCTGGCTGTGTAGTCTGGAGCCCCTATAACAGTCAGTCTGTTGTATAGTCGGAGCCCCCTATAACAGCAGTCCTGGCTGTGTATTTCTGGAGGCCCCCTATAACAGCAGTCGGCTGTAATAGTCTGGAGCCCCTATAACAGCAGTCTGGCTGTAATATGGGCTGGATCCCCTATAAATCCGTTGGCTGTGTAACCTGGAGCTCCTTTCCTATACACCCAGTCTGGCTGTGTAGCCTGGAGCCCCTATAACAGCAGTCTGGCTGTGTATCCTGGAAGCCCCCGTATAACAGCAGTCTGTCTAGTGTTGTGTGGGACCCCCTAATAACAGCAGTCTGGCCTTTAAGTCCTGGAGCCCCTTTAAACAGCAGTTCCTAGCTGTGTTGTCTGGAGCCCCCTATTACAGCCGTCTGGCTGTGTAGTCTGGAGCCCCCGATTACAGCATTTCTGGCTGTGTAGTCTGGAGCCCCCTATAACTGCAGTCTGGGTTGTATAATCTGCTGGGGCCCCCCTATAACATCAAGTCTGGCTGAGTAGTCTGGAGCCCCCCAATAACTGCAGCTGGTTGTGTAATCTGGGGCCCCCTATAACAAGCAGTCTGGCTGTGTTTAGTCTGGAGACACCCTATAACATCAGTCTGGCTGTGTAGTCTGGTAGCCCCCTAAAACAAAAAAAAAGCAGTCTGGGCTGTGTAGTCTGGAGCCCTCTAAACTGCAGTCTGCTGATGTAATCTTGAGCCCCCCCTATAACGGAGCGGCAGTGTCCCTGTGGTGTTATAGGGGGTCCTAGGGCCCCCTATACCAGCAGTCTGGATGTGTAATCTGGGGCCCCCTATAACAAGCATTCTGTCTGTGTAAATCTGGAGGCTTCCTATAACAGCAGTCTGGTTGTGTAGTCTGAGAGAGCCCCTAAAAGATCAGTCTGGCTGTGTAATTCTGTGAGCTTCCCTATAACATCAGTCTGGATGTGTGGGTCTGGAGCCCCCTATTACAGCAGTCTGGCTGTGTAGTCTGGAGCCCCCTATTACAGCAGTCTGGCTGTGATTCTGGAGCCCCGCTATAACAGCAGTCCTGGCTGTTTAGCCTGGAGCCCCCTATAACAGCAGTCTGGCCTTAGTCTGGGAAGCCCCCTATATACAGCAGTTCTGCTTGATGTGGTCTGGAGCCCCCAATTAACAGCAAGTCCTGGCTTGTGGTCTAGTGCCCCCTATAAAGCATCTGGCAGTGTGGTCTAGAGCCCCCTTTAACAGCAATCGGTTTTTATAGTCGGAGCCTCCTATAACAGCAGTCTGGCTGTGTAGTCTGGAGCCCCTATAACACAGTCTGATTGTGTACCTGGAGCCCCCATTAACAGCAGTCTGGCTGTGTTTGCCTGGATGCCCCCTATAACAGCAGTCTGGTTGTGTAGTCTGGATCCCCTCCTATAACATCATGTCTGGCTGTGTATTCCTGAGCCCACATATAACAGATTCTGGCAGTGTAGTCTGTTCCCCTATAACAGCAGTCTGGCTGTGTAGCCTGGAGCCCCCTATAACAGCAGTCTGGCTGTATAGTCTGGAGCCCCCTATAACAGCAGTCTGAATGTATAGTCTGGGGCCCCCTATAACAGCAGTCTGAATGTATAGTCTTGAGCCCCCTATAACAGCAGTCTGGCTGTATAGTCTGGAGCCCCTATAACAGCAGTCTGAATGTATATTCTGGGGCCCCTTTAACCGCAGTCTGGTTGTATAGTCTGAAGCCCCCTATAACAGCAGTCTGGCTGTATAGTCTGGAGCCCCCTATAACCGCAGTCGGGCTTTGTAGCCTGGAGTCCCCTATAACAGCATCTGGCTGTGTAAGCTTGGGGCCCCTATAAACCATCAATCTGACAGTGTAGTCTGGAGCCCCCCCCTATAAACAGCAGTCTGAATGTATAGCTTGGAGCCCATCTATAACAGCAGTCTGAATGTGTAGTCTGGGGCCCCCTATAACAGCAGTCTGAATGTATAGTCTGGAGCCCTCTATAACAGCAGTCTGGCTGTGTAGTCTGGAGCCCCCATAACAGCAGTCTGAATGTATAGTCTGGAGCCCCCCTATAACAGTAAAAATCTGACTGTGTAGTCTGGACCCCCGCTATAACAGCAGTCTAAGGTAATAGTCTGGAGCCCCCCCTATAACAGCATGTCCTGGCTGTATAGTTGTGGGAGCCCCCCATAACACAGTCCCTGAAATTGTATATTCCTGGGAGCCCTCTATAACGTGTCCTGGCTGAATAGTCCCTGTAGCCCCTATAACAGCAATCTGGTTTTGTAGTCTGGAGCCCTCTATAACCGCATTCCTGGCCTGTGTAGTCTGGAGCCCCTAAAACAACATTCTGGCTTTCTAGTCTGGAGCCCCCTATAAACAGCAGTCTGGCTGTCTAACTGGATCCCCCTATAACCAGCAGATCTGGCTGTGTAGTTTGAAGCCCCCTATAACAGCAGTCTGGCTGTGTATTTTGGAGCCCCTTATAACAGCAGTCTGGCTTAGTCTGGAGCCCCCTATAACAGTAGTCTGGCTGTGTAATCTGAGGTCGTCCTATTACAGCAGCCTGGGTGTATAGTCTGGAGCCCCCTAATAACAAGCAGTTTGGCTGTATAGTCTGGAGCCCCCCTATATCAGCAGTCCTGGCTATATAGTCTGGAGCCCCCTGATAAAACAGCATTCTTGCTGTTAGTCAGGAGCCCCCTATAACAGCAGTCTGGTTTGTGTAGGCTGGTGCCCCCTATAAACATCAGTCTAGCTGTGTAGTCTGGATTCCCCTATAACTAAGTCTGGTTAGTTTAGTTTGGAGCCCCCTATAACACAGTCAGGCTTGGTAGTTTGGAGCCCCCTATAACAGCGAGTCTGGCTGTATAGTCCTGACACCCTATAACAGCAGTCTGGCTGTATAGACTGGACCCCCTATAAACATCAGTCTGGCTGAATAGTCTGGAGCCTCCTATAACAGCATCTGGCAGTTGTATCAGGAGCCCCCGTATAAACAGCAGTCTGGCTGTGTAGGTCTGGGGGCCCCTATAACAGCAGTCTGGCTGTGTAGTCTGGATCCCCCTATAACAGCAAGTCTGGCTGTGTGGGTCTGGATGCCCCCTAATAACAGCAGTCTGGCTTGTAGGTTCCTGGAGCTCCATAAACAGCCAGTCTGGCTGTGTAGTCTGAGCTCCCTATAACATCAGACTAGTCTGTGTAGTCTTGGGCCCCTATAACAGCATTCTGGCCTGTGTATCCTTGGACCCCCCTATAACAGCAGTCTAGCTGTGGAGTCTGGAGACCCACGTAACAGCAGTCTGGCTGTGTAGTCCTTGAGCCACCCATAACAGCAGTCTGGCGTGTAGTCCCCCTTGAGCCCCCTAATAACAGCAGTTCTGGTTGTGTAGTCTGTGAGCCCTCCTATAACACAGTCGGCTGTGTAGTCTGGAGCCCCCTATAACAGAGCAGTCTGTCTGTATAGTCCTGGAGCCCCCCTATAACAGCATCTGGCTGTGGTAGTCAGGAGCCTCCTATAACAGCATCCTGGCTGTGTAGTCTGGATCCCCCTATAACAGCAGTCCTGGTTGTGTAGTCTGGATCCTCCTAGTAATAGCATTCGGCTGTGTAGCACTGGAGCCCCTATAACATCTGTCTGAACTGTGTAGTCTGTAGCCCCCTATAACAGCATCTGGCTGTGTATTCTGGAGCCCCCAAAAACAGCAGTCGGGTTGTGTATCTGGAGCCCCCCTATAACAGCAGTCTGGCTGAGTAGCCAGGAGTCCACCATAACGCAGCAGTCTGGCTGAGTTAGCCTGGAGCCCCCCTAAAACAGCAGTCTGGCTGTGCAGTCCCCTGGAGCCCCTATGACAGCAGTCTGGCAGTTACGTCTTGGAGCCCCCTATAACATCATTCTGGCTGTAAATAGTCTGGAGCCCCCAATAATCAGCCACTGGATGTATAGTCCTGGAGCCCCCTAATAACATGCAGACCTGAGGCTGTATATCTGGAGCCCCCTATAACAGCAGTCTTGCTGTGTAGCCTGTACCCCCTATAAACAGCAGTCTGGCTTGTAGTTCAGTAGCCCCCATATATACAGGCATCTGGCTGTGTAGTCTGGAGTCTCTTATAACAGGACATACCCATACATTCTGGTGCCAGTAAGGCTCTATGTAGCGGGATTACTGCAAACTGTAGTGGACACCCACGGGTAACAGCAGGGATCAGAGCCGGCCGTTCACCCATCTATGAACACCCTTGTGCATTGTTTATACAATGTAGAAGTGTGTACTAATGATCGCACCCCTAGTACTATAGGGGGACTCAAAGTTAAAGTGAAAAAATATATATTTAAAAGTTCAAATCAACTCTCTTTTGCCATTTTATAAATTAAAAAAAAGTTACACATATTTGGTATTGCAGCGTCCATAAAAGTCCGATCTATTAAAATAGAACATTATGGGGGGCGTGGCTTGCTATGTAAGAGAGCAGACGCACCCTGTGTGAGCTCCTCTCGGGACCAGCGATTCAACCTAACTCGGGCACTCAAAATGGGTCCAAAAAGGAACAAAACATGTCTACTAGCACCGGAACCTCTGCTGTACAGCCGGGACCCGCTATCTTCAATTACTTTGCTCCGCTGCAGGGGCTGGAGAAGGACGACTCCCTTTCCCGTGTGTGGCAGACGGCGGCGTCATCTTGCCCTCCATCTCCTACCCGCCGATTCCCTTCCCAGCCTGTGTCATCCCCCACGCGTCCACAACCGAAACATGGGGAGCCCTCGGACTCAGCTCGGCGGCAGTCAACCCACCTGGCTCCGCAGCCTGTCTCGCGGGGGTCAGCGGAGAGAGCCCACATAGGAACCCAGCTTTCCGATGCCCCTGCATCTTTGGGGAGGGCGCCGGACCCTGCACCACCAGCACAGCAGCAGCCGGAAGAACGCACGGCCCGCTCCGTTCACACGACTAGATAGGACGAAGGTCAGTGCTCAGAAGGGGGTTGTTTGCCCTGCTCCCCCACAACACCGGAGGGCATCCCGGGCCGAATGCTCCTCTTGCAGCAGAGCCCACAACGCCCTACAGAGCCCCAGAAGGGCCCCCCCCCCTCTGTCTCCAGCCAGTCACCCTCTTCTCACCAGGGGGACGGAGTGAACATTTCCCTTGACCACTCTGCTAATTGGGCTGCTGAAGGCCCCCAGCGCCTAGGCCTTACCGACACATCTCAATGGCCTAATGGACAGACTACGCCATGAGCACACAGCAGTGAAAGAAGCTCTATGCCACTAAGCCCTACCTTTTTTATGTCTGCCCAGATGCATGGCGTGCCTCAGACTTCGCCAATACAGCTCGCACCTCACCTGCTACCAAACACGGGGTGCCAAGACCGTAGTGCAGGAAACCTCAGATATCCCGCTAGTCAACCCGCAATTGCTGACCGCTGCGTCTCCTAACCCGCTGCCCACCTGGATGAAGCACCGCCCCTGTCCCACCAAGTAACAAGACGGTCATGCCGGCCTTCTGATGTCCTGGGCAGGCCTGACGTGTCTTGGGATGGCGATGGGCTCCAAGCAAGGAGGGACCCTGGCTCACAGCACACCGCAATTGCCACAGATACATTGGACCCTTCTGCTGTCCTGACCCCGTTGGGTTCTCCTCGAGGCTCCCGGGCCATGATCCTCTCCCAGGTACAGGATGGCGCCTCATGGGCTTCAAGCCCCAACTCTTCGACGTGGGGTGGAAGCCCCATTCGTTCATCTAATAATTACACCCCCATGCCCTCCATACCACAGTCGCCAAATGGCGCGCCCGGTTCTCAGGCTCCTAACCTTATATCTCCTGAGGATGCCTTGCTCACTCTGGAATCCCATCCATAGCTGCGCGCTCTTCTATCACTTCTACCTTCTAAATCCGACATGCAGCTTATGGCCAGAGAGATGCAATTGGCTTGGCGACAAGACCTGAAACCGGTGCAGTCGAATGTTTCAGACCTTCAAGCTAGAGTGCGACAACTGGAAAAGACCCAAGAAAACACAGCTAGTCTTCTATCTAGCCTGCAGGCTACTGTGAACAAGCAACACTCTCATCATATTCAACTTGAGACACATCTGGATGATCTGGAAAAACCGGAATCGCCGCAATAACATTCGGCTGAGAGGCCTTCCGGAAACGGTGAAGACTGGCAACATCATTCCAACTCTGACAAAAATTTTCAACACCATTCTAGGGCGTCCAGAGGACACATTTATCGAATTTGATAGAGCCCACAGGGCTCTGCGCCCGCAAAGCACAGACGCCAATCGTCCAAGGGACATAATATGCTGGTTACACCACTATACCACTAAGGAGGAGATTATGAGGAAAGCCCGCATTATGCAACACGTGGAACATGAAGGAGTAAAATTGGGACTCTTTCCAGACCTCTCGAGACGAACCCTTCGGATGAGAGCGGCCACTAAACCGCTTTTGGCGGCTCTCCAAGCGAGAAACATCTCTTACAGATGGGGCTTCCCATTTTCCCTCCAAATAAAACACCAGGAGGGCCTGCTTATTTTCCGATCTCCAGCTGATTTACCGGATTTCATCGAATCGTTGGGCCTTTCCCATGTGACTCTGCCGGAGAGGGACTCGGTCTTCTCTACTGAGCCTACCAGCTCAGGGACTCAGCGTCGGGACATCCAACCTCCCCTTGGTCCGTTGGTCACCCTGAAATCTGTAAGGGACCCGTCAGGGGCGCACGAACAGGCACAGACAGTGTGAGGCCCTGACACCGGTCCCAACCCCTGTCCCTGCCTTTTGGGGTGCCCGACTCCTTAATAGGTCGGCCCCAACCAGAAGACTGAGCACTATACTTTATAGTGTGAAAACACAAGACGCAGACAAAACAATACAAACACAATATGGGAACGTCGAGCAAGCCAAGTCGGTAACTATCAGGAACGCGGTACAAAGTCAGAAGGCAGAAGAATAAACGTGATCCAAGCAAAGTAAGGTAACCAGGGAGGCACAGAATAGAGTAGGTAAGTAACAGACAGAAAAAGGACCAGTATAACCAGCAAAGAGAGGAGACAGAAGAGCCCTTAAATACCTTCTAGGAGAACTAAGGACAAAAGGCAATAGGAGGAAGAAACAGAAGACCGATAGGAAGGTAGAGCTGTCAATCACCAGGATCAAGGAGCCAGGTTAACCCTGGCGTGCTGGAAGATTCCTGGCCTAGGCGTCGGTCAGGAATCAATCAAGATAGCAGGGAAGAAAACCATTCACACTAGTGAACACAAATGTAGACATTTATGTCAAAACCACGGCTTACGTCGCAAAGGCGGGGCCCCGGCGACCAGAACTCAAAGCTGGGGTTCTTTCTGACATGATCATGACAGTACCCCCCCCCCCGTTATGTGGGGCCACCGGACCCTCCCCCGGCCCGCGCTGTTTAGCAGAATGGACCTGGTGAACTCTTTCCTGTTCCAGCTTGGGGGCATGTTTTGCAGATGAGTCTCGGAGGCGTTCTTACTTTGGTCTGGTTTGGCGGTTTTTACTAGGTTTTTTGATTTTTATTTGGGCGTTTTTTAGAGTCTTATGACTCCTAGCCCAGACTGTGCACAGTCGATTAATGGCGGTTTTCTATTTTAAGTTTTATCACCTGCACTGGCAGAATACCTGAGGTGGAAATCATCCTCACAGAAAAAGGGGAACAGTTCAGAAGAACAGAATATGCTGAGTCGGGAGACAGAGACACTGGATTAGAAATCAAGGTTGGCAACATGCTTTACCGGAGAAGGAATATTTACAGGTTCCTCAATATACTGATGCAAAGATTCTCGTTCCGGGCAGACAAGTTGAGCTCTGCACCAGGAATAGGTCTGTAGCGCCATCATCAGGCCAGTGTGGAGACCGATTATCAGCAACATCCCCATCACAGACATAATTGAATTCAGAATTACATTCAGACATATCATGAGCATTAAATCACAGCACACACCAAGGGATGACCACCATAGAATGAGAAACACCCTGAGTCACCCCATTGATCAACTCAGTTGTCCTCCTGTCAATAACAGGATTATGGAGGCGGAGCCAAGGGAACCGAAGAATAACCTCTGCAGCGAGTTTCTCCATGACAAAAAAAAGAAATCTTTTCTGTATGGGGAACTCCCAACATTCCATATGACCTCTGCGGTACAAAATTTTATTCTTCCCTCGGTTAGGGAGTTAGAATCTACACCTGAAACCCAAAAGGGAGAACACAGAGGAACAAGTTCCAAACCCAAGGCTTTAGCAACAACCATATTGATAAAACTGGCAGCAGCACCCGAATCAATCATGGCATTACAGGCAAGAGTCTTGGAACTAGAAACCAAGGTTACGGGTAAAAAAAACATTTTATTTACATTGGGAGGTACCTGTGCTCCGGTTTCTATTTTCATATTTGTAAGGCTAAAAAAAACAAGTCTCCTTTAGTTCACCGTTTGTTTAAGGTGTTGATCCAGAGGAAGGCAAAAACCCCCAAGAGGTAGAAGCCTTTGCCCCATTTTTAGGGAAAAAATTCCCTTCCTGACTCCAACGGAAATCAAAAAATCCCGGGATAAATAACCCCTCCTAAATCCTGTCACTAAACTTGTTTTTTTTTACCTCCAGAAATGCTCCAAACCCTTTTTGAACTGTTATTGAATTCACCCTGACCAGTCCCTTGGCGGAATTCCATGTCCACTGTTTACGTAAAGAATCCCTTTTATTTTATTAAAATTTTTCGTTCCTCAAGAGTAAAGGAGCCCCCTTTTTAGATAAGCCCTGTGTATAAATAAATTTTGGGAGAGATCTCTATTTTGCCCTTTTGATGTTTTTAAAACTATTTATTATTCCCCCCCGAACCCTTCTTTTTCTCTAAACTAAATAACCCAAATCTTGCCAATTTCTTTCTGTGTACTGTAGTCCACCCATCCTTTTATTATTTTTGTTGCCCCCTTTGTCCCTGTTCAAGCTCTATAATGTCTTTTCTGGCACGGGTCCCCAAAAAATGTAAAAATATTCCATGTGTGGTCTAACCAGTGACTTGTAAAATGGAGAATAATGTTCTCATCATGTGCATCTATCCCCCTTTTTAAATCACCCCTGATCCTTTGCTTTGGCTGCGCTGCCTGACACTGGCTGCTACAATTAATTTTACTGCCCACCAGGATTCCCAAGTCCTTCTCCATGCACTTTTACCCAGTGTTTTTTCCTTTTAAAACATTAAATTTAAATGATTTCCTCCCCCCAGTGCAACCCTTTGCATTTATCAGGGGTTAAACCTCATCTGCCTTTTCCCCCTCCCCACCCCCTCCAACTTATCCAGATCCCTTTGTAATAACATATTTCCTCTTTGTGTTGATTACTTTTACAGAGCTTGTATCGTCTCAAAGATCGATATTCTATGTGTAATCCCTGTGAAAGATCATTAATGAAAATGTTAAAGAGGATGGGGCCCAAATGACCCTTGTGGTACCCACTAGTAACAGCGATCCATCTGAGTATGACCGTTAATTTTTACTACCCTTTGTTTTCACAGTGAGCAGTTACTTCCCTTGCACACATTTCCCCCAGCCCAAGCATTTTCATTTTTTTTACCCAACCTTTTTGTGGCATCGTATCAAATGCTTTAAAAAAAATTAGATAATGACATCCAGTCCCTACCCCGATCCGTCTGAAAACTCTTCCTCAAAAAAAAGGATAAATTATCTGACAGGGGCCCATCCTTCATAAACCCCCTCTGGAACGGCTTATACATTTTTTTTCAGTGAGATACTCCCGGATAGCATCTCGAAAAACCCTTGAAAAATTTTTTCCACAAAAAGAGTTAACTTTACTGGGCCTTATTTCCTGGATCACTTTTTGACCCCTTTTTGAATATTGCACCAATTTTCTAGCGCCAAACCTTTGGGACTACCCCCTTATTAGACAGCCATGAATATTAAGAATAGGGGGCCTATTTGACATACTTAAAACCCTTAGGACCTGGGGGTATGCCTCTGGACTTGGGGGGATTTGTCTATTTTAATCTTCCTAAAACGGGGCTGCACTTCTTCCTGGGTTAGCAAAAACTTTTAATTGGAGTTTACCACATCTCTCCGTTCAACAGGGAAGGTCTCCTCCTCGGTTTAAAAAAGTGGAGAAAAAAGGTTAATACTTTTCTTTTTTTTCATCGCCCCCCACTGTTTTTCCCCCAGTATTTTTTAAAGGCCAAATTTTCCCTTTTTTAACTTTTTACTATTTATATAGTTAAAAAATATTTTGGGGTTAGTTCCTTCCCGGAAATCGCTCCGACATTTGAAATTACCTTGGGGTGATTTGGGTCTAAATAGGACAGTCTTCAGAAATGGGGCAGGTTTCCCACAAAGAGGCACAAAGCTTCTCCAACCGGGGTCCCCCCTGGTGGGGCAGATGCAAAACCCAACACCATGGGTTTTTTCTCCAAAAACTGAGGGGAAAATGGGGACGAAGGGGAAGGGAGAATTTTTTAAAAAAGGTAAAGGAGGTTCTATGGGGAAAACTGCCCGAGTGAAACATCGACCCCCTTTCTTTTTTCCCGGTTTCCCTTTTTTTTGTCAAGACACAGCCGAGTTATAAAGTCACTCAGCGTCTGGGGTTGGGGATGCCATAGTCTTTTTTTCGCAACCCCAGCCCTTGTCTGAAAAGGGTTTCAGAGTTGGTCCACCACCCGTCAACGTGCACCCTTGGCGGGAAATCGGAAAAAGTGTCTTCCCAGCGGCGGCCCTGCGAAAAAGATAGCAAATGAGCTCTGCCCCTTCCCCCGGTTGGGGTTTTTCATAAACCGACCTAAAGCTAAAAAAAATTGTCCATGATCTCCCCTCGGGGCTTCAGAAGGATTTGCTAATGCCCAACCCGAGGTGGGCCCCGGAGGAGAGACACAAAACAACTCCCCACTCTTTCACCCCCATGGGAAAATTTTTTGGGAAGCGAAAAAAAAAAACCCTACAAGTTTCCCCCTAAAGGGTTCGGAACCTGTCGGGAAATTCCCATCAAAGGGGTAAAGGTTAAAATTTTCTTAGTTTTTTAAATTTAACCCCCAAAAAAGTTGGGGACCACAAAAAAGGGCAAAAAAGGGAACAAAAAGCCCCCTCCAAAACCGGGTTCCCGGTTAGTTATGGAATCCCAGACCCCTGCGAGACTTGTTAAAAAAGCCCCGCCAGGGCCCAAAAGCTGAGGGGGAAATTTAGCCCCCCCCCCCCCCCCCCCAAGCGATCAGTGACCGACGGACGGTACCAAAATTGAAATCCCCGGGGAGAGTTACTTGGGTATGGGCGGGTTTTAAGAAAAGGGACCCGTCGGGGGGGCCCAAACAAAACAGGCACAGACAGTGGGGAGGCCTGACACGGGTCCCAACCCCGGGTCCCCTTTGACTTTTGGGGTGCCCGACCCCCTTAAAATTTAGGTGGCCCAACCAGAAGACTGAGACTAAAACGGGAATTTGTGTAAAAAACAAAAGACGCAACAAAAAAATTTACAAACACAAAAAGGGAAAAGGCCCGGGGGCAAGCCAATCGGTAAACTAAGGGGAAACCCCGGTTCCCAAAGGTCAAAAGGGCCCTAAGGGGAATAAAACGTGCCCAAAGCGGGAAAGGAAAAACCAGGGAGGCCCCAGAATAGGGGTAGGAAAAAGAAAACCAACAGAAAAGGACCAGTATAAACCGGGCAAAAGAGGAGACAGAAAAACCCCCTTAAAAAACCTTTTCCGGGGAGAAAAAAAGGGAAAAACGGGCAAAAAGGGGGGGAAAAAAACGGGAAAACCAGATGGGAAAGGTAGAGCGGGTTCAACCAGGGACAAGGACCCGGGTTAACCCCGGGAGTCTGGAAGTTTCCCTGGCCTGGGCGTCGGTCAGGAATAAATCAAATAGCGGGGAAGAAAACCCAGTTACACTAGTGAACAAAAATGAAAAACCTATGAAAAAAACCCAGGGGGTTAAACTCGAAAACGGCCGTGGGCCGGCGCCCCCCAAAACCCCCCCCAAACCCTTTGGGGTTTCTTTTTTGGCATGTTTCATGACAAATCCACGCCACCCCGCATGAAAAAGCCCAAAAAGCCAGCCTGCCAGATCGAGGCCCACAGCGTTTAAAGTAGATTTAAAAAAGGGCGAGTTTTGTAAAAATTCCCTTTCCCCTTTTGCCCTGCCTTTTACCTAGGGGGTTTTGTCTTGGCCCCCTTTATCTGGTTCTTGGATAAGACACCCTCGCCGCGGCCTGGGGGTCAAGCGTTCTTTATGGTCCCTTTTTTGTAGGGGACAAAACCCGGGGGCCACCATGGTTTAATCCCTTTGGAATGGTCCTGTTACCTGAAAAGATTTAGTGCTTATTAATATCTCACGAATTGTGCCCACCTGGAGCGGGTATCGCCTGGCCGGGCTCTTCCCCCTTTCTGCCTCCTCCTGCTTTTCCCCTTTGCCCCCCCTATCAACCTCCCCTTTGCCCCCCCTCTACCTCCTCCCCGGCCCCTCTGCCCCCCTTTTTTTTGTTTCTTTTTTTTCTATTTTATCTCTCTCTTTACCTCCCCCTTCCCTCCCGGCCGGACGTATGCCCTCTCTGAAACAACAAGTATGCCCCCAAAGGCTCCCCTATTCCGACTTTTTTTTTAAACCTTCGCTAAACCCCCCCCCCAAAATATTTGTGGGCGGTTTTTTTGTAAATGAGAAATTTGGTTTTTGCAGTTTACTTATATGCCCTTTTTTAGGTAATTTCCCCCCTTTTTTTTTGGGCCTATTCTTTTTTGGGCACTTTTAAAATTTTAAACTTTTGATTTTTGGGTTTTCTTCATTGGGGGTTCGGGCCAAAAAATTCCCTCTCCCTTTTTCCTGGGGGGGACCTTCCTCTGCGAACGCTTTGATTGTTACCTAATGGATACTATTCGCTTAACCTCCCTCAAGTAAAGGGGGTTTTTAACCCCCTGAGAAAAGTTCGAAAATTCTGTAAAATTTTGGCACAAACAGAGGTCGCGTATATCGCTTTCGGGAGACTCATTTTTCTCGCTCCCCCATATTCAGGCCTTTTAAATAACCGTTATTTCCCCATCCTGGGGGCCAAATTTTAATAGCGGTTCGGCAGTAAAGTAAAAGAGGTGGCTTCTTCTTTCATTTGCCCCTTTGCCGTCATGATTCGGGGAACGTTCAGGGAAACAAATGTGGGACCCTATTCGTTAAATTCAGCTTGCGGGCCCCCAAAAATTTTATACCTTAGCGAATGTATACCCCCCCAAAAGGGGCCCTACTCACTTTTTTCTAAAATTTCCCTTGGGAAAAAACCCCCTTAAAAGGTTTTCCCCCAAAAGGCCCAAAAATTTTTATATGTGGCGACTATAACCCTTTAACTTTGAACCCCTTCGGGATATTTCCAAGGGGTCGCCCCGGAAAGGGGCCCTTTCCATACCTTTTTTAAAACAAAGTGAGGGGGCTGCCCCACGGGGTTTGAAACTAGGGTTTTTTTTGGAAACAACCCCAATCCACAAGTTTGGGTTTATACTTTTAACTTTTTCCCCTCAAAATTTTCCTAAAGCCACTTTTTTTAAAAGTGCCCCCACAACATTCCCCCCCTTCCGTTTTTTGTGGCAGTGCCTGGTGGGCAAATGTCATCCATTCTAATAAACGCCCCGGGGTCCCCCAAAAGATATCCCCCCCCCGGGGTTTAACAAGTGTTTCTGCCTTTCCCCGGGAAGTTAAACGGGGCCCACGTTTTTCTGCTCTCTTTTCCTTTTCTGAATTAAAAAAAAACCCCATTAAATTGTTTGCCCCGCCATTGTTCGACACAACTTCTCCGCGATCCAATGGGGGGCCCCTAAAAGTGCACGTTGCGGGGAAAACCTTATAAAGGAAAGGCCGTGCCTTAAGAGAGAGGGCCCCGCAAAACTCCAGTCCCTTTTGGGCCCCACAGGGGGCCTCGCAAAAAAATTTCCTTACCCAAATCGACTTGGTTGGAGTGGGGACCTGAGGGTCTTGTTTGGGACGCCCCACGAGTTCCCCAAATTGGGATGGAGTAAAAGCATAGACAAAAACGTCAACTTTTTCCCAGTTTTTTCAATACCTGGGGGAAATTTAAGCCTGGGCGACCCCTCGCACGGGCATTTGAGGAAGGGGGGAAAGGGGCGGCTCTTTTTTGTCCCCCACATAAAAGACCCCGGGAAAGGGGCGGGATCCCCCACTTAAACAGGGGGGGAAATTTTGTCGCCCTTTCAAATACATATTACTCCAACTTATAAATTCTTTTTCCCCTCTCAGGTTGGCACCCCCGTTTCCCCGGCCCCTCCCTGCAGAGGAGGGGGCCCTGCCCAGCCCTCCCTGGGCCCCCCCCAAAACCCTCTCTGGGGGCCCCCTTTTTACGACATGAAACCCCCGGGGATGAATATTTTCCCCGGGGGTCGTCGGGAAAGGGAACCCGGGCCCCCAGATGGCTATCCCGGCTCTTTTCCCTACAAGTCTTTGAAGGATGGGGCTAACACCCCCCAAATTCTTGGGCCCTTTTAATGCGGCATAAAATGACTCCCCATTTGTTCCTGCCCTTTTTTGGGGCCTTCCCTATAGTAGTCATTCCGAAGGAAGGCAAAAAATCCTTTCCCTTTTTGTTTAGAACTACCGTCCCCCTATCCCCTTTAATTTAAAAACTGACAAAAATGATTTGCTTAAAAAAGCTGCTACGGTATTCCCAAACCCTTACTAAACTAAAATCATTCCCCCGGACCCGGGTTGGCTTCGTCCCCCCCAAAAGGGGAGGGATAACAAAAACCCCCAAAAATTTCTCCCTGGGTTCTTTTTGTACACTCGAAAAAGTTCCCCGAGCCCCCTTTTTATCGTTTGGATGCGGAAAAGGCCTTTGACCGTGTGGCGGGGGCCCTTGGGCCCGAACGGTTTTTCCAAGGGGCTTTTGGGGTTCGGGGCCGGCGATTGGGTTGGGAAGGGAAATTTTGGGTCTCTTACAGCGCCCCTAGCTCAGATACGCATTAACATCTCCCTCTCTGAAAACCCCTTCCCCCATAGGCGGTGGCACCGGCAGGGAGCCCTCTCTCCCGGGCCCTATACAATTTTTTGGTATGGGGCACCCGATGCAAGGGGCTTTTACGGGCCCCTCCTGTTATCCAGGGGCTTTCACAATTTAGGGGCCCGCTTTAAATGCTCCGCCTTTGCGAATTTTATTTGTTACCCCTATCTGACGAATCCCTCTTTATCATTTTCCCGCTGTACTGAAGTCTTAAAGTAAATTTTGTTTCCGTGTTTAGCCATTTGAAAGTAGTAGAAGAGTGAAGAAACAGGCGGGTACCTTTTTGAGGTATTTAAGAGCAGAAGGGGGAGAAAGGAGTGGGGAAAATTTTAAATTTTTGCCTTTCGGGGAACCCCCCAAACCTGGGCTTTTATTGTCCGGGAGCGCCCCCCGAAAGGCCCCCAAATTTAAAATGGGGACCTCAAAAACCCCCCTTGGGAAAAAAAAGGTGCAAGCCTGCAGGCAAAAATCCACACTGCTGCAGTGTACCTGTCCCCCCAAATACAGAAAGGGGCACATAAATTGGGGGGGCATTTTCCCGAAAGGGCTAGCAAAGTGGGGGTTTTTTGATTTTGTGTGTGCTTTTTCCAACACAGGCCTTTTATGTGGGGGAAACCCGGAAAAGAAATCGCCGCCAAAGAAACCCCATAGATTTTTACTATTAATAAAAAGCAGAAAATTTTCTTCCAGTGGCTGCACCATTTTTTCCGGGGGAGGGGGCCATTGTAAATTTAAGATCGAAAAAATTTTTGGTTTTAATGGGGAAAATTTTAAAATGAAGGGGGAGAAAAGGGGTGGGAATTTAAATTAATGCAAAAATTTCAGACTTCCCCTTTTAAAAAGGGCTAAAAATTCTTTCCAGCTTTATTTCGAACTATGTGTGAACAGTGATGGTCACAAAACACGGGCCTGATGGCTACTAGTTTTAAAACGCAGGGGGAATTTTGGGCCCCCTTGGGACGCCCCCACAAATTTTTAGATAGTTTACTGCTTGAAACCCCCTTTTAAAATGACTTGTTGTTTTATTGCCCTTTTGGGTTTTTGTTAAGAATTCTAAGATCCCTTTGGGAAAAGGTCCATTCCCTTTTGTGTTTAAAAAGCCCTTTTTAATTTTTAAATTTTTTGTTTTTTTTAATAAAGTCTTAAAAAAGGGAGCTGTTTTTCTCGAAAGCTCCCCAACAACTATACCGTTTCCCCCTAAAAAGGGAAACGCCTGATTTCTTACTCTTCTTGGCAGTCTTAGAGGGAAAATAGTAGGGTTCAAAACCAACCCCAGAAACCCAACCCCAAAGGGCCCAAAAATTTATTAAGCTTTTATAAATTTCCCTTTTGATCTCTTTTCCGTCTAAAATTTCTATTCCCCTTTCCCGGGGAAAACAATTTCCCTTTTTTTATTTTGGGTGTACAGATCCCCTCCCCGGGGCCCGACAAACCTTTTATTTAAAATTTTTTCCCCTATTTCTTTTTAGAATTTTGCCGGATCTTTTTAATTTGGGGTAAGAAGGTTTTTCTTGGATAGGGAGAATTTAACCCTTTTTAAAAAAAATGAAAAATAATTTTTCCCCTTTTTTTCCCCCCACCCCCCCCCCCCCCCCCCCCCTTTTTATACCCCCTTTTGGGGCCCTTCCCCAAATTTTTTTCCCCCAAATCCTTTCCCTTAAAAGATGTACGGAAAAATTACCTCCCCCAAATTTTTTTGGTCAAAGTGGGCGCCCCAGGGTAGCTGAAAACCACCTTTTTCCCGCCCCCAAAAAGAGGGAGGGTTACCCTGCCGGGAACTTCCAAAGGGTTAAATATTTAGCTGCGGTGTCTGTGCGCCCTTCCCGGATTTCGTTTTGACAGAGAATCTCAAACTATGGGGTTTCACTAGGAAAAAACCCATGGTTCAAAAACTTTCCCTTTTCGGCCCTTTTTTGGTCCCGCCCTCGATGTTTTTGGGTGGGGTTTTCCCCTGCAACCCCTTTCCCTTTATTTTAAAAAAAACCCCCGTATCGTGGGTAAAATTTATATGCATCACAACGAGGCTTTTTCCCAAGGAGGGCCCCTTTCACCCCCAAACAAGGCAACCCGGGGTGCCGAAGTCGCCTCCCTTTAGCGAATCTTACCTTTTAGGCCCACTTTCTCCCTCCCCCGCTGATCGACCGGGTCATTCTAGATGGAGCGCTCAAAACATATGAGGAAAATTTGGGGGGTGAACCCCAACGGGCGACCCCCCCCCGTTCCCTAGGTTTTTCATTACTAACAAATTCCAGTCTTTAAATTGAAAGGGGGAGCAAAAATTGGAAACCCACCCCCGCCCCCTCACCGCTTTTTTAAAATGTGGTGCTTGGGGGAAATTTTGCATTTAACGCCCTTTTTGGGCCCCCAATGCTTTCTGCTCAGCACTCACTCTGCAGGGAAAAATTTCTTTTTTTAGAGGAAAACTGGGAGAGGGGGCTGGATCTTTGGGGCTTTTAATGAGGACCCGGGAGGGGGGGGCGTTTTTCCCCCTTCCATAAGTTATCTGTCTCCTGCAGGGCCCACAAACTAAACTATAAAATACTTTTTTTTTAATTAAAATGTTTATTTTTAAAAAGAAAATTTTTCTTTTTAAAAAAAAAATTTTGAAACCCAATTACAACCAAACCATCAAAAAACATTCAAACCTTCCAAAAAAAACATTTCAAAGAGGGATCATTTAAACCCAAACCTTTTAACAGAAAAACTTTTCCACAATTGTTTAAAAAAGATTCCAAATCATCGAATGTAATAAAGTAAAAACATTATTCAAGCAGGATAAAAAAATTCACCCCCATTTTTTACACCAATTTATTAATTAAACCTTTGCAGCCGAGCGTAGCTCCCGGAAATTAAAAATTTCCCTAAACTATAAAATACTTAGTAGGTGGTATCGTGTTCCTGCCGTATTGAATGCCATTCGTCCTAGCTGTTCCAATGTCTGTTGGCGCTGCAGAGCAGCAAAGGGCACCATGACACACATATGGTGGGGCTGTCCTATCCTACAACCCTTTTGGCTTAAGGTGATCAATATAACCTATAGGATTACGGGGATCAGATTTCGAAAAAAACCATTTTCCAAACCCCCCTCCCCTTTCAATTCCCCGCCCCCTAAAAAACCCGGGAAACAACCTTCTTAAAATTTTTTGATCCTTGCCAAACTAAAAAGATTAATCCCAGGTTTTTGGCTCTCCACTTTCCCGCCCCTTTTAACACTGATTTGGGTTAGGGGGGATTCTGGGACTGCAGGAATTTGGGGGAGTTTTTGGACCGGACCGCCCACAAAATTTGGGAAATACCTCTACACATGGGAAGACTGGATCTCTTTCTGCAAAAACGGAATTTTTTTACCGCACATTTTTCCCCCATAGGTGTGGGGTTTTCCCCCCCTTAACCCGAAATTTCTTGGTAACCTTCTTTGTTGTAATACAGAATTGACATGCCCCACCTGACATTGTCGCTAAACCGGCTGAAAATTAACTTTCTAATGTGTTTTTGATTTTCCCCTCTTTTCCCTTGTTTTCCCAAATTTGAAAAAAAACTTTTAAAACAGTGGAATTTTTTAAAAGGCCGTACTTTTCCCTGGTTTACTCGGGCCCAATTTAAATACTTTTCTTTACTCCGTGGGAAATTGGGGGGGGGGATTTCCCTTTGGGGGAGCTGATGGCTCTCCTCCCCTTTACAGCGTGGTCGGGGGGGGGGAAAATTTTTGAAGGAAACTCCCTTCCCTTTTTTGAAGGAATTCCCCTTTTTTTATACTTTAACGCCCCCTTTGGGCCTTTTGAAAAAAAAAAAATAAATTTTATCCTTTTTGTTCAAATGTTTTGGTTTGAAAATAAAAAAAAACAATTCTTTTCCCCCCCAAAAAAAAAAATAAGCAAACTTCCCCCCCTTTGACCCCCTTGATACCCCCCACCCCCCCCCTCCCCCCCCCCCCCCCTCCCCCCCCCTTTTTCCCCCCCTTCTCCACCCCCCCCCCCCCCCCCCCACCCACCCCCCCCCCCTTCCCCCCCACCCCCCCCACCTTTTTTTATTTCCCCCCCCCCCTTCTCTCCCCCCCCTTTCCCCCCCCTTCCCCCCCCCCCCCCCCCTTCCCCCCCCTTTACCCCTTTTTAATTTTTCCTTTCCCCCACCTTTTCCTTAATTCCCCCCTTGGCCAGTGGCCATTGTTAAAAGGTTTTGTCAAATTTTTTTAAACCCAAATGTTCCAAAATTTGGGTAGTAAAAGTTTTTTTTATACTTTTTGGTACAACCTTTGTCTCGATTATTATGTACATTGCTTATTCTTACAACCTTTGTCTCGATTATTATGTACATTGCTTATTTTTGTTTTCCCGTTTTGTTGCAATAAAAGCTTCTTTGAATAAGAAAAAAAAAAGAGAACATTATTTATCCTGTCCTGTTTTCTTGGTTTCACTTTGAATTCAGGGGTGTGTTTACTGGCTTCTACTAGGCTGCATTAGAAGCCAGGTCTGTAACTATAGCAACCAGTGCTGGCAGCCTATCAGGAGAGAACAAACAGGTCTGTAGCTATAGCAACCAGTGCAGACAGCTTATCATGACAGATTGAACAGGTCTGTAGCTATAGTAACTAGTGCTGGCAGCCTATCAGGAGAGATCAAACAGGTCTGTAACTATAGAGACCTGAGGAGCTGATGCAGCCCATACAAGAGGTGATATCTAGAAATAGGTAGGACACTGTTAATGGACACATATTGCAAAGTGATTTGTTTTTGCAAGATCTTTAATATAAAAAGCAGCAATCTTTTTAGTGAGACAACCCCTTTAAAATCGTAGAGGAAAAAAATTCCAAATGCCAAAATTGCAGTTTTTTTGGTCATTTTACATCCCCTAATTGTAATAAAAAGTGATCAAGAAAGTCGCATCAATCCCAAAATGTTCCCAATACAAAGTTCTCAGGTCCACAGGTGGAAGTACAAAAAGTTATTGGTCGCAGAAAATGGCACCGCAAATATAAGTGATAGAAAATGGTATTTTTGCCGGTACTAAAACATAACGAAAACCCTACATATTTGGTATTGCTGGAATCGTATCAACCTGCAGAATTAAGAGATAATTTATACCGGAGACTGAACAGCATAAAGACAAAACATGGTACAAGTACGGTTTTTTTTCACATTTAATGCCACTTTTTTTTTTGCGGTTTCCCTATATACCCTATGGTCAACGACACCATTATCATGAACGGCTGTCAGGAAGGGGTTAAATACTTAGGACGACATCTAAATAGATACAGCTGTATATAATACGACAGTTGAATGAAAGTGTTATGCACCAATCTTTGTATGCCAGTTTTGCACCAAACTCTGGTGCATTATAGGTGCATTAAAATGTGTCGTGCCAGGTGTATATTGCGGCCAGTTTGGCCGTACACCTGTTCATACATCTATAGAACAGTGCGCTGGCAATTTTATGGTGCAATATATGTAAAAAAAAAAAAAAAGGTGCAGGCGAGTTCATAGATGTCGCCCTTGGTTTTGGATCCACTCTGCAGTGTGAATGCATTGAAAAGTTCCCAGGTGGTTCAGTAAGTAGCTGGGATGGCCACCAGTCAAGTAGAAAGTGGTTCTTCTTAGGTATCAGTTTCCTGCCAGACGTTCTGTCCTTTCAGGCTGAAAGAGGGCGTGTTGGACCTTGAATTGTTGCACACGCAGGTGCGAGCTGTGGCCGCCTCTCAGTCAGTAGTTCCTCCTGTCATATGAAAGAAACCTATAGACATTACAATGCGGGAGTGACCCAGATGGATTTTGGGCCGTACACAGGAGGACTATAATCACAAGTATTTATGAAATATTGACGCACAGATCTATGTGCTAAATAAAATATAATAAGTGAAACATTACAGCCTACACATTTGAATTTCAAAGACTGCTGACTTGACAATTATCCAGAAGACAGTCACTGACCCTCTCCACAAGGAGAGGAAGCCACAAAAGGTCATTGCTAAAGGAGCCGATTGCTTACAGTGCTGGATCAAAGCATCTCAACAGAAAGCTGGGTGGAAGCAAAAAGTGTGGTAGAAAAAGGTGCAACAGGGATGGGCGCAGCCTGGAAAGGATTGTCAGGAAAAGGCCATAAGACAATTTGGGAGAGATTGACAAGGAGGGGACTGCAACCAGAGTCAGTGCTTCTACCACACACAGACGTATCCAGGACATGGACTACAAGTGTCCCATCCCTTGTGTCAACCATGACCCAGAGACACCGTCAGAAGCCTCTTACAAAGGACAGTACTGTGCTCAGTGTCCAAAGTCCTGTTTCCAGACGAAAGTAAATTTTGCATTTCATTCGGAAATCAAGGTCCCAGAGTCTGGAGGAAGAGTGAAGACATACACAATCCAAGCTGCTTGAGGTCCAGTGTGAAGCTTCCACAGTCGGTGATGGTTTGGAAGCCATGTCCTCTGCTGGTATTGCTCCACTGTGTTATATCCAGTCCAAGGTCATCACAGCCATCTATCTGGAAAATTTAGACCACTTTATCCTTCCCTCTGCTGACAAGCTTTATGGAGAGGCTGATTTCATTTTCCAGCAGGACCTGGCACCTGCCCACACTAACGAAAGTACCAACACCTGGTTTAATGACCACAGTATCACTGCAATTGATTGTCCAGCAAACCCGCCTGACCTAAACCTCATAGAGAATCTACGATGAGAAACACCAGAGTCAACAATGCAGCTGAACTGGAGGGCGCTTTCAAGGCAACCTGGGCTTCCATAACACCTCAGCAGCGCCACAGGCCGATCGCCTCCATGCCACACCGCATCAATGCCGTAATTCATGCAAAAGGAGCCGACAAAGTAGTGAGTGCATATACTGTATATGACTTTCAGTACGCCAACATTTCAGGATTACAATTCATTTTTTCAATTGGTCTAAAACACTATTTTAATTTTCTGATATATTGAATTCTGGGTTTTCATTTGCTGTATCCAGAACATCCACAGCAAAAGAAATAAACACTTGATACATATACAGTATCCCTCTGAGCTTATACAATGAATGGGTTTCTCTATTCAACTTTAATTATGGAGAGAAATTAACTTATCAATGATATGTTTTCTTTTAGATGCTTAGTACATTTCTAGGAGGAATACAACCAAAAATGCTGGAGAACCATTAAGAACAAAAGAAGTATTTACTAAAACCAAGGTGTAAACCCTACGCGTTTCAAACCACAAATGGCTCTTGTCATAGCTGAAAACCCTATTCACATGGTCCCAATGACAAACTACTGTATTACTAAAATGATGTCACAATTAGACACATTTTTCAACATGACTGACTTATATATTAAATATATTTTACATGGTCATAGTGAAACCTTGCACAGAGGAACAAATAGTAGATGCACAACAGATAATGTCTACTATTAAGACCCCTGTATTTAAATTCAGAATCCAATACAGTTCCATTAACAGCACGGCTTGTTGCCAGTCTCTTCCTCACTCACTGAGTCTGTTTCATATGCAGTGGATGCTAGCTGTTAGATACAGCCGACACCTGCTGGTAACAGCAGGGAACAGAGCCAACTCCGATCCCTGCTGTTTAATCCCACAGTGTTCACAGCCTCAGCCTCGCACCATTTCTCACTCTGTTCGGCACAAGATCGTGGGGTGTCCACTGGTTAACATGGCGACTGGAAGACTTGTAAAGGCTTCCACTGTCATGCGTCTCATTTTACTACTTCCGTCCTCAGGCAGGAAATAGTAAAACCATCATCTTTGCCAACCCTTCTACATTGTTTATAAAAGGGTTACTCAATGTCCAAATGAAAAAAAAAATTAAAATAAAATAATAAAAGTTACACATAATTGGTATTGCCCAATCCATAAAATTTATCCCATATGCTGAACACCAAATTCAAAACGCCAAAATTGTTTTTTTTGGGTTATTTCACATATCCTAAAAATTAAAAAGAAAATGATAAAAAAAAAGTTGCATCATTATCTAAATGGTACCAAAAAAAGTGCACTGCGGTGCAAACTTAAAATAGAAAATGTTTGGATTTTTTTTGCGGTACTAAAACATAATCAAAATCCTGGTTATTTGGTATTGCCGGAATCATATCAATCTGCAGAATACAGATAACACATCATTTATACGGAAGAGGGAATGTCATAAAAGCAAGTAAGTTTTTTCACATTTCTACCAACTCTGCCAAGAATTTTTTTTGCAGTTTTCCAGTACCGTATTTTTCGGACTATAAGGCGCACCGGATTATAAGGCGCATTAGCAATGAGCGTCTGTTAAGTCTTCTTGGTTCATATATAAGGCGCACAGGATTATAAGGCGCGGCACATTAAATGAAACAAAGCTCAGACCGCAAGCCAAGCTTCATTCAACACTTTCACAATAACTCTCAACTTGTAAACTTGTAACAAAGTCAATACATGTACATATTTTCGTGCCGTATCGCGAAATACGTGTCACACTTAGTGAAGCTTATTTGACATAACTGATTTCGGAACGTATTTAATCGGAAATCCGACGTGAATCAGTTCTGAAATCAGCTGCGTGAACATAGCCTTAGTGGCACTTATTTGCAACTGATTTGTAACTGATTTCGGAACGTATTTACTATTGTAAATCAGTTGTAAATCAGTTACAAATCAGTGTCACTAAACTAGCTGTACCTAATACATTCTGAACAAAGCCTAAAAACCCAAGTGAAGAATTGATTCATATATAAGGGGCATCGGACTATAAGGCCTCGTTCACACGGCTTATTTCGCCGCGTATTTGCCGACGGATTGACCGTCAATCCGTCGACAAATCAGTCAGAAACAAGTCACAGCCTATTTTCTATTGATTTCAATAGAAAATACGGCTCGTTGTTCACACGACGCGTATTTCCGTGCCGGATTGCCGCCGCGGATTGACGACGGCAATCGGACGGAAAAAACAATGTGCCATGTCAATTATTTACGGACGGATTCACCACCTACAATGAATGGAGATGGTGAATCCGTCGGGAAATCAGTTACAAATACGTGCCACACTTAGTGACACTTATTTGCAACTGATTTTCAACTGATTTCAGAACGTATTTACGATCGGCAATCCAATGTAAATACCTTCTGAAATAAGCCGTGTGAACATAGCCTAAGGCGCACTTTCGATTTCTGAGAAAATCATAGGCTTTTATGTGCGCCTTATAGTCCGAAAAATACGGTATATTCTATGATACGGTGAATCAACCCATTAGAAAGTAAATCTTGTCCCGCAATATAAAAACCGTCATCTGTCTATTTAGATGGAAAAATAAAAAAGTTCTGACTCTTGGAAAGCGAGGAGGGAAAACCATGACGAGAAAAAAACATGCTTAGACGTTAAGGGGTTAAAGACAGGTCTAACTTGTCTAATTGTGAGGTCATTTTAGTAATATGAACACGATTGTGTCTTTTCTGCTTTTAGCTGGAACCATGCGAATGGGATTTACCTCTGTAAACAAAAACATTTGTGGTTTGAAACGCGTAGGCTTTACACCACTTTTTATCTCCTGCTTTAACATGGATCGATAAAGGATTTACCTTTTACATACTCATGCTTTATTATCTTTGGATTTACTTTGGTTAGTGGTGGTCGTTAGCTGAGGACTTTCCATGCAGGACGACAAGATATATAGCATCGTGGAAGGGTGAGCCATTCTTCCTATTGATATCTATTATGTACTAAAACTGATTCATTAAAGGGGTTTTGCCACCATGTAATGTTGAAGTGGGATCCTCCAAAATGGGTATTTAATCACTTTTCTAAATATATGTGATTACAAAAAGTGAAGACTTTGAGAGCTACAGCATTTCTAAATCCCCCTTAGTTACCTGAAAGCTTCCACTAGACATGACCCAGGAGCTGATAGGCCACTCTTGCATGAAACACTTCTTATCTGATGACAGGCAAAATGAATGAGCTTTTAAGGCACCGGGTAGAAAGTGCAGTCTATGAGGCTGTGTTTTGCTGTATTGAGAATCCACTGTTGTACTGTTTATTATTTCACTTAAGTTTTGAGACGCTCCCTTATTCCTCACTCCTTACTCACCCCCTCCCTCTCAGCCCTGCAGCCTTCATGACTCAGCGTGATTTGTTGACATTCTCCCTGTGCTGATAAGGAAGGTAAGAAACTTTCATCCTGGCAAATCCCCTTTAAGAACGTCTCCTTTAATAGGACTGCATTTTTGTTTCTACCATATCATTGCAGGAAGACGTCCTTTTGTACATAAAATATCATCAATACATTATGACACCAGATTTCGCGTAAATAATTTGAAGTAAAACGTTTGTCTTAGCTAAAAGCCTCAATAAAGAGCTGCCATCTCTGCCTGTCAAGTGCCCTCGAGCGTGCCCATAATCTTATTTCACTAATGCAATGTCTGTTATTTATTTTATCCTTCATATCTTGAATCAATTAACTTACCAAGGACTTCATCACCTTCTGTTGTTCCCCTCTTTATGGCTAGTTCCACCTCTGTGCATACATCATACATTAAGTAGACGCATACATCATACATTAAGTAGACTTATTATACAGCAGTATTGTCTACTTGTAATGTACCAATAGAACCATAATTCTAGTTTTACAAGAAGAATTTGCAATATATTCTTTTTTTTTCCTATATAACTGTATAAGGAAATGTTTCTGTTAACCTGCAGCTCAGATCGGCTAAAATGTGTAGCGTGGTTAACCAGAGCAAGTCCTCCTGTGGTTGTTACCGTCTTCAGAGTAGAAGCCAACGTCACGGGATCTCACCGCCTAGAATGCAAAGCAGGAGGCTGCGTCTTTCATTGCAGCCTCGGTCGGTCTATGCCACGGGTGTCAAACAGAAGGTCCATTTACACAGTTCTAAAATTATGTCGGCCCTTTAAGGTACGCCGTGAGGCTGATGTGGCCCCCGGTGAAAACGAGTTTGACACCCCTGGTCTATGCTGTGGGCTTACCAGATCTGTGGAGTTTAAAACCAAATTTCCACCTCCTTTATAACTGGTTTAGGTATACAGGCAATCCCCAACTTACAACGTTCCGACTTACATCCCTCTCCCAGTTACAGATGAAGACTTATGGGGCGTGCTGACATCACCCACTGAGTCACGCCCCATAATAACGTCAGAACGTCGCAAGCCTTCCTCAGATCACATCGTCTTCTGGCTCGCACAGCACAGCAGTTTTTTTTTTTTACATTCCTCCCGCCCAACGCTGTTTGGGTGCTGATTAGTACATGTGTGTAACATGTGCTGCTGTGGTATGCTTGCAAATTGTTGTTCCATAACAGCTAGTAGCTGAGGAACTACAAGTGCCAGCATTCCACAGCAGCACATGACATACAGAAAGTGAGGAAAAATCTTCTAAACAAGGGCAAAGACAGCAAAACAAATGTAAAAAGGGTGTTAACCCTTCAATGTACCATCCAAAACAAACATTTTTGGCTAGAGTTACATTCCATAAATGAAACTGTTAGGCCTCGTTCACACGGCTTATTCTGGGACTGATTGGAGCCGTACTGCGCGCCGGATTTGCGCTCCAATACGGCTGGAATCCGTCCCAGTCATTATGGTAATCCACAGTTCTCATAGAGAACTATGGATTCCGTCTCTTCTCCCCGCTCAGCGAACCCGCCGCGGGGGGAGAAAGTGACATGCACATTATTTACGGCGTGTACGCGCCGTGAATAATGAATGTCTATGGGGCCGACGAGCTGCCGGCCCCCCGCCCCGCCCTTGCTGCACGGCTGCCGACGTAATTGCGGGGTGAAATCCGGCCCCGCAATTACGCCGGCAATAAGCCGTGTGAACATTGCCTTACAACGCTCAACTTAAAAACAAACCTGCAGTCCCTATCCCATTCATAACCCAGGAACTGCCCGTAATTACTAATAACAAATGTACTGTAGTAACATCAGGCTTTTTTGAAAAATATGGGCCTGGGATTGATAGAACAGAACATATTTTTAGGGTTCTAAACTTTCCTAAATTCTCCTGAAAGAAAATGTGCAAAAAACTAGGGTATGATCAGAAATAGAAAAAAAGAAACATACTCACCTGCACACAGCATGAGAACGTTCACTGTGCAGCCGGGATGTACAGGACGGCATGGAGGCGAGTATACTTCTTTTTTTCTATTTCTAATCATTGCAAGTCCTGGATAACCCCTTTGGGATATAATAATTATACACTAGGATCCCTAACACTCTGCATAATGCATTTATGATGCAGTAGTGTTAGAGGGAATGTATCACCAATATTGTTTTCTACTAATTAAAACCAGATACTGATACAGATACTTCTTTTTTAATTCTTTTTTAATCAGTTTTAATTCTCTGACTGAAGATTTTTAAATTTTGTATTCTGCATATGATTATGGGGACAGTTATCTTGGCTGAGCTGCTTTTAACAACATTTAAAAAGATGCTTTACAGCAGCTCTATGGGCATAGGAGCCTGTGAACAGGAACAGACCCATTGACTTCTACAGGAGAGTTTTCTAGTCATGCTCTGTGACCTGGGAAGAAGTCAGTGTGCAGGGAGAGGAGAGGGGGAGCTGTGACATCTCCATTTATGAATGGTGGATCCTGTGTTATTTAGACACATTGATGTCATCTTTTAGTGTAATCATGCCTGTGCTGATAATGAGGAGACTACTAAAAAGCTTTCTCTACAGAATAGAAAGTGTTAGACTAATGTTAGGCCTAGTGGCGATTTCAGGACTTTATTAAAATATTGATAGTTATACAGAAACTAAAAAAGCCCCAAAAATTCTTAAACAATAAGTTCAACACTAAAACATGAGTTAACGAATAGGTCACTTTCTAATGACACATTCCTTTTAATGTGGTATGGAGAGATTCATGTGCTGAGTCCACTCCATTCCAGCTGACAACGGTTTTCCGCAGTCGTGATTGGAGAGAACTCCAATCCTGACTATTTAACCACTTAGAGTTGGCGCTGCTCTCCACTGCATGATCAGCCCCCATTGGGACACAATCGCTTGGTGTAATTCCGTTCCCTTGGCAGCCATAGGCCTAATGAAGGTGTTATAGGAAATCACAAAAATTACTATACATTGTTTAAATAAAAAGTACTGCAGAAATGTAGTACAAGTTTTAAGGTAGAGGGGGTTTGAATCAATTATTGTGTTTGTATAGTATAATTATAAAATCCCAAACTTTTCTCCTTATAAGGCATTTCAGCTGAGCAGAATCCATTTTGTGGAGAAGAGCAGCAATTATGAAGAAGCTAAGATGGCTCAGGATGTGACCACTTGTTACCCTGTTCCTCAAGATGTGACCTCCAGCTATGTCTCCCTTTCCTGAATTTTCCCGTTTTACTGGAATTGACTGAGTTTTGGCTGATGCAATCCCAGAGGCTTTTTCCCCAGAGACAACGTGGCCCAATAAAATGTATTAACAGCTGCCTAAATTTTGGACTACATCCTTCCTCTCTTCTCTATTGCGCCTGCGTTTGTTTTGATTACAGTTATACAAATATGTGTGTAAGGCTTTGTCTTGTCAGAACTGCTTGGAACATGAATGAAATTTGATCCAGAACTCTTGTGTCTGACTCAGTTTCTATCGGCCGATACATGTTCCCCTGATCGTGATTTGGAATACCGGGGCAAACGGGTGACCCCCAGTGTTGGTAAACGACCCCCGACACAGGTGATCATGCAACTGCATGTTAAAGGGGTTGTCTCACTACAAGGATTGCTTTTTATGTTAAAGATCTAGCAAAAACAAGTCAATTTGCAATATATGTCCATTAACAGTGTCCTACCTATTCTTAGATATCCCCTCTTGTATGGGCTGCATCATCTCCTCAAGTCGCTATAGCTACAGACGTGTTTGATCTCTCCTGATAGGCTGCCAGCACTGGTTGCTATAGCTACAGACCTGGCTTCTACTGCAGCCTAGTGGAAGTCAGTAAACACACCCCTGAATTCACAATGAAACCCAGAAAACAGGACTAGGGTGAGATGAATCGATGTAGTGAGACAACCCCTTTAAAGTCCTCTGGGGGAACTATTCATTATAGTAAACGGTAAAATATTTTCAAAAATATATATTTTTACCGTATGTCGGTTTTGAACTGTAACGCGTATTTTTCATTGAGGTCTATGGGAATGTTTTTACTTTCGGTTTTAGAAGAGCATTTCAAGTCGGAGTCCATGTGGATTGCGACACAAAATACTCATCGCGTGGACAGAGCCCAAAAAAGTTTAGAATAATTTTTTTGAGTAGTGAAACATAACAAAAACTATATAAATTTGGTATCACAATAAAGGTAACGTCATTGATTCCACACGGCCAACCCCATAAAAACAAATTCCTTCAAAATATTGGGCAATTGTTTTTTTCCCCAATTCTACTCTACAAAGAATTTTATTTTTGGCTAACACATTTTATGGTGATTTAAATAATACTACTAAAGAGTACAAGTCCCACAATAAAGTCCTCATACAGCAGAGACAGAAATTGTGACTCTTGTATGGAGATGAACAAATGAAAAACAAAAAAACAGAACTTTTGTATTTTTCCTAACCCTATGAGGTTCTGGTTTTTTTTGCAGGATGAGGCACAATGGGGTTGCTTTTTTTCTGGGATTAGCTGTAGGATTAATTGACAACGTAGGGTACATACAAGTTTTTGTTGTTTTTTTTATTATTAATTTGTATGGGGAGGGATATGTACAAACATTTATTTTTATTTAATTTTTTTTACAACATTAAACAAGTGGGTTATATAACATAATAAATTTTAGTTTGGGTTGTTACGGACACATATTTTCCAACATTGACCAAACACAAAGAGGGACATATCAGGCCAAGCTTCTAACAATGCCCAAGAACATGACACCACATCAGGCCATGCCTCTGACCACTCCTAGGCACAGCCAATCATGCAGACCAACACTAAAACTACAGTGGTTTTACTAGGGTATATAAAGACGTGTAACCAGCCCAAATCAGGCTATAGTTACATTGGGTAGGTATTGAATCGCTACCACAGACTGCAGAGGTCAAACCCTGGAATCCAGGACTGTCCTGCTGGATCTGGGGCAGTTGGGAGGCGTGCAGACACTGCAATGATAACTATGGGGGGACTTATAAGTAGAATATGGCTTTTTGTGTTTTCATTTCATAAGGTTTTTTTTTTTTTACGTTCTAGTCATTTTCACCTTTATTTTAGTCCCAGTAGGGGACTTGAACATGCAGTTGTTTGATTGATATAATACACCACAACACTATAAGCTTCCATGTTCCCGCTTGTTGAGGCTGCAAGAAAGCAAAAAATGTATACAGTGGTACCTTGGTACAAGTCTAAATAAACACAACATCTGTTTGGAATAAGACTCAAAGTGGCTTGAACTTATATGGCAACAGAGGGATAAAAGAGGAGCTCTGCACAACTTTCAGCCGGTTATCTTAAATGGGTTTTGCCACAAAGTAAAATTGACGTGGGAAGTTTGTAAACTAAATAATAAACATTTTCACCATTCATCATTATTAAAAATTCTGGACCGTTTTTGTTTTAGCTGCTCCTTTAGTGATCCATTGTTTACAGCTCGTCTCCAGGGGATACGACCAGGGCTGAGAGCTCCTCAGTCCTGGTCACACATGCTCAGACATCACCTCTACTGAGTGTTCAAACCCCAGGTGCTGTCATTCTACTCCTGTCCTCTGTACTCCTTAGTAATTAGTCAAACAGTGAAAATATATTAAAAAAAGAAACCTCAATTAAGTTTGTGCATTGATAAAGAAAAATAAAATCCATAGGTTTGCTTCCTGCAGGGATTTGAACAGAGGACCCTTGTGCCTGGAGGCAAAAGTTTTACCTCCGAGCTACAATGTAGCTACTTACATTTCTACACATAAACAGACCTTTCTTTGACTAAAGATAGGAAAAGCCTGGTGTATCAGCCTGCTGGGTCACATGATGCAGCTCAAACAAATCACACACGCCCCCTTCTGAGCACACAGAGCTGAAGAGCTGAGGGCAGGAGGTATGAAATGAGATCGTGGCCAAACCCCTTTAAGTGAGGACGAAGGATTTAGCAGCCTGTTGCTTCTGGAGGTGAGCACTGCTTTGGCCACACGGACACTCCACACTGCTTCTATTATCAAGCACTATCGGTTTCCTTATAAGTGCTATACCTCTAGCCGCTGTCTCCCCTGCATTTTTACACCCGATCCTCTCATCTCCTGCTCCGGTTACTTGGGGAATAGACTGCACGGTAGCCTGCTCATTCCATGTTTGCAAAAGTGTGTATGAGGTGGTTCGAACCTCTGAGATACCTCGCTCACTTACTTTAAACCAGATCCGTCATCTTCAACCCTCTGCAGAGTTACATTGCTCTAGCTCTGCTAAAACACATTCACCTTGCGGCCGGCTACAGCTCATACTCCCCGCTACTACAGCTTCATCCAGGCTGCTTTTGGAGAATTTGAGTAGTATTGTGTATGATACACAATAATCCGACTGTTATTATTATAAGAATGTATTACAGGCAGTCCTCGACTTACACCGTTCTGACTTACATCTGTCCCCTAATTACAAACGGAGACTTACGGGGAATGCTGACACTTGTAGTTCCATGTTCCACAGCAAATAGTATCTGCGGAACTACAAGTGCCAGCATGCCACAGCAGCACGAGGTTAAAATGAGGTAAAAATCTTCTTAACAGGGGCACAAACAGCAAAACAAATGTAAAAATCCTTCCCTGCACTATCCAAAACTAAAAAAAATAAACTTTTGTGTAGAGTTACATTTAATAAATATACCTGTTCCGACTTACATACAAATTCAACTAAAGAACAAACCTACAGTTCCTCTCCCATCTGTAACCCGGGAACTGCCTGTAATTATTTTTCCTTTATTTGGCATGGGAAAAGTTCCTTTGGTACAAATCAGAGGATCTGGAACGGATTAATGACTTATACCAAAGTATCACTGTATTTTAGTTTATGCTGGGAAGTCAGGGCTCTGCAGCAGACAAACAAAACCTAGACCAAAAAAATTCTATATTAAGAGATTAGAGTTTTAAACAAATTGGTGTTCAATGTTGGACATTACCTATTTCGGAATTAGCCAAAAAAGAAAAAAAAAACATCAAATTGGCTGCAGCTGACCCGTAAGTTCCCCTATTGTCTGGATCTCTATATTGACCTCTGTAAAGTTTTACAGATCATGTTGTGTCCTCCAGGCTGAAGACGCTGATGAATAAATCTGTGGAATAAAGCGACGGCCATTCACAGAGCTGGATAATTACACATGGACTTGGAGTCCTGCCGAAATGGAATTTACATTGAAATGAATAAAATGACGTATGATTCATTACCGGAGCATATGTACAGACTATTATTAGTGCAACTGAAGGTGCCTTTGTCAGTTCTCAAACAACTCCCTGCTATTGATTCTTTATAGCCTTCATAGGATGTCCTTACCAGAAAATACTATCAACGATTTGTTTCATTCTCCTATTTCTTGTGAATCTCATATCCCTGTCTAGCATTTCTGTGTCTAGACCGGAAAGAATACAGGTTTTCAGCCTCTAGGTATAATGAAAGGGGTTGTCACATCTGAGACACTTAAGGCTTAGCCATAGGACATGCCATAAATGTCTGGTAGGTGCGGGTCAAAGAGGAATCTTGATAACAAGCTCTTGAAAGTTTCTGTGCAGAACGTAGATAAGGTCGTGCTCACGGGGCACTCTCTGCTCATTTTAATGGGAGTTCTGAGTACAGCCGAGCACCCCTTTAAGTCTGCTCTCATCCACTTACAGCACAGATCTTGATAACATTGTCCACTTTTTATTGTGTTTATTTATTACGTATATAATAGGAAACCATACAATTTTCTAATATACTCAAGTTTATTTTAATGTGCTAAACATTCTATCTTTCTTTTATATCAGTGCATTTGGCCCCGATCTATAAAAAAAAAAAGGTATAGTCCACATTCCTGTCCACAGTAAAGGCTGCCATAGAAAACCTGCATGGACTAAACATGGCGTCAGTCATTTTAACACCACAGACAGCTCATGCGACCCTGGTATCCAGGTAACAGTAGTGTATGGCGGAGCAGACCTTCTCCAGTATTACTACCTCCAGCAGTGTCTTATCATGTGACCACCACACAGGTCATGTGACCCTGGTATCCAGGTAACAGTAGTGTATGAAGAAGCAGAACTTCTCCAGTATTACTACCTCCAGCAGCATCTTATCATGTGACCATTACACAGGTCATGTGACCCTGGTATCCAGATAACAGTAGTGTATGGAGGGGCAGAAACTTCTCCAGTATTAAATATCTCCGGCAGCGTCTATCTGTGGAACCCTTACACAGGTCATGTGACCCTGGTATCCAGATAACAGTAGTGTATGGAGGAGCAGAACTTCTCCCGTATTACTACCTCCTAACAGGCGTCTTATCATTGTAACCACCACACAGGTCATGTGACCCTGGTATCCAGGTAACAGTAGTGTATGGAGGAGCAGAACTTCTCCAGTATTACTACCTCCAGCAGTGTCTTATCATGTGACCACCACACAGGTCATGTGACCCTGGTATCTAGGTAACCGTAGTGTATGGAGGAGCAGAACTTCTCCAGTATTACCATCTTCAGCAGCGACTTATCATGTGACCACCACACAGGTCATGTGACCCTGGTATCCAGGTAACAGTAGTGTATGGAGGAGCAGAACTTCTCCAGTATTACTATCTCCGGCAGCGTCTTATCATGTGACCACCACACAGGTTATGTGAAAAAGTAGATGAGAATGAGAAGTTATGAGAATGTGCATTTATGTACTAAGCAATTACCCCCCTCATGAATTGGTGTGTAATCGTTCATTAGTATTCTGCACCTGTACAATTTCTTCTTTTTAGCACTTGGGCTTTTACTGCCTTCTACTGGGAATGTTTTTTTTTGTCCTGTCATTGTGTAGTAAGTATGACCATGTTTCTGTGATTTTAGGCTACTAAAAAAAATCCTGCCTACTTTTATGAAAAGTGCGATGAACTGTGCAAAATTGGCAAAAAAAATTAAAATTTTTATGCAGCTGAGACTTTTGAACCTTTCAAACAGATTTCTGCTAAGTATATGCAGTGGATTTGGAGCTGTGTATCAGACTAATGAAGCTTCAACCACTATAAAGATAGATAAAGAAGTTAATTAGCACAGACTGTTGAATCCAAAAACCTAATTTACGTAAAATCAGAAAACCCTGGCGAGGCTGTTGGCTGAAATAGTGATGTCATGGCTCCTCAACGAGATACATATGAAGTACGAGTCAGCCCTACTATAAAATAGGCGTTTACTCCGATAACAGGCGGCACGAAGATGGTTATTCCATACACACTATGTATATGTTAGAATGTTTTTTGTATGCACACTATGTATATGTTAGAATGGTTTTTCCACGTACACTATGTATATGTTAGAATGGTTTTTCCAAGTACACTATGTATATGTTAGAATGGTTTTTCCACGCACACTATGTATATGTTAGAAAGGTTTTTGTATGCACACTATGTATATGTTAGAATGGTTTTTCCATGCACAATATGTATATGTTAGAATGGTTTTTCCACGCACACTATGTATATGTTAGAATGTTTTTTCCATGCACACTATGTATATGTTAGAATGGTTTTTCCCACGCACACTATGTATATGTTAGAAGTTTTTTCCATGCACACTATGTATATGTTAGAAAGTTTTTTTCCATGCACACTATGTATAATGTTAGTAATGGTTTTTTCCACGTACACTAATGTATATGTTAGAATGGTTTTTTCCACGTACACTATGTATAATGTTAGAATGGTTTTTCACCACAGTACATAATGTAAACTGTTATTAGAATGGTTTTTCCATGCACACTATGTATATGTTAAGAATGTTTTTTCCAAGCACACTATGTTATTAGGTTTTAACAAATGTGTCAATGTTTTTTCCAAGCACACTATGTATATGTTAGAATGGTTTTTCCGTGCACACTATGTACAGTATATGTTAGAATGTTTTTTCCATGCACACTATGTATATGTTAGAATGGTTTTTCCATGCACACTAGTATATGTTAGAATGTTTTTTCCATGCACCTATTATAATGTTAGAATGGTTTTTCCATGCACACTATGTATATGTTAGAATGGTTTTTCCATGCACTATATTTATATGTTAGAATGGTTTTTCCATGCACACTATGTATATGTTAGAATGTTTTTTCCATGCACACTATGTATATGTTAGAATGGTTTTTCCGTGCACACTATGTATATGTTAGAATGGTTTTTCCATGCACACTAGGTATATGTTAGAATGTTTTTTCCATGCACACTATGTATATGTTAGAATGTTTTTTCCGTGCACACTATGTATATGTTAGAATGGTTTTTCCACGTACACTATGTATATGTTAGAATGTTTTTTCCATGCACACTATTTATATGTTACAATGGTTTTTCCACGTACACTATGTATATGTTACAATGGTTTTTCCATGTACACTATGTATATGTTACAATGGTTTTTCCATGCACACTATGTATATGTTAGAATGTTTTTTCCATGCACACTATGTATATGTTAGAATGGTTTTTCCGTGCACACTATGTATATGTTAGAATGGTTTTTCCATGCACACTATGTATATGTTAGAATGGTTTTTCCATGCACACTATGTATAATGTAGAATGGTTTTTCCATGCACACTATGTATATGTTAGAATGGTTTTTCCATGCACACTATGTATATGTTAGAATGGTTTTTCTATGCACACTATGTATATGTTAAAAACTGAATAAAGCTCTGTCCTTAGCAAATCCCTTGGATGTATTTTCTTAATGTACACAGAAATAGCACAGGGCCTATAAAGCCCCCAGTAATTCCTTTAACCTGCCTATGCAGTAGTAGCTGATTGCAAAATGAACATCTGGCAGACTGTCTGCTTCTATGGCAATACATATATTCATTTGTTGTCGTGATAAAAAAGCCGCAGCGATGTAGCGGTCCCCTGTAGATCAGCAAATCGTAACAAAAACTCAATAAATCAACCATTTTTAATAAATTTAGCAATAAAGAACCCAATTGTATCCATGTTTGCAAGTAGAACCCAATCCTTATCTTTACAAATCCCATCGTTGGTGTCACACATCACAGCAAGGGATGGATCGAACCTCTGTAGGAGCTTCAGCTGGTCAGAGGACAACCCTGCGCCCCTCATACCTTCTCCACCAATATTTGGTTCCTGCAACAAGATCATCATAAGTCACAGCCATTGCAATCCGAATCCCTAAAACAAGCAATCCTTTAAAGGGGTTGTATGACCACAGACATCTATTCACAGGGTAGGTAATAAATGTTTGATCTTTGGGGGTTCAACTGATTGCAAAAACAGGGGCCCTGAATCCCGTCCCTCGTCACTGTGCTCATGTAGTTAGGAAATCTGTGAACGGAGCAATGGTCAAACATGCGCACTGCTGCTCCATTCATAGACTATGAGACTGACGGAGATAGCTGAGCATTGTAGTCCGCCATCTTTGAACAGACTGTGAGCGGAGCAGCAGAGCGCATGTTCTACCACTGTTCTGTTGACAGATTTCTTCCTGTGCCAGATGACTACAGCCAGGATCAGAGGAACCTTGGATCACAGACGTGTAAATCTCTCTGACCATGACATTATCAATGGGTTTCCTTGAGCTCTTGGATATATATAGGCTTGTATGATTTGGAGCAATAGCCATGAAATCTTGTTAATACCCAGAGGCAGAACTTTACATTTATCCACACTGAACCTCATTTGCCAAGTGAATACCAAACACTCCAAGCCTGCTCCAATAAAATGGTGGCATATAGATAAAACGACATGCCCCATAGACTTTTATTGTGACTAAGCAGAGATTATACAGAGTCGTAATATTATAAAGGAGTACTTGCATCTCTGACATTGATGGCATATCCACTTCAAGAATAATAGTGAGCACAGCTAAGCAGATAAGGGATCAAGCAGCACATGCTTTGCCACCACTGGATTCCCTGTGGTGACAGTAAGAACGAGCACGGGACTCACTTACCTCTTTCATGACTGCATAAACTTTGGAGAAAAACTGGTTAACCCTGCCAATTTTGGTGGGAGTGGCGGACTACCTAACGTGCATGATGTTGGAAAGAAGAATTAGACCTGAGCCATAGATAATCTGCTGCTAGAGGTATCTGGCAATGGTTTTCTCTTCTCACTGAAGAAACATGCACACTCAGCACAGCCGAGTGTTCATGTGTATGGGGGAATAAGGAATAATGGCTGTGCTAATATCCTGACAAGATTTTCTACATGTAATAAAACCGTCTTTATCTAAGTTAAAGATACAGACATTTCTGCTAGGGAATGGGCTGGTGGGAGGATGAGGGAGGTGGGAGGTTGTAGGGGATGCTGTTTTGTAGCTTTATTGAAACTTCAATAAAAGAATTACCTCATTTACAAATATACAGACATCAGTTGTAGCGTCATTAGAATGACAATCCCCAATTTTCCTGTTTCTCATGATAAAGCTTATAAGTGGACTCCTAACTGCATGTATGGTCAGATGAATGAAGCTCACAGCTATGACAACAATGTCCAATTGGTTTGGCGAGAAGATTTAAAGTAGGAAGTAACTAATAGTGGATGTCCCACAGACCTCATGTATGAACATAAGTGAGCAGGTCCAGATCACTGACAGAAAGCTAATGATCCATTGTGTAAACCTTAACCCTGGGGGCCCCAGCCAACCATCACAATGCATCCCTTCTTATTTCACGCTGCTCTTTTACGAACGGCCCACATCTGTGTTAGAGGCTATTTCGCAGATTTTGTCATATCTTATGGTAAGAATAGCAGTGCTTGGATCACTATCTTTTCCAGTCACAATGATAGACACTGCGATAGACCCCATTATATTATCAGTCTATAGGGTCTGTTAGAATCTAGTGTCTTTCTTCTATTTGTGAATGTTTGTTACCTGTGCTTCAAGTTGGAGGCAGGGAAAGGTCTTTAGGGCCCAGGCCACTTGTTCTTCATTTTCGGATAAAGTTATGGTACATGTGCTATAAACGAGTGTCCCACCAGGTTTTAATAACGCCACTGCCTAAAAAAAAAGATTCAGTAGATTAAAGTACAATAACGCAAAAGCTATTTTTTTATGTTCTATTTTTAAAATTGTGATGATAGTATTATTCAGTAAAATTTCTGACATCCACTCTAGATGACCCAGTTCAGATAGCTGCCTATCCTGGCAGAAGAGACAATATTTTTCTCCGACACAAGGGACTGAATATGACTTTTTTTTACACACGCACAGAATGACATCTTCCCCCAATGGAAGGGGTGACATCTTCCCTCTCCGCAATATAAGACCTCTTACCACCAAGCCAGACGCAAGGAATGACTTTCCCTTCTTCCTTCCACTCCCAACCCAACAGAAGTTGACCTGACATGGATGACCTCTGCCCCTGACGCAAAGGGTGACATCTTCTCTCTCCGCAATGTAAGACCTCTTACCAACACCCCAGACGCAAGAGATGACCTTCCCTTCTTCCCCCCACTCCCACCTCCGACACAAGTTGACCTGACATGGATGAACTCTTCCCCTTATGCAAGGGGTGACCTCTTCCTCTGAAGCAAGGGACAACAACTCCCAGCCAATCAAAATGTCCCCTGTCTCCTCAGAATTGCTTGACTACTAGATGCCAGAGTATAATATGTATGTAGTGATATAAGAGGTAGTGGCCCCTCCTATGGTTAAGGACCATTTACTGAGAAAAAAAAGTCCAGATTAATATTCTTAGAAAACAGGAAGGCCCTCCATGACAGAAACAGGGCATATTATCATAGAGAAGATACTGAAGAAGACTTACTGTACTGAACAGTTTACGTTGCAGAGGCTGATACGACGTTAATTCCTTCAGTGATAAACCGCAGGCCATATTAGGTCTTTGTCCCATTCCACTACATGGGGCATCTAAAAGTACACGATCAAAGGACTCCGGTGGAAAAGGAGGACCTGTACCTAAAAAGAGAAAAATGGCACCGAAAAAAAAAAAAAAAAAGGTGTAAGGAATAGAACATGAACTTTCTAATGTTCACATAGGACAGGGTAAAAGCACCACTGCCTTTAAAAGCGGGCATCAATAGAACATACAGCCATATCCTGGATTCATGTTCTGGATTCTACTTTTACAGTCTGTCCTCTCATTCTGGTAGCAATGCACAAGCGAAGCCTTGGAAACTAAATCCTGTCAGTCAGCGGCTCCAATATGTTTACAACCAGACATATAAAGAGTATCAATGTGGTTATCCGGTATGGAAAAGCTATGTTCAGATGCCCTGAGGGGGCAACGAACGAACCAACGTTTATGCCCAGCCCAATAATCTTGATGGAAATTGTGTAATGCTCAATTTCTTGTTTGTAAAGCTGGAGGAAAATAAAACACTTACTGCCAATGTCCCTCACAGATCACAGATACAGGTTCGATGTTTCTCTATTGGAAACTAAAGGTTGTTACAGACAGTGCGACCATCGGGGAAAAAAAAAGAAAGAAAATCATCCCACATTGGGTGCCAAGGACAATCTCAAAATGTTTTCTTTAAAGGAACACTGAAGTTGCTGATTAAGTCACGCAATGTCATGATTTTACCAATGCAAGGAAGCCCTTATACTGCTGTTAGCCTATAGCTCATCTTCTGGTGAACAAGCAGAAGACATCCCAAGCTGCTAAATTTTTCATCGACCCAAAGAAAAAAAAAAATTCAACTTACCTCGACCACTGTCACCTGCTTCATGTGTCACGGCCTTAGTACCATTGTAACAGTATGCCTGGATGCTATTGAGCTTTAGCACAGAAGCGTTTTGCTTTATCTTCTCCACTTTGTTGGCTATTTTGTCCATTGCAATGACTTCTCCCTAAAGATCAGAGGAGTCATCTTAATAAGCATGTTGTATTTTTAAATACATACCCACTTACTGTAATCCCCAACACTAACCCTAACAGGGAACAGTGTATCCCTACCTGGTAAAATGGAACACTCATCCCAATAAGGGCAACCCCAAACTGGAACCTGACCCTCATCAAGCCCTACAATCGCCCTGATTTCTAAGAAAGTGATATTGACTAAGAAGACAGGGAGCGATTGCTAATGTCCAGGTAACCAAATATCCAGAGATACACACAATGGGGCACATGTATTAAGGCAATCGTGCCATGATTCTGCTGCAAATTGTGGCAAAATACTGGCATTTGTGTGTTATACCACATTTACTATGTGTTTTAGACAGTTTCTAGACACAAAAGGGTGCATGGCCTTGGTAAAAGGGATGTGGCTTAGCGTCACTGTGTGTCAAAATTACAACATAATTAGTGGCATAAAGCAAGACAACTAATAGAAGATGTAACCCTAGACGGATATGCGCCAGATTTTTCAACACTGTCCAAGTAATAAAAATATTCAAATAATATTTGCAAAGAAATTCTATTAGACATACAAAATTGATAAGTTACTCTTAGGGTATGTTCACACGGCTTATTTTGGGGCGCATTTCGCCATGTATTTCATGGCATACTGTGCTTAATACGTGGGAAAATGCGCCCCATAATTACGGTAATCCATAGTTCTCTATGAGAGCTAACCCCCCCCCCGCTTGTACAATACAATCGTATTGTACGAGCGGGGAGATAACTGACATGTCAATTACTTGCGGCGAATATGCGCCGCGAGTAATGAATGTCTTTGGGCTGGCGGGCTGCCGCCCCCCCCCCCCTGCGCCGTGGGAGTAAGTACGTATTAGCGCGACTCCCAAATCACCTGGCGTAATTGCGGCCGTACAGTACGCGCCGCTATTACGCCGTGTGAACATACCATTAGGTGTCATACTACCTATCAACCCAACAAGAAAAGTATCTTAGATTTCCAATGTGTTTTTATTACCTAATAAACATAGGTTCATCAGGGAATCAAAAAATATAGATAATAGAACGGCAGAACAACAAGTCCCAACTAGATATAAAGGCAACAAGAAAGTACAAGAAGCTAATAGGACATCAAATAAATAAATCCGAACCAAATATTAGGGCAGATCAGATATGTATGGTACAGTGATAGCAGATATGTCAGGTGACATGTATCAAAATGCATCTCCTAGATCATAGGGTAGGTGCAGTGATGTAGTAGCCACATAAGAAGTGTCCTAGGACAGGATTTATTCATTTGAAAGGGACGCCAATACGGGAAATACCGAGAGTGCTAGATGAAACATGTATGGCTTGCAAACCTACGCCTGCCAAAGATGAACGGAACTTCTATAAATATGCAACAAGACTCCTGTCCCTTTACGCTGCAGATGAAAATGGTGCTGTCTAGAAAAAGTTCTGAGAAAGGTCTTCCAAGTTGGGTTTGATGATATTTTATATATATATTATATATAATATATATATATTATATATATATATATATTATATATATATATATATATATATATATATATATTGAGCTTTAACAGCTCTGGGATCGTGACTCACGTTTTCAGGCAGAGACAGAGACGTATTCCAGGTGAAAAATACAGGGCTTCGGTATTTTATTGGCAGCAAACAGAAAATGCAAAGTGCAAGGCATGCACAAACACAAACAAAAACAAAACGCCTGCCAGTCTGGGCTCTAGCTAACAGAGACCAGCTAACTGACAGTCTGTAAGTTCCCTGCTGGTTTTCCAGCAGGTCTCCACCCAAGGCTTAAAGGTAGCCAGGGATTGTAACCATCCTAGTCAGCTTACCTGCTGACTTTTATACTCCAGGTAAACCCCGGAGTGGAGTCATGGGGAGTGAGCACCCACCCTGCTCTATGCTCACACCCAATGAAAGGCCGACCCAGGAAATGGCTGAAGCCATACTAACTTTAAATGTGTTAAACATATGTCGACAGTCTGTACTGTCGACATCCATCTAATTTTGGCCTTTCATTCCCCCAAGGCTCCTTACCTTGGGGGCATGTGTCGGGACATCGGAAGGTGCACGCAAGGATCCTGGCCGGGATGTATACGCATTGTAAACCCTTCCTGCTGTTGCTACCTTACATACCCCCCCCCTCACTCTTCGATGTGGGGCGGGCACCTTGTG
>JAODAL010000940.1:0-130000 GCA_025379985.1 Phyllomedusa bahiana
CAATTATATCCCCAGGAATTGAAAAGGGGCCAAAAAAAACCCTTTATTACCCTTACATTTCCCGAAAACTTTTTTTTTTTTCACTTTTTTCGCAGGCCAGCTTTGTAGATAGAGCGACCTTTTCAGTTTAAAATTTTTAAACCAAACAATTTTGTTTGATTTAGGGTTTTAGAAAACTGTGATTTGCCTCTTTTATAAAGGGCTTTTCCAAAAATCTTCCTTCCCCTTTTCAAATTTTTATATTTCTAAAAAGGAGCGAAATTCAGTGTAAGAGCAAAAAGGGGGGGGACTGGAGGGGATAGGTACAAAAGGGGTCCTTTCGTGCTGGCGACAACACCAATTTCCCCGCGGGTCCATTTTCAACCCAGGCCTATCATCGCTGGGGCAGGGGCCCCGTGAATCTCAGAAAAACAGCCCTCCCCAAAATTTTTTCTCAGGGTTAAGCAACCCATCCACAGTCTTACCTCCTCGTCCCCCATCACGGCCCCCAAATTCATCAAACCCTCAGCCTTTCCTCCCAAAAAAATACCAAATGTCAACTTTTTTAACCCCCCACGTGGAAAATCCATTTTTTGAAAACCTCTTTGATGACAAAAAAGCGGGTTGGGGGGCGAAGGCCCTGTTTTAAAAAATAAAAGCCCAAAAAATGAAATTTTTTCCTCCTACCCCAGTTACTGGGTGCCCCCAAAAAGGGGAAGGAAGACGGGCCACAGAAAAAATCCCTGCGTCGGGAACCCTTTCCAAATCCCTCTTTCTTGTACCCCCCAGCTCCCGAATGCAAAAAAAATGCAGGACGACAAGTCCCCCTTGCGATGAGATGAACCACAAATTTCGGGTCCAAATGGTCTTTTCGCAGAATTTTTTTTTTCGAGCCTTCATCAATGGACAGGAAAGACATGGGGTATGTCAATACGGGTTCCCCCCCCTCAAAAAAAGGGAGAGGGGGGTCGCAGAAGGGCCGCGATATAATTTTCCCCCCACCCGGGCACCCCAAACCCCCTCCCCGCTTATCGCCATCAAAAGGGCCAGGGCCTCTCAACCTGACCCTTTTTTGAAACAAACCTCTGATTCACCCGCATTTTTCCTATGCCCCCTTTGCCTAAACCTTTAAAAAGAAAGGGAAAAAACCCTTTGGGTTTTAAACCCCCACCAACAGGGCTAGTCACATGCAGAATCATGATTTAAATGGGGGCAACACTTGGGCCAAAAAAAGGCCCGACCGACGCCGGGCCCCCCAACCACTGTCACACCCTCCTTTCCCCTCCCCCTCCCCTCCCCACCCCCAAACGTTCCTCAGCTGCCCCTACTCTCCCCAGTCATATCAGGGGGCAGCCTCCCCCCAGCCTCCACCGTCGCACAGTACCACCCGCACCACCAAGACCCCTCCACCCCTTCTCCTTCCGCCCTTTGGGCGACCGCACGCCTACACCCATTTTACACCAGGGCCCCTGGGCTTCCAGGTTTTTTTGGGGGCAAAGAAACACTTTAAAAACCCCAAAACCCTCCCAAAGCCAAAAAACCTGAATGTCCCCATTTCCCCCTTTTGGGCCCTTTAAAATTTTCCTTTCCTCTGGGACCCCAGATGGTTTTTCCCCCACGTCATGGCCCTTCCTGCCCCCAATACCCGATCGAGCAAGGGATTTCCCTTTTTCCAGAAAACCGCCCTGCCCGGGCCCGCCACGTTCATCTAAAAATTTTTCCAAAAGGGATTGTCCCCGCATCTGTGGCCAGAAAAGTCCATCGGGCCAACCCCCCCAAAAGGACTAGAAAAAGGCAGGGCCCAAGGCCGTTTATATCTCTGGGCCCGCTCACTGGGTGATTTGGGGGGAAAGGCCCTTGGGGGGTTGAGGTGGCTCTCAACTCGGGCACGCCTTAAAAACCCGCGGGGAAGGGTTGCGGGGGTTCTTTCCCCCCAAAGGCCTTTCTGGGGGCATCACTTCCCATAGAAAACGGGCCGTGTTGAAATTAACCCTGTTTTGGGAGCCCTCCACACACGGGAAGGAGCTGTGGACGGCTCCCCAAACAACAAACCCAGCCCTGACTGGGTGACAAAAACCCTTTTGTCCCCAAAGAAAGGGGAAGTGCAAAAACCGGGCGGAAATCTGCGGGGAAAACTCTTAAATGGGTAGCCTAAGCAAAACCCTTCCCTGGCACATGTCATAAACCCTTTTGTCGTCCAAAATTTCTAAAGAGCTCCCCCCGGGTCGGGACGCCTGCTAGGAAGGCTCAAAGGGTCTAAGTTCGCACTTCCCCTTTTGGGGACCCTGTTTCGTCCCCCGTGCTGTGTTCAGCGTCACTCGCCTCCCCTTCAACCGCCTCTTTTGTTAAAGTGGCAACACGCGGGAAATTTTCCACCCCCCCACATGCTCCAGCGTTGTGGCAGCCACGCAATCCATTAGGCATACGAAGTGACACATGGCCTACAACAGCGTGCGGACCCAGGGGGGGTTGAGCCACCGAAAGATGGAGGCGTAAAAGGGACTATGCCCATCCTTGCCATTTTTGAAGAACCCCCAAAAAGGGCAGTGGGAAAATTTGCCTTTGTCACATGACTTTGGGTGGGTTCTTATTTCGGAACATCGTTTGACTCCAAAACCCAACCCCCGGGCCAGCGACGGGGGGGAAAGGGAACGGACACAGATGGGAACGGAGCCATTGGGCCCCCCTCAATCCACAAGGCCCGACAGTTTTCACAATTTTAAATCGTTTCTTCATTAGGCAAGGTTTCAGGGCCCAAGGGCTAGTGCAAGGGGGCACACAGCTCAAAGGGGTGCATCATCTCAGGAAAGCCCGGGGCTGAATTAAGCTGTGCCGGGGGAAGCGGAGGGGGGAGGAGGAAGGAGGGGGGTTTATTCCTAACACCGACGTTACCAAAGTCCCTTTTGGAAATTTGGGCCAAAATTTTTTGAGGGGGAGGAGGAAGAAAAAGGAAAAACAGTTTGGCTAGTGCCCCTCGCCCCCGAGCTTTTGAAATAAAGGGCTCCATATCTCACATGAGTGCTTGGAGTTCCTTTTCCTCCAAAAAGACCCCCTCGAAATTTAAGGCCATCAAAAAAACCAACATTACGGGTTTGGCCACCCTCGGGATCCCCCCGGTACAAAACAAAACTCACCCCTTCCCCCTTTCCACCCACCCAAATAGAGATTAAAATGCGGGAAAATGGAGCCCTTGTTTGATTAAATCAACGGGAGACATCTTTTGCGTCTGCTTCCCCTTCCTAAATGTCCCCAGGGTGGAACAAAAATCAGCGCTGACAGCATAGTTTTTCCCCAATAGCCGAGGGGCAGCACAGCAGGAAAGGAGGCAAAACCCCTAATGGGGACCTCGGGCAATCTTTGTTTACCCCCTCCAACGCAGGGCAATGCGGGGAAACACATCCAACACACACGGCCCCAAAGCTAAGACATGGTGCACGACTCTCGGGCGTCCAACACCAATTTTTTTTGGTTTTTTTCCGGACCCAATAGACTTCTGGGAACCCAAAAATGGCCCAAAAGGGTTCCGAGCTCGCTCGCCACACCAAGAGGTTTTTCCTGCCCAGCACCAGCGTCATACCCTGGGGGCACCTTCAGCACAGCTGGGGGAGTCATTACAGACAAACGCACCCGGGCTTTCCACAATAATTGGACTTTGACTTTCATCAAGATAAACACATAATCTCTGATATGTTGGGGCCCCCTTTTTCCCCGGGGTCACAGATTATTTTGCCGGTCTATTTTCAAAATCCTCTTCAAACAAAATGTCCTTGAAAACTTTTTTTTAAAATGATCTTTTTTCTTACGGGCAATTTTTTTTTCTCTTTTCCCAAACTTTTAATTTTTGCGGGTTTTTGGCCTTTGAGGAACGGGAAAAAGCCCAACAAGGTTTCATGACAACACCCCCCCGTTTTCCCAATTTATTCACTTTATCTTTAAAAGGTTTTCGCATTGTAAATTTTTTTTTGAGGTCATTTGCTGTGAGATAAGGGTAAAAAAAATTAGGGGTTCCTTTGGGAACAAAAAAGGGGCTTCAAAGGGTGGCATTTCTCCACACAATTTTAAATAGTGGGCTGAGAATCTTATTTTAAATTTTTTGGGGTCAGTTGCTGGAGATACAAAAATAATCTTGGGTTTTTTGGAACAGAATGTGGTTTTTAAAGTGGCTTTTCTCCCCCCACTTTTTTTTAAAAAGTGGCTGAAAATCATTTTTAAAATTTTTTGGTCATGTTTGCTTTTGAAATGCGCAATACAAACGGGTCCTTTTCAAAAAAAAATTTTTTTTCTAAAAAGACATTTGTTTTTCAAAATTTGTCAAAAGGGGCCTAAAGGGGTAAATGTTTTGAATTTTTGGGGGCTTTTTGCTGTAAACATGCACTATACTACAGACCCAATTAAAAAAAAAAAATTTTTTGTTTCAACAACTTTTGTTCTTCAAAAATGTCCAAATGGCTAAAGGGGGTCATGTTTTTAAATTTTTTGGGGGCTTTTTGCTGTGCCCATGCGCTATACTAAAGGTCCAATTATAAAAATAAAATTTGTTCTAACAGACTTTTTGTACTTAAACAATTGTAAAACAGTGGCTCATGGGTCATTTTTTTGAATTTCGGGGGGCATTTTGCTGTGAAATGCGGCTTTATTTACAGGCCTATTATAAAAAAAAATTTTGTTCCTAACAACATTTGTTCTTCAAAAATGTAAAGAGTGCTAAAGGGGTGATGGTGCTTTTCATAAACAGGAATAGGTGGGAACACTTTTAAAAGGGACACATTTCCCAAAGGGACTTTTTTTGCAAGACCCTTTAAAACCAAAAGCTATCAATCCCCTTAAATTTGAAAAACCCCAAATTTAAAAACAATTAAAAAAAAGAAAAAAAGACATGGTGGGTTTCCATCCAATTTTTAAAAATGTTTTTTCTAAATGAAACAAAAAAAAAATTTGGCATTACAAAATAGCTGGAAAAAAAATTCCTCTAAATTTGTAAAAAGGGATTCCCCGGAAAACTTGAACCAGATGTAGGTTATTAAAGGGGACATGGAGTAGGGAGCACGACAGAAAAACAAAGAAACGGAGACAATTTCCTCCAGCACGTTGAAAAAATTTGAAAAAAAATGCCAAAAAAAGGAAACCGGGGGGAAACAGACCTTAACCACCATTTTTCCCAAAATAACTCTTTGGGGTCCCCCACTCATCAAAAGGGGCAAGCGCTAACCGGGCCCTTGACTGTGTACTGGGGAAAGCTGGAGTCTTCCCTCACACTTCCGTTTCCCGCACTCTGTTTTCAAAACACTTTTTTGGGTTGCGCCATAAGGGCTTTTTTAAAACTGTGTTAATAGATAAGGACGCCACCTGGCTCTAAACCGAAACCCACTGTAATTTCCCGGGCCCTGGCTGTGAACCTGGGGTTTTTTTAAATTAGATGCCCCAAGCCCGCTACCCGGGTCTCTCACCCCCCCACCCACTGTAACCCTGGAAACCGGGACCTCCGTTTAACAATGGCTAAATAAAGGGCAAAGGTCTCACCTTTGGGGGCAATCAGGAGAGTTTTAAAAATTTCTCAAAAAAAAACCCAATTTTAAAAAAAAGGGGTTTTTCTTTGAGGTTTAGTAGGGGTAAAAAAGGGGTCTAGGCTGGACACAAATTGCACAATTTGAGGCAAAAAAATTTTTCGGGGGCAGGAGTCACTAGGGGGTCGCCTCATTTGATCTCCGGGGGAGCCCGCCCCCCTTAATAAATGAAGAAGGTTTTGGAGGAAAAATGAAACCTTGGAAATTTGTTTGGGCTAAAATCAGCCCAGAAGCCAGGGGGGAAAAATGTCTTCTCAACTAAGAAGTTTTTTGGGGGATAAATTGGGCCCTTTTTGTATTACTTTTGGGGGTTACGACAAATTTAAACAAAACTACACTGAAAAAAATCCCTTTTAAAAAACTCCCGGGGGAGGGGTGTATGTTGTATTTTTATCACCCCTTAAAAAAAAAACAAAATATATAAAAATGTAAAACTAAAAATAAAACCCTTTCCCCAAATAAATTCCCGTAAACAAAAAGTCAGTTTTCCCCAAAAAAAATACAAAAAGGATCACGAAAAAAATAAACATAAATTTCCACTTTTTGGGGAATTTTGTGGTTTAAACAGGGTTTAGGGTCATGCTGTGGCCCCGGACCGGGATTCTATGTCCAGTGAAAACCCAAAATTTGGAATTGAAAAAACTCCCTTTTTTTAGCACTTTTTTAAACGTTGGGGCAACAGGTTTTTAATTTTTCATAAAAGCGGGACAGGAAAAAATAAAAATTTTAATTTTCCCGTTCAAAAATAAAAGGGGGGTTCAAAAAACTTTCCTTTTTTTTTTTCACTTTTTAATTTTTGTTTTTCAGACAGGTTTAATGGTCATACTGTGGTTTCAGAACAGGGAAAAGTCAATTTCCAGTTCAAATAAAAAAGTTTGAAAAGACTCTTTTTCCCCTTTTCTTTTTAAACTTTGGGGCAACAGGGTTTTAAAATTTTATACTGCGGTCCCCTGAAGTATAAATCAATGTCCCCGGGTTTAACTAAAATGGTGGTTGAAAACTCCTTTTTTTTTCCCGGGACTTTTTAAAACGGGGTCAAAAAAGGTTTTTGGGGTCATGGTGCCCTTCCAGGACAGGGATATTTTGTCCCCTTCAAGTAAAATGATGGTTCAAAAACATACTGCCTTCTGGCACTTTTTTTTTTTGGGGTCATGCAGGTTTTAAAGGGGCAAAGCTGTGGTGCAAGACAGGGATAGGAATGGGCTGTGATTTATTTTCCCGTGGGTTTTATAACCAATTGTCCTTGGGCCCAAAAGTTTGCTTTTAAAACAGTTTGCTGTTGTGGATGTTAAATTTCCCGCTTCTCCATCCTGGGTTTTGGGGTAAGAATTAAGGTTTTTCCCTTCCCCTAGACTTTAATGGTCATCGGCGATAATCCCATTACCCACCCATTTTAAAATCTTTTTGAAAAAAATTGGGCCCATATCACTATCGACCCGATGACGATAGTCAATGTAATCGCTCATCACTAATTATTATTATTTTAGTAGGATATTGGCACTCAGTTCAATTCTTTCCAGCTTCACACATTACCGGGAAAGGGTGCTTTCCCCCCCTTCAGTTTTTGGGCATTTTTTTCCCCCGAACCCCAGACCAAAGAAAAAAGGGAAACAATTTTACTACCCGGCAAACCTTTATCGGGATTTTCATTTCTAAAAAAACAAACTTGATGAAGACCAAAACCCCACTCCATATTTCTATTTGAGCAAAGCCTGCAAAATTGAATAATATTTTTCCATGTAAACAAATATCACTGCAAGGGGAAAAAAAACCCAAAAAAACATAAATTTTAAAAGATAAAACAACCCCCCACAGGGTTTTCTGCAGCCAGGAAAAACCTGTTTTTTTTAACCGCGATTCACCCAAATAAATTCGATGAAAATAATTTGCCGGAAAAATTCGATGAACCCTTTCCCCTTTTCTAACGCTAACCCCTTTATAAAATCAGTTTCACATGAAATTTTCACTTTTTTACTGTCAGCAAGAAAATACACAATAAATTTTAACCAAGGCAAACAAAAGGGTTTATATAAAATTTTAGTAGTGTAAAAATTTCCCTTTCACACGTATTTAACATTGCCTTTTAGCAAAGAATGGTTTTTTTTCCAGTTCACACGGCTTATTTGGGCACATAAATTTAAACCCGTAATTTTGCAAACATACTGAGCGAAAAACGGGCTGAAAACGGCCCAGTCCCTTTCAGAAAACCACAGTTTTTTTATAGAGAACCCATGGATTACTCTCGACCCCCCGCTTTGGGGAAAACCGTCGAGCGGGGAAAAAAGTGGAAAATGTCCCAAATTTCTATGGGGTAAAAACGGGGCCCCTTTTAATGATAGGGCCCCATGGGCCCGGCGAGGTGCCCGCCCCCCACTCCCGTCCCCAAGGCGTTTAAATTTGGGGCTAAAATTTCGCCCCAATTAAGCCCTTTTTGAAAATGGCTTTATTTTTATAATATAAGATACAATTTTTTTTTTTAAATTTTTTGGGCTCAATATTTACAAAATTACAGAACCTACGTACCCTCAAATTTAATTTTTGAGTTTTTAAAACAAAAATGTATTAAAAAATTATGTTTTTTATTCTCATCACAAAAATAATATCCCGATAAAGCAAAAAAAAAGTGCGAAAAATCCGAAACCCCGGCTTTTACTTTTAGTCTCTTCGGCCACTCGGGCTCTGCAAAGGGCCGAGTGGGTGACAGGGATCTTTAGACATATGCGACTCCCAGGGGGTGCAAAAAACGAATGCCCCCAGCGTTTCCCGGGGCTGCCAAAGGCCCGGGACCCGTCGGGGATTTTCTTCCCCGGGATGCACCCGGGGCCCGGGGTTCCGGCACAGGCATGTTTTTTCATTAATCTGCCTGCGCGGGCCCGATGACATCACACACCTTGGGCCCAAAGGGTGGAGCGGAGCGCCCGGAAAGGGGAAGCAAAGGGGGTCGAGGGAATGTTTGTTTTTTGTTTGAAAACCCTGCCTATCCTGCCAAAAAATCGCTTTGGGGCCTTAAATGCCTATAAACCTTTCCCATGAGGGGCCCCATAAACCCGCCTTAATAACCAGACAGGGGGACTTTTACCTGGGAAAATAGGGCCCGCGAGTCAAAAAAGCTTTTCCATTTTTGGGGGGGAAAATTGGTGCCTCGAAATTATACTTGGGTAGGCTTTTACTCAAATATATACGGGATTAATTTATTTTTTTTTTTTTTCTTAAATTTTAAAAAAAAAAATTAAGGTTCATTTTAAAGTTTGGTCCCGGGTTTTTAGCATATGTACATGTTAAATTTTACATGTTCAGTTTCTATTGTTTTACATTACACTGACATTTACAATAAAAACTGGATGTTCTTGTTCAGTGATAGTGCTATGTAATCACTGTTTTGTTACAGCAAACAGCATTATGGCACACACTAAACACACCTCATCTCTTTCCTCTGCAAAGAGACACAACAAAAACCCCCCTTCCTAATTTCCCCCCCCACCATCCTTTTGCTGTGGGTCAGTGACAGATTTTTAAGGCTACATGCACACATTTGCAATTTTGAAGTGAAATATGGCGGATTATAGAACATGTTCTTTAATTTTTTGACCCCCGCTTTTGATTTCCCAAATCAAACCCTTTTAAAAAACTCAGGGCTATGAGAATGAATTTTCAGTCCCAATTTTTAACCCGGGTTCTAAAAAACGGGAAAAAACTTAAAAAAAAAATTTCCCAAAAGAAATCACTGCCATCAAGACATAGCTCAAAGACGATACTCCGCACACCCTTTTGACTAATTAAAATTTCCTGTGAGCTTTACTTTTGGGATGCACATTTCAAAGCGGGTTCCTGCTCTTTAATTTTCCCCTTTTTGGGCTAGAAGGGGTTTAAAGGAAAAATTTTGTCATAGTAAAGGTCATAATTTTAACCAGTTTCACAATCCCCATATTTAATTTTTTCCCACAACAGGAAAATTTGAAAAATTTAAAAGGCAAAAGCAAAGGAGAAAAAAAAGTATTTCCCCAAACCCGGCAGCATCCATCCTCCCTATTGCAGCAGCTTCCTTCCTTTTAAATCTCCCCCACCAGCATCATTTCTTTCCCCCCTCCTCCTACTGGCAGGGAGCATTCCCCATCATTTCTTCTCCATTGCAGCCCTTATTCCCCCCACTTATTCTTTTCCCCCCAGCAACAATTTTTTCCTACCCCTCAACGTCCCCCAAATTTGGGGGGGGCATTTCCCGCTTTGGGACCCCAAAATTTCCCCCCATCCCCGAGAAAAGGGTTTGGAGGGAACTTGATTTTTTTTGGGTTTTCCGAATCCCGGGGGGGGCCCGTCCCTAAAACCCCCGGGACTTTCCCCTATTCAGTTCACGTTTGCGCGTCCGCGGGACGTGCAAACAGTGTCCCCGCATCAAACCGGGCCCATCTCAGGGGGTCTCTCTCCCCACAAGGGCCCCGTGCAGAAAAGCAGGGGCGCAGGGAAGCATCCCTAGAGACTCCTCCCCCTACCCTCCCTGGGTGCAGGGGGGGGGGCCCCCCCCCCCCCAATACACTGAACATGTATGCGGCGCCACCAGCAAACAGCAGGGGAAAGGGAAAAGGACACAAGGCCCAAAGGGAAAATGTCTCTTTCTCCTCCCCCCCCCCCCACCCCCCAAACCTATCCCCCAAACGGCCCCCCCCCCCTCTGCTTATCCACCCCCCAAAACGTTTTTCCTTTCCCCCGGGTCCCCCCCCACCTTTGCCCCCCCAAAAAAAAGGCCCCCCCGCCAAACCCCCCCAAAGGGCCCCCTTTTCCCCCGCCACCCCACTCAGTCCCCCAAAACCCCAAAAAGGCCCCCCTATTCACGCCCCCTTTTTAAAACCCCCCCCCAAAAAAGTTCCCCCCCCCCCCCTACCACCCCACTCACCCCCCAAAAAAAGGCCCCCCCCCCCCTGCTCACCCCCAAACCCGCCCCCCAAAAAAAAGGCCCCCCCCCCTTGCTCACCCCCCACTCAACCCTCAAAAAACGGCCCCCTCCCCCCCTGCCACCCCCCCACTCAGCCCCCTCTCCCGACAAACCCCCAAAACGCCCCCCTCCCCCTGCTCAACCCCAAAAAGGGCCCCCCCCCCCCTTTCCCCCCTCACTCATGCCCCCCCCCTCTGAAACCCCCAAAACGGCTCCCCCCTCCCCTCTGCTCACCCAAGTCGCCCCCCCGACACCCCAAACGGCCCCCTGCCACCCCCCTCAGCCCTCCCCTCTGTGACACTCCAAATGGCCCCCCTCCCCCCTGCTCACCCCCCCCCTCCCTGACACCCAAAAAGGCTCCCTCTCCCCTGCTCACCCCAAATGGCCCCCCTGCTCACCCCACTTTGCCCCCCCTCTCCCTTGACACTCCACTCGGCCCCCCCTCCCACCTCTGACCCCATTCACCCCCCTCTCCCTCAAATCTCTCCCCCCGCCTCCCTGACATACCACTCAGCCCTCCCTCTCTCCCTGTCCCCCAAATTTCCCCCCTAAACTTCCTGAAACCTTCACTCAACCCCTTCCTCCCTGAACCAACCTGACCCTCCACTTGACCCCCCCTCTCCCTGTCACCTTCCCCAACACACCCCTCCTTTACTCCCTGAGCCCCCCCCCCCCCCCAACCCGTTTTCCTCCCTTCCCCAAGGCCTACCCAGCTTTCCCACATGCTAAATGCGTTATCCAGCACCCGGGAAAAGCCGAGTGGCACCCATCCCCCGCAGCAGGCACCTAGCCCTCCTGGACGCCTGCTGTGAACCAATGTCGCCCAGCTTTCCCAGAGCTGAATCAACCTATCCAGTATGTGGGAAAGCTGGTTAAACACTCCTAACCAAGCATCCGGAGACGATGGACAACCTGCTGTAGGTGATGGGTGCCACTCATCTTTCCCGGGTTCTGGATAGCTTCATCTCAGCATGGGGAAAGCTGGGTTAAAACTCTCCACAGCAGTGTCCAGGAAAGCCTAGGTTGCTGTTGTTGCGGATGGGTACCACTCACCTTTCCTGGACAACTGCTGTGGGGATGTCACCCAATCTTTCAAGGCACTGTTAGGACTATTCGCACCCTGGAAACTGGGTGACACATCCCCCACAGCAAGCACCCAGGCTTTCCTGTACGCCTGTATGGTGGATGTCATCGCAGTTTATCCTTCCTGGGCACTGATTAGGCTATTCATCAACCAGGAAAGCTGGGTTGATGCCCACATTTGTAGGGTTATTGTTTTGTTTCTTTTTACATGGTTTCCCCCTTTGGACTACGACGGATTTGGTGGACTACGTCGGACAGCGTTACGTCTATTTCTTTAATAAAATGGATAACGAGGGGCGGTGTCGGGGAGTGTTTTTTTAAATAAAGTGTTTTTTTTCTGTTTCTGTGTTTTTTTCCATTTGATTCCAGTGATAGTAGTGGGGGTATCTGGATTACGTCCTCTCCATTACTATCGCTTCGGGCTTGGTGGTCAGTCCAGCGAGTTTCTTTTTGCACAGCTGACACTAACCCACGTCACTATTCCCCTAGAGCCAAACGCACAGGGGTACTGGGAGAGCCGGTAACCGTCAGAGCGGACCCTCTAATTGAGGGTCCACTTCAGAGCAGCATGCATCTTGTAGTTTTAGAATGGGAAGTTACCAGTATCGATGGTTGTCTTTTCCCCCATTCCTGATAGTATGCAGGCTGCCCGCTGTCAGTTTTTAACCTTGGCTGGTTATGGAAAATTGGTGGGGACCCCACTTCTATTTTTTTTCTGATACATTGTTTATTTACGTGAGAATCTACACATGGGCCAGTCCACTGTAATCATCTACAGGAGGTGCCCACTGTAGGGATTTCTCAATAAATGAATGATTTTCCCAAAAAAAAAATAAACGACTTGGCCCCCCCCCCATCATTCTTTAACCACAAAGGTAAAACCAACAGCCGCAGCCAGATACTATCAGAATGAGAAGGTTCCATGGATACTTGTCCTTCCTATTCTAAGAGTACCAGCACGCAGCCGCCACAATAGCGGACCCTCATATCAGAGGGTCCACTTCTGATGGTTACCAGCTCTTCTCGGTACCCCTGGTGCGTTGGGTCTTGAGTTAATAGTGACAAGAGCGATAGTAATGAAGAGGCTTCCATGAAACACCTCCACTACTATCACTGGAAGAAATGGAAAAAAAAAATAACACAAACAAAATAAAAAAGCACTTTATTTAAATAAACTCCCCCTGACACCAGTCTGCGCTGACCATGTTAGTTTATAAATAGATGCTACGCTGGTCCAACGTAGTCTTACAAATCTTATAGCATTATACTCCATTCCCTGCACCCCTGATGGTCAGGGCGGTGGCTGATCATCTGGGGGTGCAGGGAATGGACCACAATCTCTGTGGGGTTGGTCTTCTGTCTCCCCCCAGGAGAATTGTTTTGCAAGCTTGGACTTTACCTCCTCTTTCACCACTGCGGCCTAGTGTCAAGACAAAATACAACCCTCACCTGACACTCTATAACCCCCTGACCACTGTGTATTGCCCCATATCCCCCTACTCCATCTATTACCATATGAGGAGTTTGTACAGAGGTGGGATTTGGTAGGGAGGTGCTGGAAAAGTGCAGAGTCTAAGATGTTTTGTATGTTAATTCTGCAGGGACGAGCTGGGAGAAGTCATCAATGGTTATCTGGAAGGAATGGAGAAAGGGAACACTCCCAACAAGAAGACATCACCTGTGAGTCACTAATTTGTATTGTACTGTCATCACTTATATGTCTGCAGAGCCTGCGTACAACTGCTATCTACCCCAATATAGTCACTGTATGGTTGGTATATACAGTCAGTAGAAGCCTGTGTAAACAACTGCTATCTACCCCCATATGTGGTCACTGTATGGTGTATATACAGTCTGCAGAGCCGTGTACAATTGCTATCTACCCCCATATTGTCAATGTATGGCAGGAATGTTGGTAAGGAGTTTAATGGTTTTATTTATGATCAGTATGGCTGTATTATCAGGTCACTAGGAGGTGGTCAGTATATGTGGTCATGGTGTTGTGGGATTTATTCAGTTTAATATGTGATGGCGATATGGTGGTCATTGTGTGGTGTGGTATTATTCAGTTACTAATGTGATGGGGAAGTTGTCATGGTGTGGTGGAATTATTTTGATCCTCTGTATTGCGGTATCATTGATAAATTAATCTTGGTTTGGTCAGATAACAGTAACAGGGATTATTTATTCCCTTTACAGCGTATTCTGTGGTCACTGTACGACAATTATATAGTGGTATCATCAACATGGTCTTACAGCTATTTGTATGGATTTCTGTGTATACAATACATTACTGTATATAAATACTTATTTACAGACCCTAGTATCGCCACTGTTTGTGTTTGGCGCTGGTCTTCACTGGAGGGCAGGGGCATGATTTTGTTTGGAGAGTGGTTCTAGGCGTCCCCTGGGTGTGATGTAATTGGTGTGGTCAGAGGTGTGGCCTGATGTGATGTCATTTTTGTTTGGCGTGGCAGAGGCATGGCTAATGTGTCCCTATTTGCAATCTCTAAATGTTGGGAGGTATGATATTCCCCGACTACTTCCTCACTGGTATCAGCATTCCCCCCATTTTACAACACATGCTCATTCATCCAGTGCACTGATCAAGTGCACACACACACACTGAATCATGCAGGTATCCACATCAAGGCACATACTCATCCAGTGCACTGACCCAAGGGTACCTTTAGACATAGTCAGTCAGTCAGAGCATGCTAAATCATATATGCAGTCACAAATCACTCAAAATATTGCAAGTATTTAATTATAATTAAATGAGATTTCTCTGACAGCATTGATACATCTTGCTAACTGCTTTAAGATTTTTTAATCAAGGACTTTACAGTAATAATATATAGGTGTTTTTTTTTTTCATGAAATGGGTATCATTTCCCTAAAGTTAATGTTAAATTTAAAAATGGAGTCAAAAGGGCTCGCATTCAGCATTTGGCACCCTCGGTGCCAGTTTTTTTATAGTTAATGGCGCATGAAGGCCTAGCAGATATTTAAAGTGCCTATATCAAGGAAATGGTGCCCTATGTGAATCTAGACATAGGGCAACATGTATGTACTAGGCTGTGCCAGTAGTCTGGCGTCCTTTCAGCCCTGTGTGCTCGATGTATGAGCACATAATCCCAAAAAAATTGGGAATCTCGCAAGAGAAAAAAGGGTGATTTTTGATCTAATTTACATTTTGCCATAGCAAAATTAACTCTATCAGTTCTTATCTATTTAAAAACTAAAACGTAACTTTTTTATATTAATCTTTAAACCTCTTTTAAAATATTTAAAAACCCATCTCTATCCTATAAATTTTTTAAACCCTTTTTGCTTCTGAAAGAGGGGAAAAATCCCCTTTTTATATCAAGTTGGTGGAACCCACCCATTAAAGGGGAGCCTTAAATTTTTATAGCAAATACAGCTTCAGTAAGGGATCCCAAGCCAAACTTGGGCACGTCCCCAATTCATAGACAAAAACAAATAAGGCCCCCTTTTGGGCACCGTCTGAGAGGTCACTTGAGACAGAGGTGAGAGATCACAATTTAAAACGTCATGCCTGACCTCGCCGACTGGACTGTCATAAGAATCCACCAACCTTTGCTTTCACTATTAGCAACTGACCTGCAATATGTACTGTAGGTAGAATCAGTGTTATCTCCAATAAAATCACTGCTGTCTCTTAATGCAACCAAAAGCTTAAAATTGAACATAAAAAGATTACGGTTTAAATGGGCGAAACATTAAATTTCCACAACAAAAAGTATACTGCTAATTCCTATACAATTTATGATGAACTATAGTTTATAAGTAGTGATGAGCGATTACGTGACCCTTAAAGTCTTGGGGGAGGAAAACACCTTAACTTACACCCAAAAAGGATGGGAAGGGAAATTAACATCCAAAAAGCAAATGAAAATACGTGCAAACATCTTGGGAAATGTTTTTAGGTTTTTTAAAAGCCACAAAAATAAATCACAAAACCATTACTCCCCCCTTTCTTCCCACCACAGAAGGGCCCCTTAAACCCTGCATGACCCACAAATTAAAAAATTTGCCAAAAGGGCAGAAGTTTTAAAACCCATCATTTTACTTAAACCCTGGACATTGAAAAACCCGTCCTGGAAGCAGCAAAAAGCCCCAAAATGCAGCCCCCCCCAAAATTTAAAAGTGCGGGAAAAAGGAGTTTTTTAAAACCAAACCTTTTTAGTTAAAATGGACATTAATAAAAACTGTCCTGAAACCGCAGAAATGACCTTTAAAACCCGGGTTGACCCACAGTTTAAAAAAATACTGGGAAAAGGAGTTTTTTTCAACCCCCTTTTTAAGGTTGAATTTGGACATTAAATTTTCCCTTTGTTCTGAAACCCCCAGAAATGCCCTTTAAACCGGGTCTGCCCCAAGTTTAAAAAAGTGGGGGGAAAGGATCTTTCAACCACCTTTTTATTTTTCACGGGACGGGGGACTATACCTGTCCCGGGCCACAGAATGAGCCCCAAACCTCATGCCCCCCAAACATTTAAAAAGTGCCGGAAAAATGGTCTTTCCCCACCATTTGTTTACTGGACATTGACTATCCCTGTCCGGGGCCCAAGAACATGACCCCAAAACCCTTTTTTTGACCCACGATAAACAAAGGGGCCCACTATGCTATTTTGTACAGTGACTTTCATTTAGTAATTTTTTGGTAACCGACATTTGTTTACAGAATTTTTTTAAAGGGAATTTTTTATTTATAGTTCTACTTTTTTTCCCTTTTTGTTTTTTTTTTCAAGTGTGATAACATAAAACATTACCCCTCTCCCTGCAGTTTTTAAAAGTTTTTTTTACACGTGTAGATGTGAAAATTTGCCCGCACCCCCCATAAGAAATAAAAATTTTTAAATAAAAACCCCAAAAAACATTTCTTAGGGGGGAAAAAGGACTTTTTTGCCCTCCGGTTTCCCGAAGTGATTCCCCAAATCAATTCAAAAGGTTTTATTTTTTCCCAAATCCTTTTTCCCCATTGTTTTAGGGGGGGGAAACCCCGGGAGATCAAATGATGCGCCCCCAAATAGTAAACCCCCGGGCCCCAAAAAATTTTTAAGCCCCCAAATTGTGCAATTTGTGCCACCTTAGCCCCCTTTTTTTGGCACTACTTAACCTCACAGAAATCCCCTTTTTTTCAAAATCGGGATTTTTTGGGAAAAAATTTAAGGGCGCTCCGGGGGGGTTTGCCCCTAAGGGGTGAGACCCAGTGTTTCCCGGGCAGCCTTCGGTTAAACACGGGGGTCCACCCCAAAGCCCTTACAGTGGGGGCGGTGGGGAGACCGGGGCTACGCTGTCATCTTTTAACACGCGGGTTTCAGAGCCCAGGGCCGGATTTTAAAAGTGGGTGCGGTAAAGAGCCCAGGCTGGGTCCTCATCTATTAACCCGGTTTAAAAAAGCCCTTATGACGCAGCAAAACGAAAAAATTCCCTGCTGAAAACAGAGTGGGGGAAGCGGAAGTGTGAGGGAAGACCTCCAGCCTCCTCAGTACACAGTCAAGACCTGGGTTAGCGGGTTAACCCCCCCCTATGAGTGGGACCAATTGACTTTTACTTGGAAAAAATGGTGGGTTTAAAGCCCTGTTCCCCCCCGGTGGGCCCCCTTTTTTTTGGCATTCTTTTTCTTTATTTTACTCAACGTCTTTAAAGGGAAAAGGTTTTCTTTCTTTGTTCTCTTTTCCCGGCTTTCCCTACTCCATTTCCTCCCGAATAACCCCCCCTCTTTTCAAGTTTTTTGTTTTCTCCCCTTTTACAATTTTAGAGGAATTTTTTTTTCCCGCTATTTTGGTTTCCTGCAAGTTTTTTAGTAGTTTTTAAATTTTAGAAAACACATTTTTAAAATAGGGGGAATCCCCCATGTCTTTTTTTTCTCTTTTTTAATTGTATTAAATGGGGTTTTCTCAATCCCGGGGTTGATAGCTCTTTTTAAAGATCTTGCAAAAACAAGTCATTTTGCAAAATTGTCCATTAAAGTGTCCTACCTAAATTTCCCGTTTTTTGACAGGCACCTCACCCCTTGGGGCCACTCTTGACAATCGTTTAAGAAAAAATGTCTGTTAGAAACAACATTATTTTTTTAATAGGACCTGTAGTAAAGTGCATGTCACAAACAAAAAGCTTCAAAAATTTAAAAAATGGGCCCCTTTTTGGGCCCCTTTTTTTTACAATGTGAAGAACAAAATTTTCTGTTAGAAACATTTTTTTTTTTATAATAGGGACCTGTAGTATAGCTACATGTCCCCAGGGAAAATGCACCCAAAAAAAAAAATTTTTTTAAAAAAGGGCCCTTTACCACTTTTGAAAATTGTGAAAAAACCCAAAAGTTTTTGAGAAAAAAAATTTTTTTTTTTTTTAAAAGGGGCCTGTATATAACTGCATGTCACAGCAAAATCCCCCCCAAAAAATTTAAAACCCTGACCCTTAGCCACTTTTGACAATTGTGAAAAGCAAATGTTTTTAAAAACAATTTTTATTGAATAGGGGCCTTAGTTTTGTTTGCATTAAAACAAAACCACCCCCAAAAAATTTTAAAAATAAAATTTCGCCACTGTTAAAAAATTGTGGGGGAGAAATGCCATTTTAAACCACATTTTTTTTCCCAAAAGGACCATGATTATTGCTTATTCACGCAACTGACTTAAAAAACCATTGACAATGCAAAATTTTTAAAGAAAAGTGAGTAAATTGAATACGGTGTTGTCATGAAACCTTGCTGTCTTTTACATCCCCCCCAGAAAACCACAAAATGAATTTTTGGGAAAAGAAAATAAAAATTGCACAAGAAATGTCTTTTAAAAAAAAAAATTTTTTTCAAGAGGCCCTTTCTGTTTGAAGGGGGAATGTGAAGAAAACGGAAAAACTAATCGGTGCCTCGGCAATGGGGCCCAAATATCAGAGACCCATGCCTGATTCTTTTGTGAAATCAAAGCCCACATTATCTGTGGAAAGCCGGATGCGTTTGTCTGAAAATTGACTCCTCCAGCTTGTGAAGGTCGCTCAATATGACGCTGGCTGCGGGGCAGGACAACCCTCATGGGCGTGGCGAGAAAGCTCGGACCATTCATACTTTTTTGGATACCAAAGTCTATTGGGCCCGGAACACTCCAAAAATGGGTGTTGGAGGCAGATAGTCGTGCCCCAAAGATTTTAGCTGGTCCTGTGTGTTGATGTGTCCCTAAAATTGCATGGTTTGGTGGGGTTTGGTAAATAAAGATTGCCAGAGGCCCCATTAGGTTCTCCCCAATTTGCCTTCTGTGCTGCTCCGCTACGGTCTTGGCCTCTACTGCGGGCCCGTCGCGATGTTTTTCCACCGTGAATTTGGGGAAACGTGAAGCAGAGCAAAGATGTCCCCATTGATAATCCAAGGTCTCCCATTTCTACATTTTACTCTAATTTGGGTGAGGGAAGGAAAGTGCTGAGTTTTTTTTGTACCGGGGATCCAGGAGAGTGGGCCCCCCAGTAACTGTTGTTCATTTTGATGGGATTAAGGAGGATCATGTTGGAGGAAATGGAGAACCCCGCATCATGTGAGAGATGGAGCCATGATTTCCCAAGCCTCTGGGTGAGGGGACTAGCAAATGATCTTCCTCATCTTTCCCCCTCCCCTCAAATTGCGCCAACCCCTTTCCAAAAGGAGGGACGTCGGTAAGCGGTGTCTGGAATACCTCCTCCACCTCCTCCTCCTCCTTCCCCCGGCAAGCTTAAAACCCCCTTGATTTGGGCCTGAGAGATGCCCCCTGAGAGATGAAGTCCCGCCTTCCTACCCCGGGGCCGCAAACCCATCCCCTAATAAAGACCGATAAAAATTGTGAAACTGTGGCCTTGTGGATTTGACGGGGGAAAAGGGGCCCCCGTGTCCGCATCGTGTCCGCTCCTCCTCCGTCGTGCTGGGCCCTGTTTTTCAGAGTGTCCAAACGATCTTTCCCAGAACTAAGTCACCACAATGCTCATGCTGACAAAGGGCTTGTCCCACTGCCATTTTGGTGGCTTCTTAAAAATGGAAAGGGATGGTGCAGAGCTCTTTCCCCTCCCTCTACTCTCGGGGGTTCAACACCCCAGGTCCGTCCCGTGTTTTCGGGCCTTTGTGTATTGTAGCGTAAGGGAAATTGCGGCTCCCACAATCGTGGGAAATGTGGAGGGTGGAATTCCGGGTGTTCCCCGTCAACAAGAGAGGTTGACGGGAGGCCGAGCTGACGCTGAAACGCAGCCAGGCGGGCGAAGAAAGGTTTGCGAACGGCGGAAGTGCGAATCAGACCTCAGCCCTTCCTCACAGGCAGTCCAGACCCGGGTAGCTCTTAAAAAAATTTTCTGGACGACAAGGTTCATGGGCATGTGCCAGGCAAGGGATGTCCCAGCCTCCCATCTTAAGGGGGCCAGCAGATTTCGCCCATTACGACACCCCTTGCCTGGCACAAGGGTTTTTGCACCCCGCCCCGTCGGCTCGTTGCTTGGGGCCCTCCACAGTCCTGACCCGTGTGTGGATGGTCTCCAAGACAGATTAATTTCAACACGGCCTTGGGGGTCTCTGGGGACGTATGCCCCCAGAGGCCTTGGGGGAAAGAACCTGCACCATCCTGCGGGTTTTGAAGAGCGGGGCCCAGCCTGAGAGGCCACCCTCACCCCCAGAGAATCCCCCCAGCTTTTCCCCGTGGCTGTCACAGAGATATAGCGGCCCTTTGGCCGGCTTTTGTCCATGTGTCGGTGGTGAGATGGATTTTCCGGACACAGATGAGCAAAGCGCTTGAAATTTTAGATGACACGTGGTGGCCAGGGGAGGGACGGCTTTTCTGGGAAAAGAAATGCCCGTCGGCATCGGTATTGGGGGCAGGGGGGGGGCCTAAGGGCGGGAACCCTTTGTCCACCCGACGGAAAGGGGAAAATTTCCAAAGCCAAAAACCTGGCAATGCCGGGAATTCAGGCTTTTGGCTTGGGATGTTTGGGTTAAAGTGTTTTCTTTTTTCCCAACCTGGGAAGACAGAAGGTGGCTGCTAGACTGGCCCAGTCGTCTCAAGTCGTCAAATGGGGGAAGGGGAAGGGTAGGATGGGTCTTGGGGGCGGGGGGTACCCGGGCGACGGTGGGGGAAGCGGGGGGCTGATCCCTGATCTGACTCTGTGAGACATGGGAACTGGGAAGCTTGGGGGGTGGCGGATAGGGGAGGGGGAGACAGAGGGGGTGCAGTGGTTGGAGGCCCGGGGTCGGTTGGCCTTTTTTTTGGGCCAATGTTCCCTCCCTTTCAAAAATGCATTGCTGCATGTGACTGACATGTTTTGGGGGTGGGTTTAAACCCCTTTAAGGGTTCTTGCCCCTACTTTTTGCGTTTACGGCAAAGGCGGCATATGCATGCTGGGGAATCAGAGGCTTGATCAAAGAAGGCCCCGGGTTTAGAGGGGCCGGACTTTTTGACGGGGATAAGCGAGGAGCGGGGGTTTGGGGGGACGTGGCGGGGAAAATACGGGACTTCTGCGACCGCCCTCTCCCTTTTTTGGGGGGCCCCCCTATTGACACTACCCCCTGTCTTCCCCCTGTCCATGATGGGAACGCTGCAAGCAAAATTCTGCGGGGAAAGACCGGATGGATCCGCATGGTCATCATCACACATCAAAAAGGGGCTGGTCGCCTGATTTCTGCATCCCGAAGTGCGGGCTCAAGAAAAGGGGGACTGCAAGCGTTGCCGACCGCCCGGGATTTTTGCCGATTGACCGGGTTCCTTCACCCCCTGATGGCCATAACTGGGGGTCAGAGCAGACTAAATTATCCTTTGATTTTTAAAACATCCCTTTCTGACCCCAACCGCATTTTGTCATCAAAGAGGTTTTCAGCAATGGATTACCCACAGTGGGGGGTAACGAGTTGAATTTGGGCTGCTTCATTTTGGGACGGATTGCTAAATGCGATGAAGACTTTGGGGCCCGTGACTGCGAGGACGAGGAGGAAGGTTTGATGCAGGTTGCTTAACCCATAAAGGAAAATTGGCGACGATTTTTCGTTACTTGTTTCAGGGGCCCCGCCCAGCGTGACAGGGGGCCCGCGGTCCTGCTTCTGACGATCCGCTGTCATGTGTGTTGTCGCCATCTCTGGAAGGAGCACCTTCTCTCGTACATCTAACTCCATGTGATACCCCCTCTTTGATCGTTACCACCTGCATTTCGCTACATGTTCAGAAATATAAAAATTTGAGATGGTATAGATAGTTTTGGAAAGAACTCTCTTATTAAAAGCGGCAATTCACAGATATTCTCAAATCCCTCTAATATAAACAAAATTGCTGGGATTCAAACTTTAACTGCAAGGTGTATATCAACAAATCTTGGGACATGGGGCAAAAGTCCAAAAAAAACACGTATCTGTTATGTTTTGGTATAATAAAACGGTATTTTTTGCACTTTTCAATTCACCGTGTGGTGAATATCGAATTGTGTTTTAAGATTTACGTAGATGCTGCGTCAAGAACAATGCTGGTTGCGCAAAAGTCAAAAAAACACGTTAACTTGTTATGTTTCTGGTATAATAAAAACGATTTTTTTGCACCTTTCAATTCACCTGTGGTGAATATTAGAATTGATGTTTAAGATTTTACGTAGATGCTGCGTCAATGAACAATGTCTGGTGTGCAAAAAGTCAAAAAACACGTAACTGTTATGTTTTGGTATATAAACGGTATTTTTTGCACTTTCAATTCACCTGTGGTGAATATAGAAATTGCTGTTTTAAGATTTAGTAGTTGCTGCGTCATGAACAATGCTGGGTGTGCAAAAGTCAAAAAACACATAAACTGTTATGTTTGATATAATATACGGTATTTTTGCAACCTTTCTATTCACCTGTGGTGAATATAGAATTGCAGTTTAAAGCTGTACTTTAACGTAGGTTGCTGTGATCAATTGAACATGCTGGGTGCGCAAAAAGTCAAAAATCACGTAACTGTTATGTTTTTTGTTATAATAAACGATTTTTTTTGCACCTTTCAATTCACCTGTGGAGGAATATAAGAATTGCTGTTTTAAGATTTTTCGTAGATGCGTGCGTCAATGAACAATGCGGGGTGTGCAAAAAGTACAAAAAACACGTAACTGTTATGTTTTGTTATAATAAACGGTATTTTTTGGCACCTTTTCAATTCACCTGTGGTTGAATATAGAATTGCATGTTTTAAGGATTTAAGTAGGTGCTGCGTCAATGAACAATGCTGGGTTGCAAAGCTCAAAAAACACGTAACTGTTATGCTTTTTGATATAATAAACGGTATTTGTTGCACCTTTCAATTCACCTGTGTGAATATAGAATTGCTGTTTTAAGTTTTACGTAGATTGCTGCGTCAATGGAACAATAGCATGGGTGCGCACAAAAGTCATAAAACACGTAACCTGTGATGTTTCGTACGATACACGGTATTTTGCAACAAACAACCTGTGCTGACTATCAAGATTTGTGGAATTGTAATTTATCTGCAAGGTGGATATATCAAAAGTCACATGTTTAATGGGTAAAATTGAAATTGAACACCTTTCTGAAATGTATACTGGATAATAAAAGTGGTGTTTTGGCAGTTAACAAACGAGACCTGCTGTTCTAGAAATGATGTTATCCAATATAAGTTCAGGCTGCCCAATATCAGGACATCATTTCATTTAGCAAAACTGTTAATAATAAAGATATTACCACTACAATGTTACACTAAGTCTGGCGTGACTTTATCCAGTGTCTTTATAGATCGAGATTGTCTGTGTTCGCCCGCGGGCCCCCCTCCAACCGCTCAACACCGCCGTGAATTTACAGCGGTAGATGCTGCTTCGAAAATTCTCTAGCTAACTACATAAATCGTCAATCTTCTAATCTAACTAAATTGGAAGGATCACAGCTTATAGTAGAGGTTCTCTGTGCAGAAATAGGATAATTTCGCTGAGACTGTTTGGCCACAGGCAGAGCGCAGGTCCTATCCCTATGAGCGCTGAGAGACAGCCTGACCACGGACTGGCTGCCTAACAGGAAAACGCTGTTCATGTTAAAACGAGTTCATGTGATTTTTCCAGCCAATGATCGCAACATAACACATCCCAGTCATGACGTCGCACACACATCTCACCCTGCTCTATTCTGTAATCTGATTATGTTGGCCGCCAAAATTTACAGGAAGCGCCGAAAAGGCGGATCTTATCTAGCTGATGCACAGATTTTTAACCTTAATGTACTCGAGTGGGAGTGCCAACTAGTATAATCTTCTAGCGGTAGTTATCGTTCGATTCGCACTCTCATAAAAAACAGCGACTGTCAGGTCAATAAGCTTTAAACTGTGTCTTGTCGATAAAAATCGCTCAACACTTAGCCATGACGTGGAAGGAAACCAATCTGTGTCCAACAGACGGAAAGGCAACATTTCCAAGGCATAAAGCCTGGCAATCCAACATTCAGCTTTTGGCTTTGGGATGTTTTGGGTTAAAGTTTTTTTCTGCTCCCAAACAAAAGACAAAAGGGGCGGCTGTGAGGGCGCGTAGGGCGTGCGGGCGTCAAACTGAGGGAAAGGGGTAAAGGGGGTAGGATGGGTCTTGGTGGTGCTGGTGTACTCGGGCGACGTGGAGGTGAAGCGAGGCTGTCCCTGATCATGATCGAGAGATAGGGCAGTGGGGAAACGTTGGTGGGGGGGGAGGAGGGGACCCAGAGACGGGGGGTGGCAGTGGTTGGGGCCCCGGCGCGGTCGGGCCCTTTTTTTGGGCCCAAGTGTTCCCTCCATTTCAACTCATGTTTCGCTGCATGTGACTAGACTGTTGGTGGTGGTTAACCCCCTTTAAAGGTTCTTCCCTCTACTTATGCTTTACGGCAAAGGTGGCTATGACTCGCGGGGTGAATCGGGTTTGATCAAAGACCCGGCTTGAGAGGTCCGGGCCCTTTTTGAGGCGATAAGGAGGAGCGGGGGTTGCGCTGCGGGGCTGGGGAAACTTTATCGGGATTTGCGACCGCCCCCCCCTTTTTGGGGCGGGACCCTTTGACACACCCCATCGTTTTCCCTCCTCGTCCACGATGAAGCGCTCGCAAGCAAATTTGCGGAAAGACCAGGAGGATGAAATGTGTTTTTTTTCCCCTTTTTTTTCTTTTTTGGGGGTTTTTTTTCCCCTTCCCTTTACCTCCTCGAGGGGGATCAGTAACTGGGCGCAGAGCAACTAAATTATCCTCTTGATCTTTTAACAGCCTTTGACCCCAAACCCCATTTTTTCATCAAAGAGGCCTTCAGACAATGGATTTTCCACAGTGGTGGGTAAAGAGTTGACATTTTTGGGGTGTTTATTTGGACGGTGCTGATGATGCTGAGACGAATTTGGCCGTGACTGGAGGACGAGGGGGGTAAGATGCTAGATAAAATTGCAAAACCCCCGAAGGAAGTTGGCGCAAGTTCGTTTTTTGTTTCACAGGGCCCCGACCCAGCGTGACAGGCCTGACGGGTTTCCTTTGCAACTGTGATCCCTGGATGTGTGTTGTCGCCATCACTGGAAAGGAGAAACCTTTCTCTCGTCCTTTTACCCCCATGTGTACCCCCCTCTTTGTCATTCCCACCTGCTTTTCCCGCTCCTTTTTTCAGAAATATAAAAATTTGGAAGGTATAGAATTTTTTTGGGAAAAAGCCCTTCTTTTTAAAAAGACGGCAATCACACTTTTCTCAAAATCCCTCTAATTTAAACAAAATTGCTGGATTAAAATTTTTAACTGCAAGGGGGGTCTATCAACAAATTTGGGACGGGGCCCAAAAGTAAAAAAAAAAGTATAGTTATGTTTTGGTAAAATTAAACGGTTTTTTTTTGCCCCTTTAAAATTCACCTGTGGTAAATATAAAAATTGCTGTTTTAGATTTACGTAGATCCCTGCGTCAATAAACCCAATTTGGTTGGGGTGCGCAAAAGTAAAAAAAAAACACGTAACGTTATTTTTTTGGTAAAAATAAACAAATTTTTTTTTTTCCCTTTCAATTCCCCTGTGGTAAATTTTTGAATTGCTGTTTTAAGTTTTAAAGTAGTTTGCGGGGGCGTAAAAGAACTTTTGCTGGGTGGAAAAAAGTAAAAAAACCGAAAAGGTTTTTTTTTTGGGTTTTAAAAAATAATGGGATTTTTTGAAACTTTCAATTCCCTGTGGTGAAAAAATTGAATTGCTTTTTTTTAAGATTTCCCCGTAGTTTGCTGGCCCAATTAAAACAATGTGGGTGTGCAAAAGTCAAAAAAAAGTAACTGTTAGGTTTTGATAAAATTAAAGGATTTGTTGCCCTTTTCAATTTAACCTGGGGGGAAATTAAGAATTGGTTTTAAGTTTTAAAGTGATGCTGGGTCAATAAAACAATGCGGGGGTGCGAAAAAGTAAAAAAAAACACTTAACTGTGTTGTTTTGTACGTTTCACGGTATTTTTTGGGAAAAAACAAAAAAACCTGTGCGGGACTACAAAAATTGTGGATTGTAATTTAACTGAAAGGGTTTGGAAATATATCAAAATTTTAACGGGTTGTAAGGGGTTTAAAATTGAAAATGAAAAAACCTATCTAAAATTGTATACTGAAAATTTTAAAAGGGGGATTTTTTTGCAGCTAACAAGGGAAAAATGAATTTTCTAGAAATTTTGTTTTTCCCAAATAAAAGTTCAGGTGCAAATATCCGGGAAAATTATTTCAAAAAGAAAAACTTTTTTTTTAATAAAGATTTCCACTAAAATGTTACATTTATGTCTTGGTGAACTTTATCCAGTGTTCTTTATAGATAAAAGCTTGTCTGTGTTCCCCCGCGGGCCCCCCCCCCCCCCGCCCCCAAAACCGCCGTAAATTTTACGCGGTAGAGCTGCTTCAAAATTCTCAGCAAAACTACAAAAAAACTTCAAATCTCAAAATCAAAACCTAAATTTGGGAAGGTTCACAGTAATAGTAGAGGTTTCTTGTGCGAAATAGACTAATTTCGCTGGTTTTTGGGCCCACAGGCAGAGCGCAGGCCCTTCCCCTATGAGAGGGCTGAGAGGACACTGGGGTTTAAAAACGGGGAAACGTGTTCTATGAAAAAACGAGTTAATGTGTTTTTTCAGCCAATCCCCCAACCTTTAAAAACCCCCGGGTCATGACGTCGACACCATCTCCCCCTGCTCTTTTCCTTTTTTAATCTGATTTGCTGGCCGCCAAAATTTCAGGAGCGGCCAAAAAAAGGCGCGATTTTTAATTGATGATGCACAGTTTTTTTAACCCTTAATTTTATCCAATGACGGGAAAAATTTGGGATAAACCATTAAAAACCTTGCCGTTTTTAACTTTGTCGAAAAAAAATCCCCTCAACATAGCCATGACGTGGAAAACCCATCTGTTTTCCCCCAAAACGGGGAAAGGCAACTTTTCCCAAAAGGCCCAAAAGCCTGGCAATGCCAACTTTCAGGCTTTTGGCTTTTGGGGAGGGTTTGGGGTTTTTAAAAGTTTTTCTTTTTGCCCCCAAAAACTGGAAGCAAAGGTGGCTGCAAAAGGACTGGCCCCCTGAAACGGGTGCGGGGTCGTCAAAATGGGGGGGAAGGTAAAGGGGGGGAAAGGATGGTTTTGGTGGTGTTTGGGGGTTTACTCGGGCGAGGGGTTGGGGGCTGAAGGGGGGAGGTGATCCCTGATCTTTGGACTTGAGAAAAAAGGGGCCCAGCTGGGGAAACGCTTGGGGGGTGGCGGGGGAGGGGAGCCAGAGACAGAGGGTTTGACAGGGGTTGGGGCCCGGGGGGGGTCGGTCTGGCCTTTTTTGGCCCAAGTGTTCCCTCCATTTAAAACCCAGAATTTGATGAATGTGATTTGACATTTTTGGGTTTGGGGGTTTAAACACCTAGGTTTTTTGCCTCTACTTAGGCTTTTTACGGAAAAAGGGGGGGAAAAGGGCCCAATCGCGGGGGTGAATAGAGGCTTCCCTTAAAGAAGGCCCAGGCTTGAGAGGCCCGGGCCCCCTTTTTGACGGCTTTAAACGAGGAGCGTGGTTTCCCCTGACCGTGGTGGCGGGGGAAACATATCAAACGGACTTCTGCGCCGTCCCCTCCCTTTTTGAGGCGGGGGGGGGGGCCCCTTGAAAAACCCAAACCCCTTTGTCTTCCCCCTCGTCACGAAGAAGCGGTCGAAGAAATTTTTGGGAAAAAAACCAGGGTGGTTTCCCCAAAGTCTCATCTCATCATCCTTTAACCCCAGGTGACTTGGTCGTCCTGACTTTTTAGCATCCAAAAAGTGCGGGGTCACAAGAAGGGGCACTGCCCAAAGGGGTTTTCCGAACCGGGCCCCGGGGGGTTTTTCCGATTTACCGGCTTCCTTCCCCCCTCCCCTGTTTTGGGGATCAGTAACTGGGGTCAGAGCAGAGGGAAAATTTATTTCCCCTTTGGCTGATTGATCTTTTAATTGCCTTCTGGGCCCCCAAACCCTTTTTGTCATTAAAGGGGTCTTCAGAAAAAGGGGTTTTTCCAAAAGTGGTGGGTACACGGTTGACATTTGGGTGCTTCATGTTTTTGGGGGATTTCTGATGAAAGCATTTGTTTGGGCCCTGCTGGGAAAAGGCGGGGGGTAAGATGCTGGTTTCAGGTTGCATTAAACCCCTGAAGAAAAAAGAATTTGGGGACGCTGGGTTTGTTAATGAGATTCCAAAACCCGGCCCCCGACCCAGCGATGGGCAGGCCCGGCGGTCCCGAACTTACCCATTTTGCTGGGGATGAGTGTTTTTTCGCCCGCACTGGAAGGAGCACCTTCTCTCGTACCTCTATCTCCCCCTCCAAACCCCCTCTTTGCTTTTCTTTTTCCCCTAATTTCGCTCCATGTTCAAAAAAAGATAAAAAATTTTAGGGGAAAGGTTTTGGAAGAGCTTTAGAAAAATCTCTTATTAAAAAAAAGGGAAAACCAAGGTTTCTCAAAAACCCCCAAATCAAAAAAAAAATTGCTTGTTTTTAAAAAATTTAAATGCAAGGGGGCGCCCCTATCAACAAAACTGTTCCCGCGCCAAAAAATTTTAAAAAAAAAAACCCTATCTGTTAAGTTACAGGATAATAATAGGTTTTTTTGGCACCTAAAAAATTCAACTGTGGTGACTGGCCCAAAAATTTCTGTATTTTTAAAATTTTAAAGCAAAATAGATCTATCAAAAAAGCCCTTTAATGACCAAAAATGGAAAAAAACCCCCTGTCTGAAATGTATTCGGAATAGGGAAAAGGTATTTTTTTGGGACCAAAAATTAACCCGTGGTGAATACAAAAATTTATTTATTTAAAATTTTTAAATGCCAAAAGTAGATCTTCACAAAAATTGACTGGGCCAAAAAATGAAAAAAAAAAAACCTGTTGAAATGTATATGGGTTTTGTAAAAGGTATTTTTTGGCACCTAATTTAATTCACCCGTGGTGAAAACAAAATTGCTATATTAAATTTAACTGCAAAAATAAAATTTTTTCGTGTTTTAAACCCCTTTTTTTTTTCTGGACCCCCTGGACCCCCCGCCCAAACGATGATTGGGTAAAACCACGCCCCGGGAAACGGAGTTAAGTAGAAAAAGGTCAGGGCAGGCGGCAGATGTTGCCCCCCCCAAAAAAAAATTCAAAAAATTTCCCCATGAGAAAAAGCAAGGGGTGTTTGGGACACGGTAAGGGGAGATTTGCTTTGGGGAAAGGGTTTTTCTAGGGCCCCCGGGGGGGACATTTGATCCCCCAAAGGAAAAAACCGGGTGAGTCACCAATTATAGGGGGGAGGAAACCCGAAAAACAGCCAATTATTGGCCATGCTGGGCCCTTTTTTTGTTGGAGGACGAGGCGCGCGGGGCCCCCTTGAGGTGGGAAGCGAGCCGGGGCCCAAAAGAGCGGAAAAGGGTCGGTGGGGGTGGCCCCCAGCGAGCGTTTCCCGGGCCCCGTCCCCCCGGGGTAGCCGGGCCCCCCGTACGGGCCCGGGGATCCCAAGAGGGGGCACGGGTGCGCCCGCGGGGCCCGGGGGGCGGGGGGCGTTGCCCGCTACAAAATTTTAAAAAAAGCTTGAATGACCAAAAGTGGGAAAAAAAAAACCGTATGGAAAAAGTATACGGGGTAATTTTTAAAAAGGGTTTTTTTGGACCTATCCAAATTTAACCCTTTTGGGGGCTAAATAAATTGCTGTATTCAAATTTTTAAATGCAAAGTAGCCCCCTATGAACAAAAGTTTGCCCCAAAAAATGAAAAAAAAAACCTGTTGAAAAAGTATACGGGATTTAAAAAAAAGGTATTTTTTGGCACCCATCAAATTTACCTGGGGGTTTAAAACCAAAAATTTTGTATTCAAATTTAACTGCAAAATAGATTAACAAAAAAAGGTTGGGCTGGGCCAAAAGTGAAAAAAAAACACCCGTTTTGAAAGGGATAAAAGGATAAAATTTAAAAATTTTTTTTTGGCACCTATTTAAATTAAACCCGTGGTGAAAACTAAATTGCTGTATTCAAAAATTTTAAAGCCAAAAAATAGCTCTTTGAACAAAACTTGGGTGACCCAAAAATGAAAAAAAACCTGTCTTAAAGTATACGGGATTTTTAAAAGGTTTTTTTTTTGACACCTTTCAATTAAAATGTGGTGACTACAAAATTGCTGTTTTTTAAATTTAAAATGGCCCAAAATTGAAACTATCAGCAAAGCCCTTGGGCTGCCAAAAAGTGAAAAAAAAAAAAAAAACCTGTCTGAAAAAGGGATACCGTTTTTTAAAAAGGGATTTTTGGCACCTATTTATACAAACCCGTGGTGAATACAAAGTTTTCTGGAATTTAAATTTAACTGGGAAATGGGGTTTTTAAAAAAACAGTGGCCTGGCCCAAAGGGGGAAAAAAACAAATTTTCTGAAATGTATAAGGGATAATAAAGGTAAATTTTTTTGGGAAACCCATTTCCCGTGGTGGGAAAAAAATTGCTTTGGGTTCAATTTTAAAATGAAAGGGGAAATCTATCAAAAGTTTTAATGACCAAAAATGAAAAAAAAAAACCTGTCTGAAAAGTTTTTCGGGATAATAAAAAAGGGAATTTTTTTTGGGGACCTATCAATTCACCTGTGGTTTTAAGGGCTAAATTTTTCTGTATTTCCCAAATTTAAAATGCCAAAAATAGATCTATCAACAAAGGGTTGGGGTGACCAAAAAAATGAAAAAACAACCCGTCTGAAAGGGAAAAAGGGGTATTTTTAAAAGGATTTTTTGGCAACCTTAAACAATTTCCTGGGTGGGTGCAAAATTGTTATTTAAATTTTAACTGCAAAGTAGATCTATCAACAACGCTTGACTGACCAAAAGTGAAAAAAAACACCTGTCTGAAATGTATACAGGATAATAAAAGGTATTTTTTGGCACCTATCAACCTGTGGTGACTACAAAATTGCTGTATTCAAATTTAACTGCAAAGTAGATCTATCAACAAAGCTTGACTGACCAAAAGTGAAAAAAAACACCTGTCTGAAATGTATACGGGATAATAAAAGGTATTTTTTGGCACCTATCAAGCTGTGGTGACTACAAAATTGATGTATTCAAGTTTAACTGCAAGGTGGCTGTATCAACAAAGCTGGACTGGGCAAAATTGAAAAAGAACACCTACCTGAAATGTATACTGATAATAAAAGTGGAGTTTTGCACCTAACAAATAGACCTGCAGTTACTAGAAAAGATCTGTATCCTAAAATAAGGCAATGCAATGTCTAAACAAAGTTTTGGCTGTACAATATCCAGTATCCTTTATAGAGCTTACATCTAACACAAATATCAGTGGCACACTAAAGACTAAGTAAAACCTCAAGGTATATAGGAATATTGGAAATGCATTACTGCTAAGGAAAATATGAAAAACCTGGGACTCTTAGTTTACAGTATTTGATCAAAGATTGTATTAAAGGAGTTGTCTCATTAATAGCTTTCAGCCTCTGTCTGTGAATGGGAGTTGAATTGAGGGGCGTGCTAGCTTCTCTGCCTCTTCCCCCTCCCTCTTCCCCCCTCCCCTCAGCACACAGGCAGCTATCCGGGATTGCTGCCAGAGTTAACCCTGTGTGTGCCTGCCTAGAGAGGTCTATGATTGCTAATAGTGTTCCTATACCCTCTGCTAAGCTTACATATCTCCACATCTCCAGCAACAACAAACAAACCCTCTCAGAACAGAGGCAGGGAAGCTGCAAGTGTTGCTCAGGATGTGTCCCTAGTACAGCACAGCATGAACTGTTCACAATCTGTATAGTATTATTATAGTTACAGCTCCACAGACATCATGATTATAGTAACAAACAGGGTCACTGCTGTCACATCTATTGATCAGCCTCATCTCTGCTCAATCTGTGTAGAGAGCAGGAGGAAGCAGGCACACACAGGGTTAATCCAGGCAGCAGGGACATAGAAGCCAGAGTCCTCCCTCCCCCTCCCTACACTACAGAAGCATTCTGTGCGGGAGGGGCTCTCTGCTCCGACCTGTCTTCAAAGGTGATGAGTCATTCAGACCTGACAGCCAGTAAGATAAGGATCAACAGGTCGGCTGCTATAGAAATTTGAGAAGCTGAAGCACTTCTATGAACAGGGCTAGCTCAAAATCAGTAGGACATTTGTAATGAACATATATTGCAAAGCTGCTTGTTTTTTAAAGATCTTTAAATTAAAACCCAATCATTGTAGCGAGACAACCCCTTTAAGCTCACCTCCCAAAACGTCAAGGGGATCCCAGAGCAGGTGAGTCCCTACACTGAACATGTTACCTCACTAGGCGTCAATTCAGACTGCAACTTCTCAGGGAGTGGTAGGAACTTGCAATTGGATTATCCTGCACTGGTTAGATGTTAGATATTTGTGTTAGATGTATGCTATTGCCTTTTCAGTGTGCATCTATGCTTGCGTTTTTCAAACTATATTTTAGATGTGCACAGCCTTATTACGTTTTGTAGTCTATTTGAGAAATGGCAATCTCATTGGCTTGCTGCACTCAGCTGCCTCTTTTAAACCAGTGCAGGATAATCCAATTGCAAGTCCTACCACTCCCTGAGAAGTTGCAGTCTGAATTGACGCCTAGTGGGGTAACATGTTCAGTGTAGGGACTCACCTGCTCTGGGATCCCCTTGACGTTTTGGGAGGTGAGCTTAATACAATCTTTGATCAAATTCTGTAAACTAAGAGTCCCAGGTTTTTCATATTTTCCTTAGCAGTAATGCATTTCCAATATTCCTATATACCTTGTGTTTTTACTTAGTCTTCTGTGTGCCACTGATATTTGTGTTAGATGTATGCTATTGCCTTTTCAGTGTGCACCTATGCTTGCGTTTTTCAAAGTATATTTTAGATGTGCACAGCCTTATTACGTTTTGTAGTCCTTTATAGAGCTTGTCTGTGTTCGCCCGTGCCCCCCCCCCCTCGCTCCCCTCCGTGACTTTACAGCGGTAGATACTCCTTTAAAATTCTCTGCCTAACTACCTAAAATCTGCAAATCTCTGATCTAACTAACTTCTAAGGATCACAGCTAAAAGTAGAGCTGTCTGTGTGAAAAAATAGAATAATTTCGCTGAGCTGTTTGCTGAGCTGTTTGGACAGAGGCAGAGCGCACGTCCTACTGCTATGAGACGCTGAAACACCATGATCAGGAACAGCAAGGGCTGTTCTATGTAAAACGAGGTCATGTGCTTTTTCCAGCCAATCGCAACCATTCACGTTCTTTTGGTTTTATTTCAATCGAGGGAAACAAAAGTTTGAAATGCCACTTACCTTTAGTGAATATGTACAATAAATAAGCCATTAGGTTCATCGTGAATAAAACATAGCCAGCACTAAAAATACAAACCTTGCATTGTGTTTTTGATCCATTTACTGGAAACCATAATATAGAACATCTGATGAATATATGATTAGTAAACAGAATTCAAAATTCTAGACTAAAGACCTTTATTACCAGTTGTTTCTTGAATTACAAAACCTGAAACGGGGCAGTCAAGCAGATGTTCACATACAGTACCAACAGTAGATGCTTAGATTTGTTTGTAAAGCAAGCAACAGCCATATGTCTATCACAAGAACCAAGATGTTTTCAGTAATATTCATGATACTAGTAATCACTTACTATACTTATGATTCTAGCTATGACTTTTCCTACCCTAGTAAAATATTTTAAAGCCATGCTCAGGCCTGGCAGAGTTGCTGCGTTTTTTTTTTTTTTTTTTTTAAGTATGGATAGCACTAATAATGCACAACAAATTAGAGTACAAGAATTATCAAATATACTTACATTTTGAAAATCCCATTCACATTAAGAAATTAAAATCTCTGCTGGATTAAGGTTATGATATTATTTTTTAAATCCACATTATACTTATCACAGTCAGTTTCCTGGTTACAAACAAGATAGGTTCTGCAGGCGTTTTCTCAACACAACTATTAGTTTATTAGATTATTATCATATACATTGCTGTTTTGATTTTGCTTTGTTCAGAAGATAAAGAAAATGTTATCTACTGTTAGTGTACACAAGTTTCTGTTGGTTACCAACCACCTCTCCCTGCTCTTTCTCTTATCTTATTGCTCCAAGCTGCTGACCAACCATGATAAGTCACTCTATGCTCAGTGTTAAAGGGGTTGTCTCACTACATTGATTCAGCTCACCTCAGTCCTTGGTTTCACTTTGAATTCAGGGGTGTGTTTACTAGCTTCCACTAGGCTGCAGTAGAAGCCAGGTCTGTAACTATAGCAACCAGTACTGGCAGCCTATCAGGAGAGATCAAACAGGACTGTAGCCATAGCGACCTGAGGAGCTGATGCTCCCATACAAGAGGGGATATCTAGGAATAGGTAGGACACTGTTAATGAACATATATTGCAAAGTGACATGTATTTGCAAGATCTTTACCATAATAAGCAATCCTTGTAGTGAGACAACCACTTTAACTCTAGCATGGAAGCTTGTTTACTTAAATTGATGACAAGTTTTAACCCTTAGAACTCTGTAGCTCTGTGCACCTCCTACACTCCTGTTGCTGTAGCATGCTTAGTCAGGAATAGCAGAGATGATACATATGCCAATTACGGCTATATATCCACCCATGAGCTAACCAGGAAGCTAGCTGTGGTTCTGTGAAGCAATATGGTTAGATAACCCATTTAAACTGAATTTGTATGTAAATTGAAACATGTACAATTTTGTCATTTCAGCCAAATGTATTTATTTATTTACATTTTGGATAGTACATGGAAGGGTTAACAACTGTGTAGTATTTGTTTTGCTGTCGGTGCCCTTGTTGAGAATGTATCACCTCACTTTCCGTCCCTAAATTAAATAATATTAGTACTTTGAGTTTGTCCGGTGCTGAGTGAAAGGATTTTGATTCTCATATAAGGTTTCAGTAAATCCATTTCATACTTTGTTCTGAATTCATGAAATATATTTAACTTTTTTACAGCAAAAATGTAGATTAACAGGTAAAATAACTCTTCCTGGCACAACAGTCAAGTAAGATATGGCAAACATGCCACATTTCATCCCAGAACAACCTTCTTCCTGTTACATGTGGAGGAAGAGTGTCTGGTAGCATATGCACAAGTGGCTGCAGCATATAGCACACAACGCAGCAGAAGGGGCTAAAAAAAAAACGGGCCCTGGTCTAAAGAAAAGTGGTGTAAAGGGTCTGCCGAGTCTGCCCAACTGTAGCCTTCATTTTTTTAAATACTAATCTTATGTTAGTGAGACATTTGTCAGGATAGATTTTCCCTTTTAATCCATTCCTGATCCAGTTGCTATCTCTGTTCCAAATTCAAGGTGTTTATGTCTCAGCTGAGAGAAGAAAATTACACACAAACACAGTTCTTGCGTTGTGCATAAAATTTGTTTTACTTAGGGGAAGTTACAAGTTTTATATGGGCTTGATATTTAAAAGAGCATTTTAAATCAAATTTTGGTTATGGGGTAGTAAGCGATACGGTCAAAAACCAGAAAAGTAAAAGAAAAAAAGGGGAAATAACACAGGGGATATTTTTAACGGTTTAACGGTTTAACAGTTTAACATTTAACGTTTCCTTATGGGATGGCAATAGCAAGTTCTAGAAGTTCCTCGTTTTTGTCTCCAATTTGGGAGGTTTGAATCTTGCTTCGCTTTTTCAAGAAAAGCAAAGTGATTGTGAAAAATTATTGAAAAAAGGATTAAAGGGTTGATAGAAAATATTGGCGAAATAAAGGTGGATTAAACATAATACTTTTAAAAGATTAAAAAGAAAAAATGAGAGTTGATACAGAAACAGGATTTAATGTGTTCCTATAAATCTCTAACCCAACAGTCCCCCCTAAAACATTAAAGACTGTTCCAACACTCCCCCTAAAGGGTAAATGATGATTAACGCTCTTTGCAGGAAGCGTGAAAACGGGGATGAACCCACTGGCCACTGCCAGGGTTTCTCCAAGGGTGCGTACCTAAGCGATGTCGGGATCTTTACAGAGCCTTTGTGATAAGGATGACTTAAAGGGGTTGTCTCACTAATTGATTCATCTTACCTCGTCCTGTTTTATTTTGAAATTTAGAGGTGGTTTACTGCTTCTACTAAGCTGCAGTAGAAGCCATGTCGTAGCTATAGCAACCGGTGGCAGCCTATATGAGAGATCAAACAGGGATGTAGCGTGCACCTGGGGTGAAGCGCCCCTAAAAGAGGGATATCTAAAAATAGTAAATCACTGTTAATAAACATATATTACAAAGCGACTTGTTTTTGTGAGTTCTTTAACATAAAAAGCAATCCTTGTAGTGAGACAACCCCTTTAACCCGACAACCGCCAGGTGCTACCTCAGAGCAGTCCCCGGCAGTGACAGCTGACCAGACAGGCCAGAAGTGCCAATTATAGGCACCTACAGTATAAGATTTGAAATGAGATCTAAGGTCTAGGAACTAAGAATAGTCACCCCTGAAGAAGCCCTCACACCTCTCCCCTATCACCCCCCTTGTGGGGGAGGCTTCTATGGATTGTTGACAACCTCATAACCCTCAATGCGAACTATCGTTCTCATTGGGGGAACCTTAATCATGGAATCTTCTTCTAGGTAAGTGAATCCGTCCTCCTCTAAGTTGGCCATAAGTGATGTGGACTGTTCTACCCCTTTCAACAACAGTTTCCTGAAGCATGGAATGATACACATCACTATTATGATCAGCAGAACTACTCCCAAAACCATTCTTGCTTGAGCCAGCCATTTCTGCCATCCTCTCATCTATGAGAAGTATTGATCCCATGTATCCTTGATACCTGAGTTCCTTTTCAATTCCTGAGACAGGTCATCTAATTTCTTAATTGCTAGGGTTACTTTTCCATTTGGTCCTGTGTTGTCAGGGATGTACGTACAACAGACATCATGAATCATTTTGCAGACCCCTCCCTGAGCTGCTAAAACCATGTCCAAAGCCATTCTATTCTGGAAAGTCATAATGGAGGTGGCACTTAATTGTTCAGCTATACCTTGTAAGGCATCATGCGTGTAATTAACAAACCTCTGTTGATTGTAAGAGATGCAATTTATCCAGTACACATTTTTGTTGATCGTTATTTGGGGTATAAGTGATTCAAACCCTGCTTTGACCTGATCCCTAGCTTTGAATTCATCAGGCACCCCCCTTGGTTGTCCAATTGCATCTAAATAAACATGTGGATCAAAGCTACCCTTGGGATGTGGGTCACTGGATCTTTTTGTATCTGTTATGGGATGTTGCTGTCTCACTTTCTACTTCCTCCAGTGGCAATATGTGTAAGGGCATGATTGCTTTTGCTAGGGTGCATTCACCTGACCAGTTGCCCTCGAGTCTGGATCTAACTTTCATGTCACCACAGATCTAGAAGACATCAGCTATAGATTGTACCTGATTAATGAGTTATTCTTTGGGAGTGTTGCTACAAGTTCCACAATAACCTGGTTTGAATTTCCCTAAGTTTCTCCCTTTCCCTTCAACAGAGAAACATGTATAATTCCCAGGATAAATAGTGATTCCTGAGATAGGCATTGGTCTCTGTGTTATCAAAGGGTACTTGGCCTTCCAACCCCACAACTAGGGGGCGAGGTTGTCTGATTTAAACAAACTAAAAAAGCACAGTTTGAGGGTGGTTTTAAGTGTAAGGGACTAGCCAAGAGTGGTGGGCATAAAACATAGATGCATTTGGACTTTTTATCAGGCAACAGAAACTTCACCATTCAAAACCGAAATTTTATTAACCGTTTTTTTGGGGAATCATAATCTAATGGGGGTTAAGGTGGCTATCATTTCTTTATGGTTTTTCAACTGAATTTTCACCATCCTTTGCAAACTATTGATCGGGGGCCCCACTTTTCCCCATATGGGGTTACCCTTCATTAATATTAAATTGAGTGAGGTACCTTTCCCTAAACCTGTGGCCTAGGACTTTAAAAACCTGCATCCCCAGATAGATTTTCTATGGTTTTGAAAATTTGGGTTCCCCTACCATCAACACATGGGGGTTTAAACAAGGTAATTCTAGTGAGTAAAGTTTTACCATTTCTGTCTTTCCTGTTCAATGCAGATTGTGGTTTATATCCCCAACTGTCCCTGGTATTCCACCCTACTGCCCCCCAGGAGCCACAATTGGTGCCCCAATGTTCATCAGTCACACATATATACTGTGTTCCTATCTTGCACATAAAGTCAGAGGATTCTTCTGTACCCCAAATCAGACCGAATGGACCCTGGTCTTCTAGGGTTACCGTCTGTGGGCATTTAGCCACATCACAAAACTCAAATTTAAAGGTTGCTACCTGCGTATTAGAGGAATTAAACCAGAAGGTGGTCAGCCCATTCTCTTGAGTGATAGCTAAGTCTTTCGCTCTTACACACACCCAGACTAGACAGACATATGAAAGGATAAAGGAGAGATTCATGGTGACTTGTTGGTTGTACCAACCAATGCGAATAGCAAGCAGAAAATTCTTAAAACCTATTTTAAATTAAGGAAACATAAACTAAAATATGTGTTTTGAAGAAGGGGCAGAACTATCCCCGAAAACTTTCACACGGTCCCCCCCAGCCTTTCCTTTTCTGTCTCCCCCCTACGGGCGTTAGCACATGTGGACACGCCGGGAGATTGCTACATATGGACTTTGTATCCTGCTCTCCTAATGCCGTCTATGGACTCAAATAAGAACGCAAGTAGCTAAACTAAGCACTGCAATTTTACTTTATTTTAGTTACAGTATATTTTTCCCTTTAAAATAAGAGTTTTAAAGAATTTTCCTGCTTGCTATTCGCATTGGTTGGTACATGTTATGGGACAAGGGAGATCCCGTCTTTAGCAAGCATCCTAGCAGTAGTCAGAGAGCTTTAGCATTATGCAATATATGTCTACATTTGAAAATTGAGACTTGTTGGTTGCAGTCACTTTCTTGCAGTGTGAAGCATGCACCCAGGTGGGTCTTCCTTCAAGTTTCACTGAGGTTGGGGACACCAGGAGCACTTGGTTATTTGGGCCTTCAAATCTGGGCCTCCCCGAGAATCTCTCACGTGCTTCTTTACCCACAGAAAGTCACCAGGCTGTAGCTTATGAGTGTAGCTCATACCCACTCATTGCCTCCCACCATTTAAGCCATATCGATCTGCTCTACACTGATGAGGGGCAAACCCCGAAACGCGTATGTAGATTAGCAATATTGGGTTGTCAATTATTCCCTTTTGCTTTCTCAAGATTCATGAATCAGAAGCAAATTGAGGATTTTGTTACAACCTATAGAGGGCGCGTGAGCTTTCCAGCTCCTTTCCCCTAATGCCTTGTGATATGCAGATGCTTAGTAGTGGGCTAAAGGCAAACAAAACACTACACGCCTTAATTGGTGCTCTCCATAAGGAGAGATGTTTCCCCTCCCTCATACCCACTCAATTCCTCCCACCAGTCAAGCCAATATCGCTGTCTCCCACACTGATGAGGGGCAAAACCCCGAAACGCGTATGTAGTGAGCAAAATTGGCTTGACCCAAATTATTCCCTTTTTGCTTCTCAAAGATTCAGTGAATCAGAAGCAAATTGGAGGATTTGTTACAACCTATAGAGGGGACAGTGAGCTTTCCAGCTCCTTTTTCCCATAATGGCCTTGTTTATATGCAGATGCTTAGTTAGTGGGCTAAAAGGCAATCAAAACACTACACGCCTTAATTGGTTTCTCTCCATAAGGAGAGATGTTCCCCTCCTCATACCCACTCATTGCCTCCCACCAGTCAAGCCTATATCGCTCTGCTTCTACACTGATGAGGGCAAAACCCCGAAACGCGTATGTAGATGAGCAATATTGGCTTTGACAATTATTCCCTTTTGCTTCTCAAAGATTCATTGAATCGAAGCAAATTGAGGGTTTGTTAAAAACCTAAGAGGGCGCAGTGAGCTTTCCAGCTCCTTTCCCATAATGCCTTGTGATATGCAGATGCTTAGTAGTGGGCTAAAAGGCAATCAAAATACTACACGCCTTAATTGGTGCTCTCCATAAGGAGAGATGTTCCCCTCCTCATACCCACTCATTGCCTCCCACCAGTCAAGCCAATATCGCTGTGCTCTACACTGATGAGGGGCAAAACCCCGAAACGCATATGTAGATGAGCAATATTGGCTTGACAATTATTCCCTTTTGCTTCTCAAAGATTCAGTGAATCAGAAGCAAATTGAGGATTTGTTACAACCTATAGAGGGCGCAGAGAGCTTTCCAGCTCCTTTCCCATAATGCCTTGTGAGTGCTTTGGTCAGAGCCTGGGTCTGGAATAGAAGAAAACACTGAAGCATGGGTTACTTTCAGTTCATTACAAAAGTTTATGACATACTTCACAAGGCTGTCATTTCCTGCACTCAACTGTTGTGGATAGAACCCCCCTAACCTAGGTGGGCCTGAGAACAATATCTCATAAGGGGTGAGGCCAGTGGCCTGTTAAGGGTGTTTCTGAAAGAGTAGAGAGCAATGGGCAGAATCTCGGGCCAGGGAAGTGATGTTTCTTTGTTAGCTTTTAGGATTTTGCTCTTCAGAGTAGCATTCATCCTCTCGACTTTTCCTGAGCTCTGCGGATGGTACGAAGTGTGTAGGCCGAGGTCAGCTCCCACTAGCTTACAAATGTCTCTGATTATTTCTGCTGTAAAGGCAGGTCCTTGGTCAGATTAAATTACTTCAGGGATTCCAAATCTGCACACCAATTCAGTCATTAGTTTCTTCACAGTGGTTCTTGCGGTCATGTTAGAGACTGGGTAAGCTTCAGGCCATCCGGAGAACATATCCACCACCACTAGAGCATATTTGTACTGTCCACTCTTGGGTAATTCGATGTGATCAATCTGAATCCGTTGGAAAGGATATAAAGGTTTGGACAGGTGCTTCTTTGGTGTTTGAACTAATCCTCCCGGATTGCAAGCATTGCATATTTCACATCCTCTAGCATAGTTACTCGCTGTAGTGGAGATTCCAGGTGCTAGGTATATCTTGTTGATTAACAAAATCATCTGGTTTCCTCCTTTGCCCTTGGCAAACAGAGTTTATTGCCTTTTCTCCAGAATCCATCCTGATGAATTGTCGCTCCAAATTCCTCCCATCTCTCCTTTTCCTTTGGGTCTATTTGAGTTCGAAACTGTTTCAGCAGATCCACTCCTGGATTTGATGCATCTTGTGTTATTTTCTACATTTTCTTTCCTTTCTCTCTTCTTTACCTCTGTAACATTCTCTTCATTCTTCTGTTCTTCATTCTGATCTTCATTTTTCCTGTCTTCTTCTTCTTTCCTTTTTCTGTTTACTTTTGTCATTACATATACAGCCACATCTGCTTCCTCTCGAATCTCTGGGAGAAGAGCCGCAGATTTTGCTGCCAAATCTGCTCTGTAGTTACTCTTTGCTTCTTCTGTCTCTGTCCTGCCATGAGCTTTGACCTTCAACACAGCCACTTGAACTGGTAAGTGGAGAGCATTCATCAAGGTCTGAACAGCCTCTTGGTTCTTGATGGGCGTTCCATTAGCTGTCTGGAAACCTCGCAGAGCCCACTTCAGGCCAAAGTCGTGGGCTACTCCGTATACATAGGCTGAGTCTGTGTATATGTTCAGCGTCTTCCCTTCTGCAAGCTTGCAAGCTTCTGTCACAGCCCGGAGTTCTGCTTCTTGGGCTGACATCTTCGAAGGTAAAGAGGCAGCCTTCACGGTTTCTTGCAAGGTAACCACAGCAAATCCTGTATGGAATCGTCCTTGGTCATCCGCATATCTGGATCCATCTGTACAGAAGACATAGTCTGGATTTTCCAGCTTGGATACAAAGACAGTAGGAAGATGTGATGTTTCAGCTTCCATTTGTTCAATGCAGTCATGGAGAGGATGGCGGTCTGATCCCCATCTTCTGTGACAGTCTGATCTTCATCTTCCCCCCTTGAGAGAGGAAGCAGGGTGGCTGGATTGAGAGTAGTACATCTCTTTAAGTTACCATTGTCAGGCATCAGTAATGAGCAGTGCATGCGTAGGTTCCGTTGTTTACTGAGGTAAGGTTGTTGAGACTGTTTAAGAATGTTCTGCAGGTCATGAGGGGCCAAAACAGTGACAGGATGGCCCAGAATGATGTCCTGAGTTTTTTCAAGAAGGACTTGTGCAGCAATGACAGCTCTAAGGCATGTAGGTGCAGTCTGTGCAACAGGATCGAGCTTGCAGGAGTAGTATCCAAGAGGTCTCATACGGTCTCCATGTTTCTGTGCCAGGACAGCAGAAGCTTGTCCATTTTGTTCAGAAAGGAATAGGCTAAAAGATTGTGAGTAATCCTGGATTCCCAAAGCAGGAGCTTGTAAAATGAGGTGTTTCAGCATGAGGAAACAATGCTGTTGCTTCAGGTGAGAGTTTATGAGTGGTAGAAATGTCCTGGAAAGCATCATACAACACCTGCATATATTTGGAAGCATTGGGAATCCTTGTCAACAGTAGGTGATTAAGCCTAGAAAGCCTTGAAGTTGTTTAAGATTGGTCGGCGAAGAGATATTCATCACAGCTTTCTTGTGGTCATCAGTAAGGTGTTTGGTCCCCTGCGATATGCAGTGTCCAAGGAAGACAACTTTCTCACAACACCATAGGAGTTTGGACTGTGAAACTTTGCAGTTGATAGAAGCAAAGTGTTGAAGAAGACTCAGAATGCTAGCCTGGCAGGTAGACAGATTATTAGCACAAAGGAGCACATCTTCCACGTATTGCAGGATCTGAACTTCAGAGTTTTCCAACACCCAGGGTTGGAGACAGGCTTGTAGAGCTTGTGTGAATTGGTTGGATGAGTTCTGGGCCCCTTGGGGCGTTCTTGTCCAGGTTAGCAGGGTACCACGAAAAGTGAAAGCAAATAGGTATTGACTGTCTTTGTGTAGAGGGACACTGAAGAAAGCATTGCAGAGATCATAGACCATGAAGTAGGCCGCAGAAGAGGGGACTTGACTGAGAAGGACATGAGCATTGGGAACCACAGGAGTTTCGAAGATAGTGACAGCATTGACTGCTCCGAGGTCCTGGACCAGACGGTACTTTTGAGGAGCACCTGGAGCAACCTCACTGGGAACAGAGGGATATTAGCAGGAGACACGTAGTGAATGAGCACCTCATTATCCAAGAAAGCTTTGATTTGTGTTTCCAGAGATTGTTCTTGACCATACTTCAAAGGGTACTGAGGAAGCCGAGGAGGGGTTGCACCTTCTTTTAGGAAGACATGGACAGGAGAGACTGGAAGAAGATCAACATCATCAGGACCTGCGGACCATAATTCAGAAGGGATCTGTGTGAGAAGCACAGGAGGAATAGGACTGTTGAGAAAGCACCGTGAGAGAAAGGATGGCTTCAAGAACACAAGTAATTTCATTTGTCACAGGAGCTTCAAAATCCAAGTACATCCCAGTTGAGTCATATCTGATAGTAGCCCGCATCTTCTGTAAAAGATCAGCACCCAGGAGATTAGTAGGACATGTAGGAGAGACTAGCAGTCTGGAAAGGAGACCTTGTTGTCCAACCGGTACAGGACAAGTCAAGCGGGTTTTGGTGGGCATGCCATCCATCCCAACACAGGAGATGTAGTCAGGAAAAAGAATAACATCAGATGTAATATCCGAAGTTCTCAAAAAAGATCTGGCTGCACCTGTGACTACAAGGAAAGGAAGGGTATGTCCATTTATTGGAAGATTAGCAGGACCAGAACGACTGATGAGAGCGGAGTCAGCGGTATGAACAAGAATAGTAGACACAGGCTTGCCGAAATCCTATTATTGAGGAGGGTAGGAGTTCTGCGGTGGAGGAGGAGGTGGAGGCCAAGGAGCATCCTGTTGATAGATCTGTTGGTATTGATTGTTAGGGTGATATTGGTTTTGAGTAGAATCAGAGAATTGTGGTCCAGCAAAGAGATTGTTCCTGTCAAATGGTGTTCTGCGTTTTTGTGGATAATGCGACCGGTTGGCCTCATCCTGGTCTTTAGTGTGGCAATCCCTGATGACATGACCAGGCCTTTTGCAATAGTAGCAGGATTTCTGAGCACGTCCAGATCTACCAAGCGGGGGACCCTGGAAAGGAGAGGAAGTAGGGAAATATCCTGGATAGATTTGTTGCGGTTGATTGTAGAGGATGGTATCAGTAGAGTGAAGTGAGTCTGAATCACCATGGAGTTCCTGTAGAACGGCAACTTTAGAAATCTTGCCAGATTGTTTTGAAACAGTCGCTTGAGCATCCAGAAGAGTACCTTGGGCCTTAGCAATGGACAGAAGTTGACTCACAGGCAATTCCGCATATTCTGCTCGAGTAGTTTCAAATATTCACGGAGGGTTTAAGAGACCTTAAAAAAGGGAAGGGGAAAAAGAGGATTTTGGGGGGCTTTCGAATCCTATAAAAATCCATGATCCTGAAACAAGGAGGTCATTCGGTGGAAATATTGTTCAACAGTTTCAGAGATCTCTTGAGTGGATGGGGAAAACGGGAAAAATTAGCAAAAAACTTTTCTTTAGCCCGGAAAGTAAAGGAGGGGAAAAAACTTTTTCCCCGAAGTAGGCAGAGGTTTACCCTTTTAAATTTGGTTTTCAAGTAAAAACGGGATTTAATGATAGGCCGGGAAGGAATCACCAGCCTTGATTTTGAACATGGTATGGGCCCTTCCCATTTAAAACTAAATTTTGGGTTTTTCTGTTTTCTGATTGGGGGCCCGATAAAAATGCCTTTGGGGTTTTTTTATCGGGCCAGGTACCTTTTAAAAAAAAGGATTTTTGGGTTTTGGGTGCGCAAGTGAAAAGGGCCTTAAAGGGGTTGATCCAGGGAAGGGTGGCGAGGGAGCAGGTAATGGGGGGTTTGGTTGGGGGAAAAGGAAGGCGGGGGGTTAGTGGGGGTTTGGTGTTTTTTGGAGGTGTTTTGGGTTGGTGGGGGAAGGGGTTTTTCCTTTTAGTAGGGGGGGGGTATTGGGAAATTGTCGGCAAAGAAATTCCCCAAATGGTGGTAGGAAGAGGTTCCTAGTGGGTGAGGGGTAAGCGGGGTCTTGAATGGGGCCCCGCAGGGAAAAATTTTCCTTGGGGGATGATGAAAAAATTTTTTAAAGAGGGAGGGGTTTGGTGAGACTGATCCAAGTGTTTTTCGGGCCCATTTTCCCATTTCCCGAGTGAGGACTACAATCCTTTGGGGTTTTAAAAATTTTTTTGGGGGGAAAAGGGTTTGGGTTTTTAAAAGGAAGGCTTACAGAATGGAATTTTAACAATGCAAAAGGGGGGAAAAACCTAAAAAATTTAACAGAAAAAATTAAAAGGGTGACCCAAGGGGAAAGGGGAAATTTAAAATTATGTTGGGCAGAAACTGAGAATTTTTGTGGAAAGTTTCTTTTCAGGGGGCGAACATTTTAATAAATGATATGTAGCTTTATAGTTGGGACTAATGACATGAAAATTTTAATAAACGGGCCCAAATTTCCCCCAAGCTGAAATTTTTGAAAACCCGGGAGAGGGAAAGGGTTTTAATCCACCACCCCTGGCTATAAAAACATTGCTTTAGGGTCTGTACCTCCAACCCAGTTCCCTGTGCAATTTCTTTAAAAGCCCAAACCATTATTTTTTCAGATTTTCTTTTTGCAGGATTAATTTAAAGCCGTGGTACCCTGGGGAAAGGTTTGTTTCCCACTGGGAAAAAAGAGGGTTGGGGTTTTTTGTCAAAAAAAGAGGGTTGATGAGGATGGGGTACTGGGGAAATTTTGCACACAAATTTTAACCCCCTTGGAGGAAAAAAGGACTGTGGGGGTTCGAAAAGGGGTAACATGACTTTAAAGTCGGGAAGTGGGGGAGTTTTAATTTAAATCATTATTCCCCCCGGTAAAAAGGATTGAGTGAGGGGTTTTCCCCTAGAGGGGAGTGGGTGGGGGTTTTTTTGGGGGAAAAATATCGGGTCCTGCTTCAGAAGGGGGTCTTTCGAGAGCTCCCGAAATTTAAATAGTTTACCCTCCTCATCATTTTCATTTTGCATTCATCATCTTCAAAGTAAGGATGGGGCAAGGGCTGAGGAGGGAAACTTAGAAGGGTCCCGAAGGGGGGAGTAGCAGGGATTGGGGCGTGGGATTTACTCTGAGGCAGCCATGTGGGGGGAAAGAAACCTTTTTGTTTAATGTTTGCTTAGTGGGTTTTTTTGGCGTACTTTCCGGGCCTGAATGGGTAATACTGGGAGGAAAGATTTGGCCCCCGGGCCTTTTACCCCCAAATTTAATTTTTTGAATTGGGTGTTGGGGTTTCAAAATGGCCACCGGAAGGGGAAGGGAGGTCCTTGGGAGGAAAAAATGGTTGCCGGGAAAAAAAAGTGGGGGAAAACCTGGGGGCCCACCCAAAAAGGCCAAAAGGATGGAAAGGGCCCGGGCTTGGTTTACCTTGCTTAAAAAAGAAACCAAAAAAGAAAGGGCGGGGGGCAAAGGGAAATTTTTAGCAGAAGGGGGAAATGCATTGCGGAACGGGGTTTTGGGCAAACCCCCCACAGCTTTAAAACAATATTTTAAGGGAAATAAGGGGAATTTTTTTCTGTCCCCAAGTGGGGGAGGTTTCCCAAACACTGGGGGCATAAGGGGGGCGGGTTTTAGGCCTTTAAAAACATAAAATGGCAATTTTGTCCCAAAATTTCCCCTTTTTAAACTTTTCATTTTACCTCCCTGTAAAATTTTTTTTGGGGAATAGGGTAACCCCCCCCGTTTTTTTTTGCCAAAAGCTAATGCGGTCTTTGTAGAGGTGTTTTCCCCCCAGTACCCCTTTACAATCCCTTAAAAAGCCCTTTTCCCCCCCAATTTTGGCCCCGGGAAATTTACCTTGCCCCGGTTTGGAAAAATTAAAAGAATTTTTTCCCTTAAATTGGTTAATCCCGCCCAAATTTGTTTCTTTTTCCCCCCCGCTTTCTTAATAACCCAAAATCCCCCCCGGGGGTAAAAAAAAAAGAAAATTTAGGTTTTTGGGTTTTGAACTAAACATGTTCTTTAAACTCGCATTATAAAACAATCAATCGGTATGTGGTGACTGGCTCCCTAATTTGCTCAACAGACAGCCTGTGTAAAAGGGGAACTTATGTTAGAATTGTAACTGCGTCTCAAAAAGAGGACGTATGCACACAGAATGTAATGTGTGCTGCCTAATGGCGAAAAGGGGAAGTAAGTACAAATCCAGTCTGCTGATAACAGAGAGAAACAGCTGCGGGCTAGGGTGCCTATTACTGCGGTTGGGCGGGTTGAATGAGCTGCCCAATAACATACTGCACTTTCCCTAGCACTACGGGTCTCACTGACCAACAAGCAGGATCGAATTGCTTTGCTACAAGGGGTCTTCCCACTTCACTGAGTCTCACCAAAAACAGACAGGATTGAACTGTCTGGCCCCCTCTTGAGAGCTTCACTAAGTCTCACCACGAGCAGGCAGGAGTGAACTGCCTGGCCTCCATTTGAGGTCTTCACAACAGGGATTTAACCTGGCCTCTTGAGGGCTTCCTGGGTCTCACTGACCCCAGACAGGACAGGGCTGTCTGGCCTCCACTGAGGTCGTGAACTAACTTCAAATTCCCCCCCTCTAACTAACCTAATTGCCTGTACCACCTACACGGAAGTAAAAAGAGAAATAAAAATCTATCCAGTCAAAACGTAAACCGATAACACAAATCACAGAGATAATAAGAGACTGCGTCCCACAGTATACATATAAGAATATGCATACCCAACCACACCCAAAGAGCCACTCCTGGACGCACAGGTCCCACAGAGAAAGGCAACACAACCAACAGCAGACTTCCCACAGAATGTCCAAGCCGGATAAGTGACAGATTTATGAACCAGCCAACCTGCCGGTCTAGGAGATAAGCTCGAGCTGGATCGGACACCCTGGGATGGCTTGGCTGTCAGCAAATGGTCGTCCCACCTGGGGAGCTCCTGGGGCGCATCAGTTTGAATCCAAGTCACGGCACCAAATTGTCAGGATAGATTTTCCCGTTTAATCCATTTCTGGTCCAGTTGCTATCTCTGTTCCAAGGTGTTTATGTCTCAGCTGAGAGAAGAGAATTACACACACACACAGTTCTTGCGTTGTGCATAAAATTCTGTTTACTTCGAGGAAGTTACAAGTTTTATATAGGCTTGATACTTAATGATGCATTTTAAATCATAATTGGTTAATGTGTTAGTATAGGCAGATACTGGTCAAAAACCAGAAACAAGATACATGAACATAAATGGACAAATAACAACAAGCCGGATATTTTTAACGGTTTAACGGTTTAACAGTTTAACAGTCTAACAGCTTCCTTTATGGGCATGCGCAATAGCAAGTTCTAGAAAGTTCCTCTGTTTGTGTCATCCAAATTGGAGGTTTGTATCTTGCTTCAGCAGTTACAAGCAATGCAGAGATGATTGTGAATAATATCTGATAAACTGGATTAAGGTTGATAGCCAAATAGTTGAGCTGTAATAAAGGTGGATTAAACATAATACATGATAAAGATTAACAAGATAAATGAGAGTCTGATACTAGAACAGGATTTAATGTTTTCCTATAAATCTCTAACCCAACATGTTTATATCAGGGTCTGCCTGTGTATGTTACAGAACTGCCAATCATTTTCACTGTAGAAATCACAATTTGCAATGTAGTATAAAATCTTTGTTGAATTACTGTATAAACGGAAAAATTAAATAGGAAACTCAGTAATACCTAAAACATTTTTTGGCTGCAATGGTCACGTACCACTTATTTACCTCGCCATTCTGAAGTGAACAGCACCAAATAGTGATGTAAGTAGAGGAATGTGACTGCCGCAGCAAATCAGTGTCTGCAGTGGTGATATTCCATTCAGAAGAGAAGGGAAGGAAACAAAAACATTGAAGAGACCCAGTGATGAAATAATGGATTGGAAGGCGAATATAAGACGAAATGTCCCAATACGCAAGCGCCGTTTTTTTGGTCTATTTTGCACCAAAAATACTCTTGATGCCATATTCTTGATGTAAATGAACTGTAATATACCAAAACTAGGCACATTACATATAGTAGCAATGATACGCTTTGCGCCTTCATAATGCAATGCCCCTATTGAGAAACATTATATACAATGTGCCGCGATAGACGCATAGCATATACTAGTAATGATACGCTATGCGCACCGTTTTGCGCAATGTGCCTAAAAAGGCGCATTAAGTTTAGCATGCAAGGTATACCAGACGCCAGATTTTTCAGAGGATCGTACTTTCAGGCACAATCTACACTAATTTAGTGTGCCTTAAAACTGGTGTGGAGGTGCCTATTTTCGGACATGTCTCCCATATTATTTTTAATTTAGTTTGACACTTGCAGCTTACTATGTAATTTGGTTTCAAACCCCTTTAAAGCCAAACTTTGTCACTTTCATTCCAGTTTTTGGCACAAAGATAGCAAAGGAAACAAAGGAAACATTTCCCAGAACATCTTTTATTTTTTAAAAATGTATCCCTAATGTAGCGAAAAACTATTTACTGGACAAATAACTGGGCTTAAAGAAGAACTCTGTATCTCTGTACAATTGGAAGAATTCCTTGCTTGTATAGCAGTATAAATTTGGTGTTCCTTCAAAAAAACTCAACACACAGTAATCAATGTCTAAACCGCTGCTAACAAAAGTGAGTATGCCCCTGAGTGAAAATGGACAAATTGTGCCCAATTATCCATCTTCCCTCCATGGTGTGATATGACTCTTTAGTATTACAAGGTCTCAGGTGTGAATGCAGGTGTGTTAAATTTTGGTGTTATCGCTCTCACACTCTTTCATACTGGTCACTGGAAGTTCAACATGGCAACTCATAGCACAGAACTTTCTGAGGATCTGATAAGATGGAATTGCTTGCTCTACATATAGATGACTGGCTATAAGACGATTAGAACTCCCTGAATATGCAGCATGGTGATCAGACATACGAGCGGATTTTATACTTGGACAGGTTCCATTCAGAACTGGCCTTGTTATGGCCTACCAAAGGAGCAGATGCTCAGTGTCATATCCTTAGATTGTCTTTTCAAAATAGACATATGAGTGCTGCCAGCATTGCTGCAGAGTAGAGATGGGCGAATTTCTCAAAAAGTCGAGCTCGGTCAACTTCGCCGGAATTTTCGACAAATTCGTTTCGTTCCCGTATTACTTCGGCATCGGAAATACGCGCTAATAAAATGCGGCTATTCAGGCTGCACTGAGGCCTGCAGGGTGCCCTGCAGGGTGCTGTAGAACGTTGTGCCATGCTTTAATATGCAGTGGGAGCTTGGTTTGGTCTTCATTACAATGATGTGTTTTAGTGATCGAACACGCACATGACTGCCGCGCTCTTTGAATCGTTCACTATTAATATGCATGGGCACTTTTGGGGCAACTGACCAAAAACTGATGCAGGAACGTTGCCTGATTAAGTCATGGCAGAAAGCTGGAAAAAAACAAACTGAGAGCTCCAGGTGGGCTAACATTAGTGACAGAGTGTGGAGGTGACGGCAGGCTCCACAGCAGCATGATGGGTCAGACAGTGGACACAATGACATTCTGGAAGTGGCACAAAACAGTACTGGACGCAGCTCAGAGTGGCACAATGACACAGTGTGGAGTCACGGTGGCTGCAAGCATGAGGTCTAGGCAGTGGCACAATGACAAAATTCTGGAGCTGGCAAAAAAGGAGTTGAGCATAAGAGTGGTACAATGTAACAACGGTGTGGAGGGAACGGCTGAGCAACAGCAGAGCATAAGGTCAAGACAAGTGGCACAATGTGACACAGTGTGGAGGGCACGGCAGACAGGCCCATCAGCAGCATGAGGTCAGTCATGGCAAATGGGGACAAATTTGGAGGGTGCAAAACAGGAGTAGGCACAGGTGTGGAGGGCACGGCAGCAGGCCACGCAGCGCATGAGGCTTCAGACAGTGGCACAATGACACAGAGTGGAGGCCCGACAGGAGTCACAGCAGCAGCATACGCAGCATGAGGTAGAGAGTGGCACAATGTCATTCTGCTGGTGGCGAAATAGTAGTAGGCCACAGAGACGGCACATTGACTGAGAGCGGTGGTCACGGCGGGGCAGTGCAGGAGACATGAGGTCAGGAGTGGCACAATGGACAGGTGATGTGGACGGTGATGACAGAGCAAACTGCATGAGGTCAGAGAGTGTGCACTATGACATTTCTGAGGTGGCAAACTGTACCAGGCCGCAGTCTGGACTGAGTGGCACAATGACACAGTGTGGATGTTCTCGGCAACAGCACAGCGAGCAGCTGCATGAGCACATAGAGTGGCACGAATGGGAGTCTGTGTGTGAGGTGGGTAAGCACAATACCAGTCGCCCTGGTATAGACGGTGGTAGGCAGATGGAGAAACTATCAGCAGATGTGTGGCATCAGGCGGGAGGCTGGCATCAGTATAGTGGGCTGTGGCAGGTAGTTTGAACCCAGACTGACGCCTAAGGCATTAGGTGGGAGATGGGTTGTGTGGAGTAAATCTGGCCGTATCCACGCCTGATTCATTCTGACAAGGGTCAGTCGTTCTAACATTTCCCGTGGTCAGCGGGTTCTCCTTGGTGGTTACAGAGGCTCCCCGCCGCAGAACACCGCTTGATGCCACAACTATGGACGGGCAGGACAGCTTCTTCCACTGCAAATCGGCAGTTGCGAGGCCACACAATCCAGTTTGGCTTGCCCAGTAGTCCAGCCGGTTTCTTCTAACTGGGGTGGCAGAGTGTGTCAGTAGGCCCACAACTGTTGGTTAGGGTAATGCTCCATGGGTCTGTGCCTCACTCACATATATATATATTATATCTCACATGCTGCTGTGGTGACTTGCCCTCCCTCTAGGCGGGTGAAGGAAGCTGCTCATTGTGACTCCAGACTTAGGTTATGCTGTTGGAGCTGGTACTGCTCCTACCCCCCCACCTTCCCCAGCATGCCGCGGCTGTAGTTCGTTGAGCGGCTGAGGATCCCCGGTCAGACCTGTCAGAGGAGGGCGAATTGGCCGCACATAGCAGCGGCCAATGAGTTATGAGGATTTCCCTATAGTATTTGGAGTTTGTCTTCCCTCTCAAAAGCTGGGGAAAAGCGGCTCCCATTTTTGGACCGGTTGCGGAGGGTCAATTGGGTGGAGATTGAGAGCCCTGAAGTCATCACTCTGAGATGCTGACTATTCGGCTGTCAGTAGCCACGGCAAAAATAAGATGCTGCGGGACATCTGCACAAGTGACTCCTGGGCGCTACCCTGCTCATTTCCACTGTATATCTGCTCTCGGTGCCTTGGGAGTCATACTGCCTCGTCTTCTCATCTATTCCACTCCTCCAGCTGCTCCTGTCCTCCTCTCTTGTCACTGGGTAGGAAAAATCACTACATTTCACCAGACATGCTTCTTCTCCAATGGTCCTCTCCTTCCTCACCCCCCCATCCTTCCATTTCAGTCCCCACGGACTCTGTGGGCCACGAGATGTAGTGCACATCTCCAGTCCCGCTGCCCAGACAGATTTTTCAGCATTGTGCACAGGACATGAGCAGTGGAAATGACGTTATTATCGTTTAGTCCTGGCGACTGACAAATAACGTGGCTTCCTCGAATGGCCTCAACAAACGGCAGGAGTCACGCATGAGCTGCCCTCTGGCTGTCATCAAAGTTACACAGGGGAGTACTTCTGTCTGCCTGGAACATCAAAAAAATCGTTAATGGCCTTACTCTGTTCATACAGTCGGTCCAACAGGTGCAGGCTGGAATTCCGGCGGGTGGAAACATCGCAGATCAGAGCGTGTGGGGGAGGCCGTTCTGCGCGCTGCCCCCAGCTGCAACTCGAGGAGGGTGTTCATGGGCCTTTGTACGGAATGGATTAAAGTGCATGCACAGTTCCTGGCCTTTTTCAGAATGTTCTTGAGATCGGTGGAAGACGTCAGGAACCTTTTTACAACCAGAGTTGATACACGTGGCGACCTTGCAGGGCGCATGGACATCCTCCTCGGTGCAGCCGAGCGGACACATGTTCCTCTCCATTGTCGTCACCATGGTTCGCATTTGCAGTTGGCGCGGAGAAAAGGACACCACATCGATTATCTTGCTGCATGACGCGGAGCAGGTTCTCACCTGGTGTGACTTGTTGCGCCGAGGAATGCTAGGTGCCTAGTACTGCGGTTGACACCGCTGTGCCCTTACACATGTCGGTATGATGGAGCTGTACTTGTGGAGGCTGAGATGGTGGTGGTGGTGGAGGAGGAGGAGGAGGCGGACATTGGCGCAGGAGCAGCAGTTTGACAACGTGAGGAGAAAGGGCGTCTCCTGTCAAGTTGTTGGTGGGCCGGGCAGGAAGCACATTTCACCAGTGGGCCGTAAAGGACTGTACTGGCCCTGTCCGTAGTTACAGCTCCAGACGTCCGCGCTGCCGTGATGTACCTTGGAACAAACCGTAAGCTCAGGTCTGGACCATCTTTTGTTCTAATATTTATGAAGTGCTGGTACTGCCTTTTTGAATAATAAATTACGGCTTGGAACTCTCCATCTCGGCTCGGACAAGCCATTAGTTCTCTGAATGGTGCTAGAGTCCACCATTTGGAAAGGGAGGGACTGGCAAGTACCAACAACTTGGACAGGAGCACGGTCAGCTGTGCACCCGTAGGTATGGTTGGAAGGCATACTGTTGTCTCTTTACAATCGCCTACTCCTGAACAGAACTGCTGGCGCCATGTGTTCGTGTGCGAGGGCAGGAGCATCTGGACCGGGAGGAGGATGGTCAAAGAGCAAACAGCTGCCCCTTATGCAGAGGTGGTGGAGTGAAATGGCATGCGTGCACTGGGCCGCTGCTGACTTGCTGCAGCGCAGGATGGACACACCACTTGAGCCAAGTTTCTCCCAGGCCACGGGATGGTGACGCTGCAGGTGTTGACGCAGGCCGTTGTGCCAACGTTAGCTCCTGCACAGCTTCACTTTCTGCCACATGATTCTACATATATCCCTTATTCGGTACTCCGGGTGTCTTAGCAAAGAACTGCCACACCGCCGAGTAGCTGATTTTACAGCACCAACGCTCCGCCACTGAGTGACTACTGACGCGGCTGCCTCGCTGAGCCGTGCCGTACTGTCTTGGACTGCGAAGCGGGTTTTCTACCCCTGTGGCCGCTTGGATCCAGACCTCACAGCTGTACCTGCTGAATCTCGGGCCACACAACCCTTGCATGGGCTGCGCCGCTGCTGACGCGCATGCTGTACGCCCTCTTCTCCTGACGATGATGATGCCCTTGCTTCACCCGGCTCCAAGTGGCACGGTCGGCTACATCATATCTATTTGTGTTTCATCGTCATACTGGCCTCATCACGGGTCTTGGTAAGCCGAGGCCTGACTTCTCACACTTGACCTCCCATCCACTCTCCTCATTCATTTATACTTTGCGCCTTACGGCAAGAAGGCTGGGGATATTGGCCCAGTTCTTCGCTGCCAAGTAGCTGCTGGTACTGCCCTCCTCCAAATTGTTCATCTTCGCTATATTGTGGCGCTGAGCCCAGACCACCATAGTAGATCCCTGGCTGAGGGAACTGGTATGGGAAGCAGGCGGGTGAGGGACCAGGTTGAGCGGCCGCTGAACCGCTCCCGGGCCATGCCAACTAAGTGTTGTGTCTGAGGTTCCCACCGAATCTTGGATGGGGTTGTCAGATTGTCATCTGGGAGGTAGAGGATGACTAGTCAACAATCAAGATCCCTTGGGTTTGCTGAACAAACACCGGCGACTTAGATGGACAGCGGCCAGTTGTGCCTCACGAGTGACCACTGCTGCGAAGTCCCCTTGATGTGCTGCAGACCTGGGCCAGTTTCAGATTTGTTGTGCCACTGCCACTCGCCAGTTGCAGGCCTGCCACCTCTCTGTCTGACATACTGTTTGTTCTTCAAATGTTAACAGAAACTTGTTTGATGAAGCTATCTGTATATGATAAATATAACCCTGTTTTTGACTCAAATGATAAACCCAGCAGGAACATAGATTGGGTAACCCATGGTTATAAATGGGCTCCACCAGGATGGCCAGGAAAAAAAAATTTACTTGTATTTGTGTCGTTTAAATGCACTGTGTGTTTTACTAAATGTAAGAAGCACCAAACAGGCTTAATTATCATTCGCTTGTGAATTAGGCTAATGAAAAATGTTTTAGTTCGGTGTGGTAGATAAAGACGTTTATTTTTGTCAAGCACAGCAGCAAATCTATCGCTTAAATTAAACCCCTGGTTGTAAATTGCGCAATAGAATTGAGCACCACATAATAGCTAGCTTTGTAGCGTATTACAAATGGCGTATTTTCTACGCCACACAACAAGAGGTAAATTGTAATTAAACTTTGCTTGTGAAATTAGGCTACCAAAAAAATTTAATATATTTGGGTTGAAAAAGACGGTTTATTTTGTCTGCACAGCAGCAAATCAATCGCTTAATTAAACCCTGGATGTAAATTGCGCAATAGTATTTGAGCACCACAAACTAGTAGCTTTGTAGCGTGTTACAATGGCGTTTTTCTACGCCACACAACAAAGGAGATATATATTTGTAAGTAACCTTTGCTTGTGATGAATTAGGCTACCAAATATAATTTTATATTTGGCGTTGAAAAAGACGGTTGATTTTTGTTCAAGACAGCAGCGAAAGACCAACGCTTATTAACCTGGATGTAAATTGCGCAATAGAATTGAGCCAACCACAAACTAGTTAGCTTTGTAGCGTGTTACAATGCGTATTTTCTTTTTTTACGCCACACAACCATGAGTTAAATTGTAATTAAACCTTTGCTTGTGTATTAGGCTACAAAAATAAAAATATTATATTTTGGCGTTGAAAAAGACGGTTTATTTTTGTCAGCACAGCAGCAAAAACAAACGTTAATTATCCTGGAAGTAATTGCGCATTAGAATTGAGCACCACAACTTGGTTGCTTTTGTTGCGTGTTACATGGCGTATATTTTCTACGCCACACAACAAGGATAATTATTGTAATTAACCTTTGCTATGTGAATTAGGCTACCATAAAAAAAATATATATTTGGTCGTTGAAAAGGCGGTTTATTTTTGTTCAGCACACCAGCACTACAACGCTTAAATTATCCCTGGAATGTAAATTGCGCAATAGATTGAGCACCACAAACTAGTAGCTTTGTAGCGTTGACAATGGGTATTTTCTACGCCACACAACAAGAGATAATATTGTTAATTTAACACTTTTGCTTGTGAAATAGGCTACCATAAAATAAAATTTATATTTGGGCGTTGAAAAAGACGGTAGTGTTTATTTTTGTCAGCACACAGCAAAACAACGTTAATTAACCCCTGGATGTTAAAATTGGCAATAGATGAGCCCCCACAAATAGTAGATTTGTAGCGTGTTACAATGGCGTATTTTCTACGCCACACAACAAGAGATTAAAATTGTAATCTAACCTTTGCTTAGTGAATTAGGCTACCAAAAAATATATATAATTTGGCGTTGAAAAAAGACGTTTATTTATGTCAGCACACAGCAAAACAACGCTTAATTAACCCCTGGATGTAAATTGCGCAATGAATCTGTGCCACCAAAACTGTAGCTTTGTAGCGTGTTACAATGGCGTTTTTATTTTCTACGCCTCACAACAAGGATAAAATTGTTATTAACCTTTGCTTTGAATTAGGCTTCAAAAAAAAAATTTATATTTGGCGTTGAAAAAGACAGTTTATTTTGTACAGCACAGCTGCAAAAAACAAACCGCTTAATTTTTAACCTGGATGTATATGCGCAATAGAAAAATGAGCCACCACAAACTAGTTGTAGTTTGTAGCGTGTTACAATGGCGATTTTTACGCCACCACAAACAAGAGTTAAAATGTAATTAACTTGCCATTTGCTTGTGAATTAGTGCTACCAAAAAAAAAAATATATAATTGGCGTTTAAAAAGACGGTTTATTTTTTGTCAGACGCGCAAAACAAACGCTTAATTAACACCGGATTGTAAATTTGCGCAATAGAAATTGAGCCACCACAAACTAGTAGCTGTTGTAGCGTTGTTAACAATGGGTATTTTACGCACACAAACAAGAGATAATATTGTAATTAACCTTTTTGCTTGTGAATTAGGCTACCAAAAACAAAAAAATATATATTTGGCGTGAAAAAAGAAGGTTATTTTTGTCAGACTAGCAGCAAAACAACGCTTTAATTAACCCTGATGTAAATTGCGCTATAGAATTGAGCACCACAAAGCTTGTAGCTTTTGTAGCGTGTTACAATGGCGTATTTTCTACGCCACACAACAAGAGTTATTATTTGTATTTAACTTTGCTTGGTGAATTAGGCTACACATACAAATATATATTTTTTTAGTCGTTGAAAAGACGGTTTTTTTTTGTCAGCACACCAGGGCAAAACATCGCTTAATTAACCCCTGGATGTAATTGCGCTATAGAATTGAGCCACATAAAAACTAGTTGCTTTGTAGCGTATTAATGGCGTATTTTCTTCGCTCCACAACAGAGATAAAATTGTAATATCCCTTTGCTTGTGAATTAGGCTACAAAAAAAAATATTTATAATTGGCGTTGAAAAAGACGGTTTATTTTGTCTGCACACAGCAAACAACGCTAATTAAACCCTGGATGTAATATTGCGCTATAGATGGAGCCACCACATACACTAGTAGCTTTGTAGCGTGTTACAATGGCGTATTTTCTACGCCACACAAACAAGAGATAAAAATTGTAATTAACTTTGCTTGTGAATTAGGCTACTAATACATATTATATATATTTTGTCGTTGAAAAAGGACGGTTTATTTTTTTCAGACACAGCAAAACAACGCTTAATTAACTGGATGTAATGCGCATAGAAATTGAGCACCACAAACTAGTAGCTTTGTAGCGTATTATCAATGGGTATTTTCTACGACACAAAAAAGAGATACAACTTGTAATTAACCTTTGCTTGTGAATTAGGCTACCAAAAAAAAATATATATTTGGCGTTGAAAAAGACGGTATATTTTTGTCAGTCACAGCAGCAAAAACGCATTAATTAACCCCTGGATGTATAATTGCGCATAGAATTGAGCCACAACAACTAGTTAGCTTTGTAGGTGTATTCGAATGGCGTAATTTTTCTACGCACACACAAGAGGTAAAAATTTTAATACTTTGTTGTGAATGAGGCTACCAAAAAAAAAAATATATATATTTGGGTTGAAAAAGACGGTTTTTTTTTGTCAGCCACGGCAGCAAAACAACTCTTAATTAACCTGGGTTGTAAATTGCGCAATAGAATTGAGCCACCACAAACTAGTAGCTTTGTAGAGTGTTACAATGGCGTATTTTCTACGCCACCAACAAGAGATAAAATTGTAATTAACCATTTGCTTGTGAATTAGGCTACCAAAAAAAAAATTTTATATTTGTCTGTGAAAAAGAGGTGTATTTTTGTCGCACCACCAGCAAAACAACGCTTAATTAACCCCCTGGATGTAAATTGCGCAATGAATTTGAGCCACCACAACTAGTAGCTTGTGTAGCGTATTACAATGCGTATTTTCTACGACACAACAAGAGATAAATATTTGTAATTACCTTTGCTTGTGAATTAGGCTACCAAAAAAAAATATATATATTTGGCGTTGAAAAAGACGGGTTTATTTTTGTCAGCACACAGCAAAACAACGCTTTAATTACACCCGCTGGATTGTAAATTGCGCAATAGAATTGAGCCGACAACAAAACTAGTAGCTTTGTAGCGTGTTACAATGGCGTATTTTCTACCGCTCACACAACAAGAGATAAAAATTGTAATTGTATCCTTTGCTTGGTGAATGAATTAGGCTACATAAAAAAAAATATATATTTGGCGTTGGATCAAGACGGTTTATTTTTGTAGCACACCAGCCAAACAAGCTTATTAATTACACCCCTGGATGTTAAATTGCGCAATAAATTGAGCCACCACAAGACTTATTAGCTTTGTAGGTGTTTACGAATGGCGTATTTTCTACGCCACACACAAGGAAGATAAAATTGTAATTATCTTTGCTTTTAATTAGGCTACAAAAAAATATATATATATTTGGCGTTGAAAAGCGGTTTATTTTTGTCAGACAGCAGCAAAACAACGCTTATTAACCCTGGATGTAAATGCGCAATGAATTGTGGCCACACAAACTAGAGGTAGCTTTGTAGCGTGTTACAATGGCGTATATTCTACGCCAATAACAACAAGAGGAGAGATTAAAATTGTTAAATTACCTTTGCTTGTGAATTAGGCTACAAAAAAAATATATTATTTGGGTTGAAAAGACGGTTTATTCTTTGTCAGCACACCCAGCAAAAACAACGCTAATTAACCCTGGATGTAAAATTGCGCAAAGAATTGAGCCACCACATACTAGTAGCTTTTGTAGCGTATTACAATGGGTATTTTCTACGCCACACAACAAGAGATAAAATTGTAATTAACCTTTGCTTGTGATTAGGCTACCAAAAAAAATATATATATTTGGCGTTGAAAAAGACGGTTTATTTTTGTAGCACAGCAGCAAAAACAGCTTAATATCACCTGGATGTAAATTGCGCAATCGAATGAGCACACAAACTCGTAGCTTTGTCAGGTGTTACTAATGGCCTTTTTCTACGCCACACAAAGAGATTAAAATTGTAATTATTCTTGCTTGTTGAATTAGGTACCAAAAAAATATATATATTTGGCGTTGAAAAGAGTTTATTTTTGTCAGCACTGCAGCAAAAACAACGGCTTAATAAACCCTGGATGTAGTAAATTGCGCGAATTGTATTGAAGCCACCACAAACTAGTAGCTTTGTAGCGTGTTACAAGGGTGTATTTTCTACGGCCACACAACAGAGATAAAATTCTAATTAACCTGTGCTTGTGATTAGGCTACCATAAAAAATATTATATTTTGGCTTTGAAAAGACTGGTTTATTTTTGTCAGCACGCAGCATAACAACGCTTAATTAACCCGCTGGATGTAAAATGCGCAATAGATTTGAGCCACACAATCTAGCAGCTTTGTAGCGTGTTTAACAATGGCGATTTTCTACGCCACGACAACTAGAAAGTTAAAATTGTAATTACATTGCTTGTGAATGAGGCTACCAAAAAAAAAATATATATTTGGCGTTGAAAAATGGACGTTTTATTTTTGTCTAGCACACCAGCAAACAAAGCTTAATTAACCACTGGATGTAAATTGCGCAATTGAATTTGAGCCACACAAACTAGTAGCTTTGTTGCGTATTACAATGGCGTATTTTCTACGCCACACAACAAGGAGATAAAATTGTAATTAACTTTGTGTGAATTTGGCTACAAATAAAAGATAAAAATATATATATTTGGCGTTGAAAATGACGGTTATTTTAGTCAGCACAGCAGCAAAACAACGCTTAATTAACCTGGATGTAAATTGCGCATATAAATTGAGCCACACACAAACTAGTAGCTTTGTAAGCGTGTTACCAATGGCGTATTTTCTACGCCACACAACAGAGATAAAATTGTAAATTTACCTTTGCTTGTGAATTAGGTACCAAAAAAAATAATAATATTTGTCGTTGAAAAAAGACGGTTTATTTTGTCAGCACACCAGCAAAACAAACGCTAAAGTAACCTGGATGTTAATTTGCGCAATAGATTTGAGCCACCACAAACTAGTTGTTTGTAGCGTATTACAATGGCGTATTTTCTTACGGCCACACACAACGAGATAAAATTGTGTAATTAACCTTTGCTAGTGATATTAGGCTACAAAAAAAAAAAATATATATTTGGCGTGAAAAAAGTCGGTTTATTTTTGTCAGCACTCCAGCAAAACACGCTTAATTAACCTGGATGTAAATGCGCAATAGTATTGAGCACCACAAACTAGTAGCTTTGTAGCGATGATACAATGGCGTATTTTTCTACGCCACACAAACATGAGTTAATATTTGTTATTTAACCCTTTGCTTGTATGTGAATTAGGCTACCTAAAAAAAGGAATATATATTGGCGTTGAAAAAGACGGTTTATATTTTTTATTTTTTGTCGAGCCAGCAGCAAAACAACGCTTAATTAACCTGGATGTAAATTGGCGCAATAGATTTAGCAGCCAAAATGAAGTGTATTTGTATTGTAAATACGCTGGTTTCTTTATTTATTGGATACAACAGGAACTGGCTTAGATCTACTTGGATATTGATTGTATATGGCAGCTGGCAGTGGTCGCTACACTGGATTTCAGATCCAATACCCAAAAAATCAGAAATAGAACTTCAGATGAACAGTCTCTGAGGACAAAGCTGAGACACCCCACAAAAAATCGCTGTGTAAAAATTTCATTTCTTCAGATAAAGCGCTATCACCCGCACAGCATGCACTTCCCTGTAGTACTGGGAGAGGAGTGTGAGCTCCCAGCGGGCAAACAGCGCTCGGTTTATATAGTGCGGTGAGTCACAGAATAACCGCGGGTCTCTGATTGGGCTTCATACTCTGCACTTGTCAGCAGGCTATGCCCTTTTCCTCCCAGAGAGCTTTGGCCCCTATGTAACGCCATGTGCTCGCAGCCATTTTATCATGAAATAGCACACTGCGTTCACCCGAAGTACACCAAAGTTCGATTTCGTTCCGACCGAAGTTTTCCTGAATTTCTATAACGAATTTCCACTTCAGTGAATGATTTTGCCCTCTCTACTTGCGCAAGAGGTTAAAGGGCTGTGGAGTCAGCTTGTCAGTGATCAGACCATACACTGCTCACTTCATCAATTTGGTCTGTATGGCTGTCATCCCAGAAGTAAGTTTCTTCTAAAGATGATGCACAAGAAAGCCTGCAAACATTTTGCTGAACACAAGCAGACTAAGGGCAGGGATTACTGTAAACATGTTCTGTGGTCTGATGAGAAAAAGATAACTTTATTTAGTTTTATTTGGTTATCAATTAGTGATGAGAATTGCGTCAAACTTCGTCATCGGATTCGATAGTCGATAGCGTCAATTATCATGCGATAGCCGAAATCCGACAATGAGTAATCGGCCGATGACCATTAAACAGTCTATGGGAGAGGAACAACACCTCATTTCTTACAGCCCAAACAGGGGAGCGAGAAGCTGAAATTAAACATCCACAACAGTAAATTGAATAAAGTGCTACTTCTTAGGCTAGGCAATTAGGCAAACAAGATTCACAGAAAAAACTGACAGACCTATTCACTATCCCTGTCCTGTTACGACAGCATGACCCTTTACCTTCATGACCACACATTGAAATGTGACAGGAAGGCAGTATTACTTGAACCAACCATTTTAGTTGAACTGCACATTGACTTTCCCTGTCTGGACCTGCAAGCTTGACCCATAATATTACATGGCCAAAATTATATGCGCTGGGAAAAGGAGTCTTTCAAACCACCAATTTTTAGTTGAAACTGGATTTTTGTCTATTCCTGACCTGGATCGCGTTTATGACCATTTATACCTGTCTGACCATGGATTAAAAGTGAAGGAAAAGGAATATTTCAACCACATTTTAGTTGAACTGGACATTGACTATGCCTGTCCTGGACCAAGTATGACTATCAAACTGTTGACCACAGATTAAAAAAGTGCCAGAAAAAGAGTCTATTAGAACCACATTTTTAATGAAATGGTCATTAACTATACCTGTCTGGGCCACTGCATGACCTTAAACTGTCTGACACAGCAGATTAAAAAGTGCCTGAAATGGAGTCTTTGAACCACCATTTAGTTGAACTGGGAACATTGATATACCTGTCCTGGGCCACAGCATGATCCCCAAACTCTTGACCATAGATTAAAAAGTGCGGAAAAAGGAGTCTTTAACCACCATTTTAGTTGAATCTGGGACATTGGACTATACCTGTCCATTGGGCCACTCTGACCCCAAACTGTCTGTCCCACAGGATTAAAAAGTGTCGAAAAAGGAGTCTTTTCAACCTCATTTTAGTTTTGAACTGGACATTGACTATACTGTCTGGACCGCAGTATGCCCATTAAACCTGTCTGACCCATAGATTAAAAAGTGAACAGAAAAAGGAGTATTTGAAACACTATTTAGTTGAACTGGACTTTGATTATACTGTCTGGGCCACAAGCTTTGAGGCCCCTACCTGCATGACCCCAGGTTTAAAAGTGTGGATAAAAGGAGTCTTTAACCACCATTTTTGTTTAATAGTCATTGATCTTTACTGTCTGGGCCACAGCTTGAGCCCCAAACCTGCATGAACCCCAGATTTAAATAGTGCTGGAAAAAAGGAGAGTCTTTCAACCACCATTTTTAGTTGAAACTGGACATGACTATTAAATGTCTGTACCCAGCATGGCCCCAAACCTGTATGACCCCCAAGATTTAAAAGGCAGTGCTGGAAAAAGGAGTCATTCAACCATCCATTTTAGTAGAACTGGACATTGCTATACTGTCCTGTACCTACAGCATGACCCTAACCTGTGTGACCCACAGATCCATCAAAGTGGCACTATGCTATTTTGTTACAGTGACTTGTCATTGAGTAGATTTTTTGGTTATCTTACATTTGTTTACGATTTATTAGCGAACTTTTTTTTATAGTTTTACATTTTGTATCATTTGCTTTTTTCAAGTGTGTGCATAACATACAACATACATCCTCCCTGTAGGTTTTTTAAAGGCTATTTTTTACATGTGTAGATGTGTTAATCATTCGCACACCCCCATAAGTAATAAAAATGTCCTATTTCATCCCAAATACACTTCTTCGTTGAGAAGTCATTTGCCCCTCATGCTTTGAGAGTGATTCAGCCAATCAATTAATTGGTTCCTTTTTTTTTTTTTTTTCCTACAAATTCCTTCTTCATGATTAGGGACAGAACTCCCTGGAGATCAAATGATGCTTACACCATAGTGATGACTTCCAGCCCAGAACATTTTAAGCCTCAAACTATCTATTTGTGTCAGCCCTGGAGCCCTTTTTGACACTACTTAACCCACAGGAATCACCTTTTTTCTCAAAATCTGATTTTTTAGTGAATTTGAAGCTCTCCTGATTGCCTCTAAACTGTGAGAGCCAGTGCTGCGTTCCAGTCATCTGTCTTAACACGGAGGTCAAGCTGGCCAGGAGCCTCAGGGACTTAAAGGTGGGTAGGCGGGGAGGCCAGGCTAGCGTACTGTCATCTATTAACAGCAGGGTTCAGCTGCCAGGGCCTGAGTTCAGTGGGGGCGGTGAGAAGGCAGGGTGGAGTCCGTCATTATTAAAACGGTAAAAATCACCCTTATTGACGCAGCCAACGAAAACAGTCGTGCTGAAGCTGAGTGCGGACGGAAGCGGAAGTGTGAGAACACCTCCAGCCTTCCTCTGTACACAGTAAAGACTTGGGTAGCGCTTGGCCCTCCGTTTGGTGCGGACCATTTGAGCTCACTTGGAAATGTGGGGTGTTGACGCTCCTGTTCCACCATGTGCCCCTTTTTCTTGGCATTTTTTTTCTCTTTTTACTTCAACGTGCACTGTACACAACAGGGTTATTGTCTCTAGTTCCTTGTTCTTGTCCGTGCTCCACATTACTACATGTCCTCTTAATAACCTACTCTGGTCAAGGACTCCCTGTTACCTCCTTGTACATTAAGTGGATTTATTTGTACCCAGCTATTTTGTAATGGGCACTGTTTTTTTAGCGTAGTTTAAATTATAGAAGTACACATTTTTTTTAAAATAGGATTGGAATCCACCCTCGTCTTTTGTTTCTCTTTTTTTTAATTGTATTAAATGGGTTGTCTCATACGGAATGCTAGCTATGTTTAAAGATCTTGCAAAAATAAAAAAAACAAGTCATCTTGCTATATGTGTCCTTTACAGGTCATACCTATTCCTGTTTATGACATGCACCATGCCATAAATGTTCAAAACATTACCCTGAGCCACTCTTGACATTGTGAAGAACATAATGTCTGTTAGAACCAAATTTTTTTATAAAAGGACCTGTAGGTATAGTTGCATTTTTACAGCAGCGATGACCAAAAAAAAATCATTAAAATGCTTTCAGAAACTGTTAAAAATTTGTGAGGGAGATATGCCACTTAGAGCCACTTTCTGTTCCAATGGGCCATGAAATATAGCTGTATCTCACAGCACCATGACCCCAAAACCATTGACTATGCGAAAAATTCTAAAATGAAGTGATGTAAATGGAATACGTTTTTTCTGGAAACCGTTGTAAATTGGTGTCTTTTATAGTCTCTCACCGCAAAACCAGCAAAATGAACTGTTGGGAAACTGAGAATAAAAATTTCAGTAAAAATGTTTATTTTTAAAAAAATTTTTAAGAGGCCTTTTTCTTTTGGAAGAGGAAGGGAAAGGGGAACCGGCAACAAATCGGTGACCTGGGAAAATTGGGGGCCACAACACCCAAAAGAGAAATCCATGCCTGATTCATCTTTGATAAAGTCAAACAACCCACATTTCTGTGGAAACCGATGCGTTGTTTTAAATGACTCCTCCACTGTGCTAAAGGTCCCTCAATATGACGCTGGCTGCGGGCGGGACCACCCTATGCATGGTGAGTGACTCGGGCCATTCACCTTTTTTGGATACCCAGAAGTCGAATGGGTCCGGAACATATCCAAAAACATCGGTTTTTGAACCAGATACTGGGCCTATGATCTTAACCGGCCTCTCTTTTTTAAAAGTGTGCCCTCCCATTACATGCTTTGGTGAGGTGGAAATAAAGATTTCCAAGGTCCCCATTGGCTCTCCCTCAATCCCCTCCTGCTGCTCCCTGCGCCGCTACGGCTACTTGGTACTCTACTGCATCACTTGCTGACATTGTTCCCCCGTGACATTTGAAGAACGTGAAGCAGACCAAAAGAGTCTACATTGATCAATCACCGGGTCTCCAATTTCCTGCATTTTACCTCTATTTGGGTGGGGGGAAAGGAAAAACTGAGTTTTGCTTTTTACCGGGGGTGAGGGGGGGGGCCCCCAGTAACTGTTTTCATTTTTATGGCCTTTAAAGCGGATATGTTTGGGGAAAAAAGGAGCATCCAAGCACTCATGGAGAGAGGAGACTTGATTCCCCAAACCCCTGGGTTGAGGGGGCACTAGCAAACTTATCTTCTCATCTTCCTCCTCCGCCTCAAATTCGTGCCAACCTCTTTTCCAAAGGGAGGGACATCGTAACGCTGGTTTCCAGGAATACCCATCACCTCCCCCCCCTCCGCTTCCTCCGCACAGCTTCCAAAAAGCCCTGCTTCCTCAATGATGGGCCCTGAAACTAGGGACCGACTTGCCTGCCCTGAACCCAAACCACGCCTAATGAAGACCCCATAAAAATTTTAAAGTGTCGGGCCTTCTGGATTTCGACGGAAAAAGGGTCCATGTCCGAAACTGTCTCTGCTCCTCCTCCATCGCTGGTTGGACCCGATGTTCAGATGTCCAACGATCGTTCCCAAAATAATCACCGCAAGCTCAGCTGACAAGGACTGTCCCCCACTGACATTTTTGGGGGCTTCTTTAAAAATGCAAGGTGGTGCAAAGCTTTTTTTACCTCCTCCACTTCGGAGGGTCAACCCCCAAGGCCGACCGCTGTTGGCAGGAAAAAGTTCACTTCGTACTGCTTAAAAGGCATTGCACTTTGGCACAATCGCTGGAGATGTGGAGGGGGGGGAAACACGTTTTGCCCCGTCAACCATGAAAGGGGTTTACGGGGGGGCCAGCTGACGCGCAACACAGCCCGGCAGGGGTAAGCAGGGGGGAAACGGGGAAGGGAGCCCAACCCGACACCTCATCAGGGGAGCCAGACCCGGGTAGCGCTTTTTAAAAATTTTGGACACAGGTTTATACGGGGAGCCGGGAAGGAGTGCCCACCACCGATCTTAAGGGGGGCCAGCAATTTCGACCATTATCGCACACCACCTTGCCTGGCCAAGGTTCTTGTCACCCAGCCACGCTCGGGCTCGTTGCAAGAGCCTCCACCGCTCCTTACCTGTGTTTGCGGTCTCCAAAACGAATAATTTCACACGGCCCCGGGCTCTGGGCATGGGGATGCCACCAGAGGACCCTTGGGGGAAAGAACCCTGCACCCCCCTGCGTTTTGAAGAGCATTCCGACAAGAAGCCACGTTACCCCAGAACCCTCCCAGCTCACCTATGGCTGTCACAAAGATTTAGCGGGCCCTTTGGGAAATGCTTACTATCCGTTCGATGGTCAGTGGACTTTGCTGGACACAGATGCAGACAACGCACTTAAATTTAGATGACACGGGCGTCCAGGGCAGGGACGGGTTTTCTGGGAAAAAAAATGCCTGCTCGGGATCTGGTAAAATTTGGGGGCCCGGGAAAGGGCCCCTGACATGGGGGAACCCATTTTGTGTTTCCCCCAATGGAAAAGGCAACAAATTCCCAAGGGGCCAAAAACCTGGCAAAGGCCCGACTTCAGGGCTTTTGGCCCTTTTTGGGTGGTTTGGGTTAAAGTGTTTCTTTCTGTCCCAAAAAATGGGAGACAGAAGGCCTTGGGGGCTAAAACGGCCGGCCCGGGGACGGCAGGCAAAGCGTCAAACGGTGGGGCAGAAAAAAGGGGTAAAGGAAAGGGTCTCTGGGGGGGCTGGGGGATCTCGGGGGCTAGGGGGGGGGGCTGAAGCGGAGGCTTTTTCCTTGAAACATGGGCTCTGAAGGGACATGGGCACTTTGGGAAAAAGGGTTTTTGGGGTTGGGGCCGGGGGGGCCCCGGAGTCAAAGGTTGACAGTGGGGGAAGCCCGCATCGGTTTTGGCCCCTTTTTTTGGGGGAAGTGTTGCCCTAAATTTTTAAAATCAAAGCATTTTCCTGCAAGGGGCTAACATGTTTGGGGGGTGGGTTAAAAACCAAACCATTCTTTTTCCCCCTACTGATGCGTTTACAGCAAAAGGGGCATATGCATCGCTGGGTGGGAATTCAGGAGGCTTTTCTCGAAAAAAGACCCCGGCTTTTAGAGGTCCGTGGAAACCCTTTTTGACGGGAAAGCCAGGAAACGGTGGGTTTTCCCCTGATCAAGGGGGTGGCGGAAAAAAAAACTTAGCGGACCTTTTGGCCCAAATCCTCTCCCTTTCGAGGCGGGAGCCGTAAATGGACACAAAACCCAACGTTTTTCCTCCTTTCCCAGGGGATGAAACGCCCGGGAAAAACAAATTCCGGGGTTTAAAAGACCACGTTGAATTTCCCCCAATAGTCATCATCATCAACACAGGAGACTTCCTTTCCCGACATTTTTTCATCCTTTGGGGCTGTGGGGGGTACAAGCAACCAGGCACTAACCCAAAGGGGTTTCCGACCCCCCTGGATTTTTAACCCGTTGAACGCTTTTTTCTCCCTTCGAGGGGATCAGCGATTGGGCCAGAGCAACAAAATCCCCTCTTTGGGCCTCTTTATTTTTGAAAAGCCTTTTTACCCCAACCGCATTTTTTTTCAAACCCAAAAGGTCTTTTAGAAAATGGGATTAACCCCAGTGGTGGGGGGTCGTAGCTTTTAAAAAAGCTTTTTCAATGTTTGAACCCTGTTTTTTCCCAAAAAAAAAATCAGTTGAAGGTTTAAAAAATCCAGGATTTATTCAATGCAAATCATTGTGGGGAAAAACCCCAGTATATTAACAACCCTCATTGCATATGCTCAAAATGTTGGCCCAAACCGACGGGAAACATGTTTTAAAAGCCCCCTTTTTCTGTACGAATAAAAATTTAAGGGCCCAAACAATTTAAAACCCTAGCTAGTTTCCCTTTTACCTGGGTTTAAAGGGGGAAAAACATTTCCCTATGGGGGTCTTCTTACTGAAAAAAAAAGAGGTTCCTTTACCTTTGGGGGGCCCTTTGAAAGGCTCCTTTAAATTCCGGGGCCCATAAAACTTGGGGCCAGGAAAGTCCCCGGTGGGAAGGGACCCTAATTAACATTCCTTTTTGCTGAGAAAACTATGCAACCTGCCCTTTTGGGACGACCCCAAAACCTAAAAGACAAATCTAAACAACATATCTGCCCAAAGGGGAGAAATTGGGGAGGGTAAATAATATATAAACCCCAAAAAATTCTCCCCCCTTTTTTGCAGAAAAATGTGGTGATCAGATCTGTCCTTTTGGTTTTTCTGAGTAAATTTTCCCTGCAGCTAACCTGCAAAAAGGGCCAAAAAATTTTTAGTTACATGCTTCTTTTTTTTTTTTTTTTCCTCCCTTCCCCATGCTGGTTTCCCTAGAAAAAAAGATCATCTACACTATTAACTATCTAACCCATATTGAAGGCTGCTTATGCCCTAAAAGGGGAAAAATTTAATTCTCACAACCATAAACAATATATAACTATCTTCTTCTTTAAGTTTCCTAACACCACCTAGGGTGACACTGAACATTAATACACACCCCAAAAATTATGAGCAGAAAATCTTTAAAAACCCATCTGTAATATCCTTATCGTATCCACTTAAAAGCCTCTAAAACCAATTTGCAATTTAAAAATGACAACAAAAACACCCCATCTGGGCCTTTTTCACGTTTTGTTTTCCCAAAAACCACACATCATTCATCTTGCAAAAAACACTTTTTTTAAAATCTCCCTTATTTGAAAATTTTTCCTCGGGATCAGTAAAAAAATAAATTCTTATACCCAAAAAACTAAAAAAAACCCCAAAATTTTCCTAGGCTTGCTATCTGCTGCCCTTTTCTACAGTGTATGCCTGGGAAACTTGTTTATATTTACATCCTTATGGGGGACTGTAACGGATTGCGCTGACAAACATATGCCGAAGCGCCGACCGTTGATATCCGGGTGTGGATCCTCAGGGCCCACCGCAGGCACAGATGGCAGATGCGGCGGGGGTAGCCAAAAGTGCAGGTCGGGTACTGGGGCTGATAAACGGAATGACATAAACAAAAAACAGAGTCCCAGACAGGTGCCAAAAAATATTTACGCGGGTACAGCGGCAGTGTACAGCAGAAAACAACAAAAGACAAATAGCAGTTTCAGCAGCAGTACAGCAGCTAAGGGGTCAATCTCTAGTGCAGGGAAAACAACAATGAACTGACCAAAGTACAGGTGGAGGTTCCTTTGTAGCCAGGGGGGGCGAGGTTTTTCAGGGGGGAGGGGGGAACGGGGCACTGTCTAAAAATGCGGGGGCAGTGATGGCCCCGGTGCCCCTAGAGGGGGCAGGGATGGCACAGGATGCCAGGGGGCTGGAGAACAGAATGGTGAGGCTTTAGCAGTGGAAGGGCCAGGACAGTTGCTGCAAAACCAGGGGCACCAAGGGTGTGCAGCAGCACCGGGACATGGAGACACGGCACCCGACGGCTGTGCTGAACCTGACAGGGACTAAGAAGGTAAATGGTGACAGCCTGGCTATAGTGCATGTTCTTTCTATTGCAAGAAGAATCCACTTATATGCAACATATATAATGTCTTCTAGTAGATCTTTCAGATGTGTGAACCCATGTTACAGATTACTATCATGTACAAAGGAGCAATTCTAATATACACACACATCTCCTTTTACTATCCCCAGATCCTCTAACTGTATTCCAAAACCTACATTCGAAGTTATCACCATTATCTTGAGGGACCTGATTACTAAAAGTCCCATTTCCAAATGCAGAACACTCGTCACCATCTGCCAAAAATAAATATTTACTCTTTCTTTCCATTTTAAACTATGAGCATCTACTACTAAACAAATAGTTCCTACACCAACATCAATCAATACATTATCACAAATTGAGGCCTTTCATATTGACACTTTTTAATTCAGGAGCTCATATTTTCTTAACTTTACTGATGGGACCCGTACTCTTAAATTCCCAACCCTTCTATATTAACACATTCACTCTCTGACCCTCATCTGTATGTGTTGTGAGGTTAACATAAAAAAAATACATTGAATGTGTCCATCCTGTTATAGGTAAGAGTCCTCCAGTGATGTTCAATCATTAGTCCAGATTTGAAATTAGAAGTTGTACTTTCTAGGGGGTAGCAAGATATTGTAACAGTTTCTCCCAGGTTGACAGAATTACTAGATAAGGCAAAGTCCTAGCACGTGCTGGGTGTGCACATATTCAATAATAATCATGATAGTTAATGATGTTTCAGGAACTTATTCAGCATCTTTCATCTTTCTAATCACAGGAAGGAATAATTCTCTTGTAGTGGCTGGTGTGAACCCAGTTGTTCTTTCTCTCTAGTTTCATCAAAGTCTCAGTTGTCAGCAGAACTTGGAAGGGACCGTCGTAATGATGGGCTCAAGGCTCCTTCTCACATGTCTTTCAAGGACCACCCAATCACCCAGTTCAAGGTTGTGGCTACTCAGGCCACTTCTCATTTCTGGAATAGAATTAAAAACTTGTTTATGTACTGCTTCAAGGTGTTTCTGCCGGGTCCGTATATATCCTGTCATACTGTTATGCTGTATCAGTAAAACCTGTGGGAAATATGGCCCTGTCTTGGGGGAGTACCAACTAAGATCTCATAGAGGGACCGTTTAATTTTCCTTAAGGTGTATAACAGACTGGAAACAAAGCTAATGGCAAACACTCTGACCATGGCTTCCCTGTTTCTTTCATTTAACTGTTCTATTTTTCCTTTCCTCTGAAGATGATAGAGAACGTGAAGGCCTGTTCTATACCTAAGGCACCTGTCTCTTCTTTCATGGCTTCTCCTGTGAATTGTCTTCCTCTATCACTCTCTATTGCTTCTGTTAGCCCAAATCAACACCTTAATTAACTTTTGGGCACTTTTCTGTTGCTTTTTGTATTGGGAAGGCTTCAGGCCAAACGGAAAAGAGATCTACGCCAACAAGGACAATTTGCACTACTTGGAATGGACACAGCGGTCGAGGCATGTGTTCCTGGAGGAGCTTTTCTACTTTACCTGTTCTGTGTTTTGCGCATGTCGTACAGGCTTGATAGTATCTGGCTGCGGCCGTACTGAAGCCAAGAGCAACCCAATACTTGTTTACTAGCAAACATATACAGAGCGGTCTTGGACTGGTGGGTCAGTCCATAGGCTGCTTAGGCCATCATTGGGAAAAGGACCCAGGGGAGGCAGAGCTTATTGCCCACACTCCACAGGTCACCCTCATTTAACTGAGCTCCCTGTTTTTCCCACTCCCCCTTTTTGACCTTCTGAGCGGAGATTGAAGGGTCCTAAGGACATCAGGGGTAACAGGGTCTTTGGTGGGCATGGCCTGTACAGTCACAAGATCCTAACCCTAGGCTTTGTTGCAGCCAGTTTTGCCGCTTTTGTCTGCTCTTATTTCCCCTTGCTTTGGGGCTGTCAGATTTTGTATGTGTCTGTGTCCTGACCTTAATTGTTCCAAGCTCTGTAGGCAATAACAAGGCTTTCATTAGGTATCTGACACTTTCTGCATTCTTGATGGGTTTCTATTTAACTCCTTAACGACCGCCCACCGTCTTTAGACGGCGGGCATTTCAGGTCGTTCGTCTGCAGCGACGTCTTTAGACGTCGCTGCAGACATCGGAGTTTGTGGCGCCCGGCGCCACAATTGTGCTGGGATCGGGGCTGTCCTACACAGCCCCGATCCCAGAGCATGTCCTGCAGGCATCGGGGAGCGGCGGAAACCTCCGCAACCCGATGCTTTAACCCTTTGATTGCGGCGGTGCGTTACCGCAGCGCAATCAAAGGGATCCCCTGCTCTGTCGGGTGATCGGAACACCCGGTCACCCGACAGAGCTCGGGGAACGTCTCCACAGTCGGCTCTAGGGACCTAGCGTGGCCCCAGAGTGGTCTGTGTAAGAAGCCAGTGATTAGGACGCACTGTGTGCTGTCCTAATCACTGCTTGTGTCAGACTGACACAGATTATAATGTGTTAGCATATATGAATATGCTAATACATTAGTAAGTGTAAAAAAAATGTTTAAAAAAATGTAAAACAGTTCTCCCTTCATGGGAGTAAAAAAAAGTACAAAAAACCCCATAAAAAGTGTTAAAAAAAAAATGAAAACAAATAAATAAAATAAAAATAAATATTTAATTAAAAATAATTGTGCATAAATTACACACACAAAAAAACCTACACATATTTGGTATCCACACGACCGTAATAACCTGTAGAATTAATCTAACAAGTTATTAAGTGTGAAATGTGAATGGTGTAAAAAAAAAAAAAAAAATTTTTTTTTTAAATTTAAAAAAAATACTGCAATTATTTATAAGTGAACTTAAACTATTTCCCCATAAAGTACAACTCATCTCGAATAAAATGAGGCCTCATCCAACTGCGTCATTGAAAAAAAAAAAAAGTTACAACTGTTGAAACGCATGGAGGCAAAAACGAAAAAAATGTTCTGGTCATTAACTACTTTTCAGGCGTTTGGCTTAAGGGGTTAATGTTAAGTATGCCCTGGTTCTCCATAAGGGACCATAATCATGGGCTGTTCCAAATGTATGACATGAGTCTATGTATATGTTTGTAGTCTTACCCTCGGCCGCTGTCCATGCCTCTGTGAGTGCTCTCAACTCCCCTCCTGGCAAATGAGGTGGAAGTGGTTCAACTTTTATTACCTTATGTTGCGTGACCACCGTATATCCAATGTGATACCTGCTGTATTCCCAGTACCTGGTTCCTTCAATCAAAAACTCAGGTTAGAATTAGTGATTGGGAAGACCTTCACATGGGTAAATCCTATTGTTTCTTGTGCCATTAGGACCATACAAGCATATTCTTCCTCGTCTTTACCATATACTTCTTTCCCATTTGGTTCTAAGTAGTGTTGAGCAATTATTATCGACAAAGTTGAAATCAGCATGGTTTTTATGTTGATCGGATTTTTTCGATCACGCCATAATTTAGGTGAAAATCTGCGCATAATCTTTTAATATTGCGCCATTTTCAGCGCTTCCGGTCATTTTGGCGGCCAGCAAATCAGCTTAAAGAGTAGAGCAGCGTGAGCTGGGTGTGCGACGTCATGACTGGGATGTGTATGGTTGTGATTGGCTGGAAAAATCACATGACCTCGTTTTACATAGAACAGCCCTTCCTGTTCAGCCTCAGTGTGTGTCTGTGTATCATAAGAGCAGGACGTGTGCTTGGTCTCTGTCAAAACAGCTCAGCGAAACTGTTCTATTTATTCACACAGACAACTATGCTTTTAGCTGTGAACATTAGAACTTAGGTAGATTAGAGGTTTTTAGTTACTTAGGCTGAGAATTTTAAAGGAGCATCTAGCGCTGTACAGCCACGGAGGGTGGGAGGGGGGGGGGTGGTGGGCGAACACAGACAGACAGGCTGGCAGGCTTTTGAAAGGAGAGTGGATATTGTGCAGCCCAGACTGTGATTTGACCCTGCATTGCAATGGGTTTTGATTAACAGTTTTTGGCCAGTTTTTGGTGAAATATTACTTGTATGTCATGCAGCCTGTACTTATATTAGGATACAGATCTTTTCTAGTAACTGCAGGTGTGTTTGATAGGTGCAAAACTCAACTTTTATTATCCGTATACATTTCAAATATGTGTTTTTTTTTTTACTTTAATGCGGCCCAGTTTTGTTCATAGAGGTACCTTGCACTTAAATTTGAATACAGCAATTTTGTAGTCACCGCAGGTTTATTGTTAGCTGCAAAAACCACGTTTTATTATCCGTACACAATTTAATTAGGTTTTTTTCAATTTGGCGCAGTACAGATTTGTTCATAGAGCCACCTTGCACTTAAATTTGAATACAGCAATTTTGTAGTCACCGCAGGTGTATTGATAGGTGCAAAAAATGCCTTTTATTATCCGTACACAATTTAATTACGTGTTTTTCACTTTGGCGCAGTCCAGCTTTGTTCATAGAGCCACCTTGCACTTAAATTTGAATACAGCAATTTTGTAGTCACCGCAGGTGTATTGATAGGTGCAAAAACCACGTTTTATTATCCATACACAATTTAATTACGTGTTTTTCACTTTGGCGCAGTACAGCTTTGTTCATAGAGCCACCTTGCACTTAAATTTGAATACAGCAATTTTGTAGTCACCGCAGGTGTATTGATAGGTGCAAAAAACGCCTTTATTATCCGTACACAATTTAATTACGTGTTTTTCACTTTGGCGCAGTCCAGCTTTGTTCATAGAGCCACCTTGCACTTAAATTTGAATACAGCAATTTTGTCGTCACCGCAGGTGTATTGATAGGTGCAAAAACCACCGTTTGTTATCCGAATAGTTTTTAAATAGCTGTATTGCACGTGGTGCGGACCTAGTTTTTTTAAATAGCCACATTATACGACAATTCTGATAGAAAAATTTTCTAGCAACTGTTCTCGTTTGTCATTGCTGCAAAAAACACAATTTCTCATCCGTGTAACTTCTGAATAGTTTTATTGGGCTCATTGAATCTCAGTTTGGCGCAGATAGCGCACTTGTATGATATTTTGTTGAAAACTATCAATTCCTAGTCCTACTGGGCATTTGTAAATCCCTGGGACTGAAGGAAGAACACTGTTGATTTTGTCTTACGGTTCTTCCACCAGACCGCATTTCACAGGTATTCGCAAGAAACATTTCAGTTTCTAATCCTAGTTGGCTGTAGGAAATTAGAGGGATTTAAGAATAGCTGTGATTTGCCGTCTTTTAATAAGAGACTTTCCAAAACTCTTCCATACCTTCTCAAATTTTTATCTTTCTGAACATGGAGCGAAATGCAGGTGGTAAGCGAGCAAAGAGGGGGTAGGACATGGAGGTAGAGGTACGAGAGAAGGTGCTCCTTCCAGTGCTGGCGACAACAAGCATGCAAGCAATCCCTTTAGTGAGACAACCCATTTAATACATTTAAAAAAAAGAGAAACAAAGATGTAGTGAAATTCCATCCTATTTTAAAAATGTGTTTTCTAGAATTAAATTACTAAAAAAACTGGCATGCACAAAATAGCTGATACAAATATTTCTCTGAATTGTACAAGGGAGGTACAGGAAGACTTGAACAGATGTAGGTTACCCAGGACAGGTATAGTCAATGTCCAGTTCAACTAAAATGGTGGTTGAAAGACTCCTTATCTGGCACTTTTTTTATCTAGGGGTCATGCAGGTTTGGGGCTCATGCTGTGGCCCAGGACAGGGATAGTCTATGTCCAGTGAAACTAAAATGGTGGTTGAAAGACTCCTTTTTCCGGCACTTTTTAATCTGGGGTCATGCAGGTTTGGTGCTCATGCTTCGTTCCAGGACAGTAATATTCAATGTCCAGTTCAAGTAAAATGATGGTTCAAATAATACTGCCTTCTGGCACTTTTTAATTTGTGGGTCATGCAGGTTTAAGGGTCATGCTGTGGTACAAGACAGGGATAGTGAATGATCTGTGACTTTTTTTTCTGTGGCTTTTATAACCTAAGTGTGTTGCCTAAGATGTAGCACGTATCCATTTGACTGTTGTGGATGTTAATTCCAGCTTAACCAGCCCTGTTTGGGTGTAAGAATGAAGGTGCTGTTCCTCTCCCATAGACTTTAATGGTCATCGGCTATAATCTATTATCGACTATCACTAGTTCTAAGTTCTAGGGTAACAGAGTGGTAGGGTTTAAGGTTCTACACCAAGTCAGTGAAACACTTGGGACATCAGTAACACACACTGCAGGCATAGCTAACAGGCCATAGAGATATGTCATAGTTGCACCATGAGAATATCATGTACATCATACAGGGTGTGTATTGTTACGGGTTAATCCAGTACAACCTCTGAGACTTTATATATAAGTACTTGTACTACAGTGACTATTCGTACACATAAGGGGTTCCTCTCGCCACTGGATTTAATCTAGCTGAGTTATAGCTACTGGTCTCTGCTGTGTACCATGTGACTGTAAGGACTGCCATGGCATGACCAGCCATCTCAGTGCAGTACAACGAAAACAGTTTGTCATAGTCAGGTGTGCCCAGGGCAGGTGCAGAGGAAATTGACAAGTTCAGAGTTTGCAATTTGTTAAGTGCCTCTTCTATCAGCTCAAATGGATGTGTAGTCAAACACTTATAAAGAAGCTGTATAAGCAAACAAGCCAATCATATTAAAATATATTACAATATTATGTAAAACCCAGGCATATTCTGAGTTGCTCTAGACTCCCAGAAGTCAGGTCCTGTATGATCTGTATTCGGTCTCTGGTCAGGTGCCTGGCACCAGCTGACAAGCGGTGTCCTAGAAGGTAGCCTTGTCTACAAAAACTGTAACTTGTCCATTGAGACAAAGAACAAAGGATCCTTCATACATTTCCACACATACAACACAAATAACGTCAGACTAAACAAAATGAAAAGAAGAGAAATAAAACAAAAACAAAATATCAATGCCTCAAAAAGCAAAACAATGGATGGCAATGATCAAAATATCCCTAGACTTTGGAGTCTTTTACTTCAAATCAATATAAAAAAATTTGTAAAAATTCATCTCTTCATTCCTACAAGAGAACACAAGGTTAATATTTAATTTTGCTCCTCTCCACCTAAAAGAAACATTTGGGGAAAAAAAAAGTAAGTAACATTCCTGGTAATATAAAAGTAGTTAAATATAGAAATATTTCAACATTTTGTCAACTTTTGTGCACAATCCCCAATGTATTTGCTTATATTAAATTAGCTCTTTAATTTGCCAAGTGGACTTATTTTTACTTCAACCAAATTTAAAAGGATATCCTTTGCAACTTATACACACAATGGTCTCTCAGCATCTGGAGATGGACCCTTCCCCCCTCCCTTCTGAAATCAGAGCTGCTGCTGCTGTGGCACTATAGATCTCAGAAGTCACAGAAATGGAGGGAAATAACCTTTTTCACTGCATTCTCATCTCACATGGCATAATACCTTCATTAAACCCATTATATACAGCTGACAACTAAAACCTCACACTTATATGAAGACTTTCCATCATTTTTCTACTTTCAAATGTCCAACTTTCACCATTACAATTTTCTAACTGTTTCTAACTTCCTGCTCTTTCCTCTACAATTTCTATTGCAGTCTTTCTTTTTAGAGATAATTTTTTTCACTGCCCAACGAGTTACCCATTACTCGTTCCAAATTCTACAGTGTCGTCACACTCAATTAGTTAGCATAATACCTCTGATGTGGTTAGATTCAAAATCTAAACCACTCATTCAAGTTCCTAAACTAATACACAAATTAGTTAGCATCGTACCTCTGAGATGGCTAGATTAAAAAATCTAAACCACTCATTCACGTCCCTTAACTATTAAACAAACTGGTTGTCCTACCTAAGGCAAAATTCAATAATCTTGTCTGTCTGGCTTAACCAACGGACTGAAATAATTTCTCTAAACTTTCACTATTTTCTGCAATAACCACTATATGCTATCATAACGAGCAGGACGACACACTCACTGAAATCCAATTCTCAATAGCCTATTCAGCTCTATTCGTTCATTCATGGAGGGATTCACTCCCCCTCCCTCAGGAATTTCCTTTGTTCTAAAGCCAGCTAAGGACACTGCAGGCATGAGACCTTTCACCTTTCACAAAAAGTAAAGCTCACACATGCAGCCCATTCACTCCACACAAAAGGTACCCAGCAAACACATATACATATATACATGAATATAGAACCACGATCAAATCTTCTCATATATTTTTTATCAAAAGTTCTTGGATCAGACGTCTATTGTGACTTAGAGACCCAGAGAGGGAAGCAATACTTGAAGAGATAGAATATATATAGTAAGCAGATATAAGATATATTTGCTTACCTTTTTGATTTGATGTGCAGCTGTGTATTCCACTTTTCAAGCATTGATAACCCCTTGCTTTGTCCGGATAACAAAATCTGTTGTCTTCCCCCTCTTGGAAGCGCCATTTTGTCGTAGCTTAATAAAGCTTTTCAGATGTTGATCGGGTTTTCAAATTAAAAATCAGTTGAAGGTAAAAATATCCAGGATTTATTCAATGCAAGCATTGTGAGACACACAGCATATATAACATCATCATTGCATATGCTCAAGAATGTCTGCCCATCCTACTGAAATTCATGGTTTTATAGCCCCCCCCCCTTCTGTAAGAATACATTTAGCCAATCAATTCAAAACATAGCTAGTTCCTTATACGCTGGTTTAAAGTTAACATTTCCATATGGGTGTCTTCTTACTGAAACAAAAGAGGTCCTTTAGTTTGCGCCCTGATGAATGGCTCCTTTAGTCAGCCACATGATATCTTGGAGCCAGGATGTCTCACTGAGGAAGAGACCCTAATTAACATTCCTTTCTGCTGAGATCTATGCATCCTGTTCTTATGGACTGACTAAAACATATTTAAGTATATATATATATATATATATATATATATATATATATATATATATATATATAATCGTATAATTACAAAATTATAAACATTACCCTCACAGTGGGTACACGAGTTGACATTTGGGCTGCCTTCGCTTTATGTTGGATGGATGCTGACGATGCTGATGACGACATTTGTGGCCGTGACTGGGAGGAAAAGGAGGTAAGACTGCTGGATGCAGGTTGCATTAACCACTAAAGAACATATTGGCGATGCTGTTCGTTACTGAGATTCACAGGGCCCTGACCCAGCGCTGACAGGCCTGACGGTCCTGCAACCGACGATCCGCTGGCTTGCGTGTTGTAGCCAGCACTGGAAGGAGCACCTTCTCTCGTACCTCTACCTCCATTTCCTATACCCCTCTTTGCTCGCTTACCACCTGCATTTCGCTCCATGTTCGGAAAGATAAAAATTTAAGAAGGTATGGAAGACTTTTTGACAGTCTCTTATTGAAAGACGGCAAATCAGAGCTATTCTTAAATCCCTCTAATTTCCTACAGCCAACTAGGATTAGAAACTGAATTGTTTATAGCGAATACCTGTGAAATGCGGTCTGGTGGTAGAACCGTAAGACAAAATCAACAGTGTTCTTGCTTCAGTCCCAGGGATTTACAATTGCCCAGTAGGACTAGGAATTGATAGTTTTCAACAAACTATCATACAAGTGCTCTATCTGCGCCAAACTGAGATTCTCTGAGCGCAATAAAAATATTCAGAAGTTACTCGGATGAGAAATTGTGTTTTTTGCAGCAATGACAAACGAGAACAGTTTCTAAAAAATTGTCGTACAACGTGGCCATTTGAAAAAAACTAGGGCCACACCACGTGCAATACATCTATTTAAAAGTTGTATGGATAACAAGCGGTGGTTTTTGCACCAATGAAATACACCAACAGTAACTACAAAATTTCTGTATCCAAATTTAAGTACAAGGTGTCAGGGACTGTCAGGGACGCACACAAAGACACAGACAAGTGAGGCCTTGACACTGGTCCCAGCCTCTTTCCCTGCCTTTTGGGGAACCCGACTCCTTAATAGGCCGGCCCCAACCAGAAGACTGATGGCTGCACTGGTATAGGTGCGACACAGACAGGACAAACAGATACAGAACAAAAAACGTAGTCAGGCGGTCAAAAGTCAGCAACAATACGGGCAGCAAGGTACAGAATCGTGAGACAAAGAGAATAACCGGGGGCGGTCCAAAGTCGGCAACAATACGGGCAGCGCGGTACAGAAAGTCAGACAAAGAGAATAACCGGGGTGCTAAGCGAAAGGTCAGGAGATCACAGAAGCAACAGAAGAGAGCAGGCGAACTATAGGGCAATGGGCCAAAATAGCAGGCAAAGCCGGAAGGAAGCAGAGACCTTATAAAGGAACAGATGAAAAGTAGAACTGAAGCAATAGGCAGATGGAACAAAAGACCAGATAGGAGAAGAAGGCTGTCACTCAAGAAGTAACAAAATTAACCATGGGTGTGCTGGAAGATTCCTGGCCACGGGCGTTGGCCAGGAATCAATTAGCACCCAGCACAAAATAAACCCAGTTCACACTAGTGATAAGAAACGTAGTCTTAAGTCAAAAACCATGGTTTACGTCGTACTGGCCATGGCCGGCGACCAGAGCCAAAAGATGGGGGTGTTTCAGGCACAATTCTGACAGTACCCCCGCCCCCCCCCTTTATGAGGGGCCACCGGACCCTCAACAGAGCCTCTAGTTTTAGCAGAGTGGTTTTGGTGAATTTTTCCCCTTACAGCTTTGGGAGCATATTTCACTGGGGGGACCCGAAGGCAGCGATATTTGGGTCTGGGTCGGCGTTTACCAATAGATTTTTTGATTCCCAGTTGGGCTTTTTTAAGAGTCTTATGACTCTTAACCCAGACTGTGCACAGTCGATTAACGGCGGATTTTATGTCACTTTTGCAACCTGTAACAGCGGAGTACATAAGATCGGAGCCCTCCTCCCAGCAAAAGGGAGACAGCTCAGACGGAGAAGAACTCAGCGAATTGGTAGTTGAGGACACTACTCCCGGAGAACAAATATTGTCAGGTTTCTTAATATACAAATGTATAGACTCTCGCTCCGGGGCAGATATGATAAGCATAGCCCCCGGAGTGAGGTCTTTGGTGTAATCATCAGGCTGGTGCGGAGGCAGATTATCAGTAACATCTCTATCTGAAACGTCAGATTTACATTCTGAAATATCGTGTGTATTAATTACAGCACACACCAAGGGATCAACAACCTTCAAATGAGCACCACATGAGTCACCCCATTTGATCTCCTCGGTGGTCCTCCAGTCAAACACAGGATTATGGAGGTGGAGCCAGGGCAACCCAAGAATAATATCCGCAGCAAGTTTCTCCATGACAAAAAACGAAAGTTTTTCCGTATGCGAACTCCCAACATTCAAAGTGATCTCAGCAGTACGAAACTTTATTCTTCCCCCGATTAGGGAGGTAGAATCTACCACTGAAACAAAAAAGGGAGCACTCAATGGAACTAGTTCCAAACCCAAGGCCTGGACAACAACCATACTGACGAAACTAGCAGCAGCACCTGAGTCAATCATAGCTTGACAAGCGAAATTCTTAAAATTAGAGACCAAGGTTACAGGCAAAAAAAAACTTATTACCAGAGTTAGGAGGTACCTGTATACCTGAGTTACCTTCCTGGAAATTACTCAGGCGTTTGGCGTTTCCTCGGGGTGACTTGGGCCTTGTCGGACAGTCTTTCAGGAAATGGTCAGGTTTTCCGCAATAAAAGCACAAGGCATTCTCCAACCGATGTTTTCTCCTGGTGGCAGCAGATGTAAAACCCAACACCATTGGTTCTTCTTCAGGAGAAGGTGGTGAGGATAGAAGAGGAGAATTTTCAGAGAAGGTAGGAGGAAATTTTACAGAAAAATCTGACTTGAATTGAAAAGTCGACCCCCCCTTTTTTTCCCTGCGTCTCTCCCTCAGTCTTCTGTCAATAGTCACGGCTAGAGTCATGAAGTCATTTATGGTCTCAGGGGTTGGATGGCTGACCGTGGCATCCTTTACCGCATCAGACAACCCTTGTCTGAACAGGGTTTTAAGGGGTTGATCAGACCACCCGGTCATAGTACACCATTGGCGGAACTCAGAACAATAGTCTTCGGCCGAGTGGCGGCCCTGCTGAATAGACAGCAGGTGAGTTTCTGCCCATGCCACACGGTTAGGATTATCATAGACATGACCTAAAGCCTGAAAAAATCTGTCAATTGAACTCCACTCCGGAGTTTCAGGGGGCATAGCTAAAGCCCAATCCTGAGGTGGGCCCTGGAGGAGAGACACCACAACCGCTACTTTTTCTGCCTCAGTGGGAAAGTAGTTAAGTGAAAAAACAGGTGACAGGATTCCCTGAAAGTTCGGAACCTGTCTGGGTTTCCATAAAAGCGATCCGGTAGAAGCATCTTTGATTTGTAATGGACACTGGGGTTCACAAATGCAGGGGCAGATACGGACACAGACGGAGCGGCAAGTCCAGGTACTGGGGTTGTTATGGCGTCCAAACGCTGCGAGATTTGATTTATAAGTCCCGCCATGCCCTGGAATTGGGTTGTCAACTCCTCTAGACGGTCAGTGACCGACAAGTCGGTACTCATGTTGAACCGCCGGGAGGGTTGACTGGGGTATGGGCCTGCTATTATGTCAGGGACTGTCAAGAATGCACACAAAGGCACAGACAAGTGAGGCCTTGACACTGGTCCCAGCCTCTGTCCCTGCCTTTTGGGGAACCCGACTCCTTAATTGGCCGGCCCCAACCAGAAGACTGATGGCTGCACTGGTATAGGTGCGACACAGACAGGACAAACAGACACAGAACAATAAACATAGTCGGGCGGTCAAAAGTCGGCAACAATACGGGCAGCGCGGTACAGAATCTTGAGACAAAGAGAATAACCGGGGTGCAAAGCGAAAGGTCAGGAGATCACAGAAGCAACAGAAGAGAGCAGGCGAACTATAGGGCAATGAGCCAAAATAGCAGGCAAAGTCGGAAGGAAGCAGAGACGTTATAAAGGAACAGATGAAAGGTAGAACTGAAGCAATAGGCAGAAGGAACAAAGGACCAGATAGGAGAAGAAGGCTGTCAATCAAGAAGGAAAAAAATTAACCATGGGTGTGCTGGAAGATTCCTGGCCACAGACGTTGGCCAGGAATCAATTAGCACCCAGCACAAAATAAACCCAGTTCACACTAGTGATAAGAAACGTAGTCTTAAGTCAAAAACCATGGTTTACGTCGTACTGGCCATGGCTGGCGACCAGAGCCAAAAGATGGGGGTGTTTCAGGCACAATCATGACACAAGGTGGCTATTTGAAAAAAAACTGTGCCGCACCAAAGTGCAATACAGCTATTTAAAAGTTATACGGATAAGAAAAGGCGGGTTTTGCACCAATTAAATACAACAGCAGTTACTACAAAATTTCTGTATTCAAATTTAAGTACAAGGTGGTCCTTTGAACAAAATTGGGCCACACCAAAGTGAAAAACAGCTATATTAAAGTTATACGGATAAGAAAAGATGGGTTTTGCGCCTATGAAATACACCTGCAGTAACTAGAAAATTTCTGTATCCGAATATGAGTACAAGGTGGGTCTTTGAACAAAGCTGGGCTGCACCAAAGTGAAAAACACCTATTTAAAAGTTATACGGATAATAAAAGGTGGGTTTTGCACCTATGAAATACACCTGCAGTTACTAGAAAATTTCTGTATCCAAATATAAGTACAAGGAGGGTCTTTGAACAAAGCTGGGCTGCGCCAAAGTGAAAAATACATATTTAAAAGTTATACGGATAAGAAAAGGTGGGTTTTGCACCTATGAAATATACCTGCAGTTACTAGAAAATTTCTGTATCCTAATCTAAGTACAAGGAGGGTCTTTGAACAAAACTGGGCTGCACAATATAAAAGGTACAATTTCACCTAAGGTGCGAGGGGTGCGGGCCAAAAACGGGTCAAAAAAGAAGCCATTTCAATGCAGGTTCAAAGCAGAGTCTGGGCTGCACAATATACACTCTCATTTCAAAAGCCTGCCTGCGTGTCTTTCTGTGTTCGCCCCCCCCCCCTCCCCGTGGCTGTACAGCCAATGACAACCATACACATCATAGTCATGACGTCGCACACCCAGCTCACCCTGCTCTATGCTCTAAGCTGATTTGCTGGCCACCAAAATAACAGGAAGCGCCGAAAATGGCGCGATAGTAATAGATTATGTGCAGATTCTTACCTAAAAGATCACGTGATCGAAAATTTCCGATCAACCTATAAACCGTGCCGATTTCAACTTTGTCGATTATAATCGCTCATCCCTAGTATCAAGCATGTGTGGTGGCAACCAGGTGAGGAGTACAAAGACAAGTGTGTCTTGCCTACAGTCAGAGAACCACGAACGCCAGCATGTACTGTGACATACTGTAGCAGAGCATGATTCCCTCCCTTCCCAAACTGGACCACAGGGCAGTATTCCAACATAATTCCGACCCCGAATAAACCTCCATTACAACCACTGCATTGCTATAGAAAATTAGGGTAAAGGTCCTGGACTGGCCAAGTATATCTCCAGACTTAAATCCTATTAACCATGTGTGGGGACTCCTCAGACAGAAAGTGGAGGAGCAAGAGATCTCTATCATCCACCAGTTGTTAGGTCATTATGGAGGTGTGGAAGAGGATTCCAGTGGCAACTTGTGAATCTCTAGTTAACTCAATGCCCAAAAGAGTTAAGGCAGTGCTGGAAAATATTGGTGGTCACACAAAATATTGACACGTTGGGCAAAATTTGTCCATTTTCACTTAGGGGTGTACTTGCTTTTGTTGCCAGCATTAAACAAGCTGTACACTGACTTTTTTACATTGTTTCAAAATGTCATATCTTCAGTGTTGTCCCATGAAAAGGTATAATTAAATTTTTACAAAAATGTGAAGGATATACTCATTTTTGCGAGACACTGTACATATGTTGTTTGTATTGTATGTTTCAAGGAAATATTCATTTCAATTGAAAAACTACATGCATTGCTTGCACCAAGAAGTGATGAGGATAACCATTGAGAAACATTTAAAACTTATTAGGGGTATTTATGATCCATGTCTTGGTGCAGAATAAGTCCAGGTTGTCCAATACTTTGTAGTATGTTTTGAGATGTGCTGCTGAGGCAGACAATTGGAGAGATATTTTTGCTGTTTGCTACAGGTGGAGGTATGAATAATGAACTAGACCCAGAAAGAGACTAGTGTAGCCACAAATATGTGCATAGTGACAATTTTGCCTTGTGCTATCACTCTGTGACAGATGACTGCTAGGAGGAGCACCTAGGATATAAAGAGGGAGGTTTGGAGCTAAAATTGTAAAGTGTAGGCAGTCTTTGTGCACGACTATTGAAGCTGGTGTTGACTGTAAAATAGTAAAACCTGGGGCTTACGCCACCTGGGTGGATAGAAGTGTGTTTTTTCAGGCCTGGACAATAGGAGCACTGATGGTTTAGAGGCTTATAAAGATTCGCCTGTTGGAGAGATTGGCAGTGAACTTGAGATGGGGAGGCATGATGTGTGGATTGCTGTTCATAGGGTAGCCTGGTATTTTGGAGCAAGTCTCTGCATAATAGCAGTTTAGCTGTTTTGCTGACCCTAGAGAAGACAGTGAGTCATCAAGTGACCTCTAGTGAGACAGAGATATAAAGCCTGGCAGTAGTGGAACATTGTTTGCAGTGGTTCATGCAGGTCATTACTCAAGCAGCATAGACTGAATGTATTGTCAGTCTGGGTAGAGTATCTCTGGAGGGGTCCTCTGGGTATGCGAAATAGTGTCAGCCCAGAGAGCTGTGCAAAGCTCGAAACAGGAAATATATGGTTAGATCAAGTTAAAGGGGTTTTGCCACGAAGTAAAATTGATGTGGGAAGCTTGCAAATGAAATAATAAACATTTTCACCACTCATTATTATTAAAAATTCTGCACCGTTTTTGTTTTAGCGGCTCCTTTAGTGATCCATTGTTTACAGCTCGTCTCCAGGGGATACGACCAGGGCTGTGAGCTCCTCAGTCCTGGTCGCACATGCTTAGACATCACCTCTCATCACCGGCAGCTACTGAGTGTTCAAACCCCAGGTGCTGTCACTCTACTCCTGTCCTCTGTTCTCCTTAGTAATTAGTCAAACAGTGCAAATAAATAAAAAAGAAACCTCTATGAGGTCTGTGCATTGACAAAGAGAAAAAAACAACAACACAGGTTTGGTTCCTGCAGGGATTTGAACCAAGGATCCTTGTGCCTGGAGGCAAAAACTTTACCACTCAACTACTCACAATGCTTTACATAAACAGACCTTTCTGTGACTACAGAGAGGAAAGTCATGGTGATGTCATCCTGCTGGGTCACATGATATGCAATTCAAACAAATCACACACGCCCCCTTCTGTGCACACAGAGCTGAAGAGCTGGATGCAGGAGGTATGAGATGAGATCGTGGCAGAACCACTTTAAGGATATAATACAGGACAGTTCTGTGAGGATTTGAGAAGAACTATCGTAGCATGATAATCTTGGGAAACAGCGGTAAATTGTGAGATGTCATGCACAGAACAAGTTCATTGTCAAGGAAAGAGTACTGTAATAGCAGGGTTGGAGAATACCAAAATATGATCCTTAGGAGTATGGACTGAAAAAAAAAAAAAAAAAGTTCTGGAGAGTGGAAGAGAAGGGTCATAAAGAATAGGGCTTGGATTGTGAGAAATATTCAACTAGTATTCAGTAAAAGGCATTTAACATCTGGGTGGAGCATTATGGTCCTGGTGTTTGATTTCTTTAAAGCAGAAAGGATCTAGAAGTAGATGTTTATACTAGTGTTTAGTGTTAGAATTTATTTGTGTTCTGCATTGTTTAAGCAATAGTGTAACAGTGTGCATTAAAACACTCTCATATATATTGTAACCATAAAGTGTATTTCACCTCCTGAGTTACTGCATCCATCACGTTTTTGTACCACTGTATTAGAACAAGTAGAATTTACAAACGTTCACAAAAACAAATTTCATGAAAGTGGGTGTGCAACAAAAATCAAAATCAAATGATACTTACCTAGCTGTCTGCTCTAGAGCTCCCTGGGGATCTTCTCCATTTCATTTCCTTGTTCTCATCCCGACACAGAGGAAAACCTCAGGCTCCAGTCATCACCCTCTCCAGTGTGCCAGGAAATGAACCTGGAACTAAAGAGGAGCTCTAGGAAAGGAAGCTGCAGGGCAGCCCCTGCAGGGGGACAGCTAGGTTAGTATTTGTTTTCCTTTTTTTGCCCACCTTAGCCCTTTCAATTACAGAAGATGCCTCTTTAATATGATTTGCCACATCAGATTTTAAATTCAGCACTTTTATTTGGATTTTAACATTTTAAAGGTAGCAACATTATTGAAAATATAGATTTTATTACACATTATACATCAATTAACTAAAATAGCATATCTTAAGCAGAGAAGTATTCTACCATTCTCAAACCACTATTGCTCAGAGTAACTTTGCATAAATAAAGATTATGCATGGTGCAGCAAGCATATTTATCTCACTTATAAAGTAAAGGTTTACCTTTTTTAAAGCATTAAAGGAGTTGTCTCCCCACAGGGTTTCAAAGAATGCATGAAAGAAATTCTCTGTCACTTCCTGGTTCAGACTAATTTGCATAAGCTCCATGCTTGTACAGCTAGGTTGTGCTTTCAGATGCTAATTAGATTAGATTAGTTTCTCAAACTACTGGAAGGACTTCTTATCTGATCCCCAAAACAAAAGTCCTAATTACAGAGCTGTTTACTTGAGATAAATCAAGCTTTTTACTGTCTGGCAGCACAGGACACTGACTGACACTGCTGACCTGTGTGATGACTCACTCTCTGTTATCTCATTGAACAAACAGCCCAGGGAGATTTGTTTACAGGTTGGTTACTGAGGGAACTGAAATAGCCATGGAGGTAATAAATTCACTTGTATCTCTTTAGGGAAAACAGAGGAACAATGCAATATATTTGGAAAATGTCTTTATTTTGTGTTCCCTACAATTTGAAAGCTATTCTTTGTAGCGAGACAACCCCTTTAAGTAAACAACAGTGATGGTGTACCATTATAGGATTGTTAACACATTTTCAATTTATAAAAAGGTAAGATTCATGTTTTAAGTGTAAGGACCAACACTTCCAATCTGGTTCATCCTGCTTCTTGTTAGATATAGTTTAGGAAAACAATCTCACATAAGTGTAGGTGGTGATAATTGATTACAGTATCATGTGGGTCTTTCCAATGCCTTGTGATAACTAATTTGGCTATAATACATAGCCTCTAATGGTTTCCGTTTCTCTAGCAAATAACTAAATATTAATAAATAAAATAGTTAAGTTGTGGGAAAGGGTGATTTTTCACAATTTCCAGTATGAATTCCAGTATACTTTGAAATGTTGACATAAACATAGAATGTGAAATAAAGTTCTGATCAACATCTCCTCCAGCACTGAATGTACATCAATGTATATGAACACAAAGGGGGACATGTATGGAACTTGATGCCAACACTCCAGTTCTAATTCAATACAGAAGAGTGCAGAATGCCACATTATGAATGAACATGTCATATGTGGGTTCATAAATCTGGCATATGGTATGCATAGCATAGCATATCATTAGTGCATAGCATTTCTTTTGAGTATTTTAATGTTCTTTGCCTGCCACAAGTTTTGCCGTATGACCATTCATATATCTATATAACAGAGCTACAATCGTTTTTGCCACCAGATACGCCCAAAAAATGGTGCAGCCTCGTTCACACATGTCGCATAAAGTGTTAACTCTAGTGGTAAAATATAATCTATGAATGTCTTTATGGCTGATTAAAACAATGATTCATAGGCCAGTCATATAGTATACAAAATATATAATTTTATTTTGAAGGATGATTCAAATTATTCCCAAAGTCCGCATGGGTGGGGAACTTACTATATTAACTAGAAAATATCTAATTTTCAAATATTTAGAAAATTCTACATGTACCACGGCACAGAATGTTATCTAAACTTTTTCATTCGTTTTCAATGGCTTTTGTTGTGGAACAGATAACACAAAAATCTTTGATATCACAGTCAAGTTGAACTTTACTATCTTCTCATCCTATTTAGTGTCCATGGTTGCAAAACAAAGTAATCAACAGAACTCTTTAATGTTATTAATAGAGAGCTTTAATAGGGCATAAAGGAGTTTTCTCTAACTGTAACAAAATTCAAGCCATATATTAGTCAAGCGTTTAATGAGTTTAGGAAGTGCTTCAGTATGGTGGATGTTTTATTTTGTACTTACAAAATATTCCATGAACATAAGAAGCTAGTAACTGCACTCTCAGGTGATAAGCATCATTTTTTAAAAGAAACATGAGATTTTTACAGTCCATTTTGATCAAAATGTATAAGTCCAATTTTCACTTCATGAAAACCTCATTATTCGTGTTTCCTTATTCTAACAGTTAAATTATTTAGCAAAAATAAATTCTACTTACAACACAGCGCTTGAAAGGGGCTTTTACATTTTGTTTGGGAATTACATGGTTTTAGTATGTTTCGAAGGAGTATGAAAATTTATGTCCTACTTACCATAACTTTAGATCTGAAGGAGGGAGATGCTATGTAATAGGCTTTGATGTTTAGAACCAGTATAATAATACACAGTATCAGCGTCAATGTTAAAATATAAGCTTTGGGGTATAAAGGTATAATTTTGATGATCCCCTTATATATAAAACCACAAGTGAAGTAATAGACGAAACATAACTGCGCTATACCTAACACATTTTTGACAAAAAGTGCAATATGCAAATCTGTGTGATCAAAAATATAACCGAATCCCCAGATTTATGCACACAACTTAGGTGTGTAATACAGTTGTATAGAACAGCATTAAGATCCAAAGTATATATATATATAAATGGGCGAATTTCTCAAAATTTCGATTAGCCAGATTCACTAAGTTTTCCGCAAAAAATCATTTCGACCCGAATTTATTTGCGGCGAATTGTGTTAAAAAACAGCTATTTCCTGGCTGCGGAGAGCCTGTATGGTGTTGTAGAACATTGTGCCATGCTCAAATATGCATAAGGAGTTTGGTTTGGTCTTGATACAATGCTATGTTTTAGTATGACACGCAGATGACAAGCATCGCTCTTAGAATCGCTTCACACTTCACTTCTCTGGGCAGTGAAAGGGGCAAAACTGACCAAATAACTGAAGTGGGAAATTTGAAAGTCAGAAAGGTAAGGGCAGGCCAGCGGGAAAAAACCCCGAGCTGAGTCCCAAAAGACCCTACAATAGCATCAAAGAGCCACCCCTTTTTACCCCGACTCAGATGATTCCATGTTTATGCCCAAAAATTTGGGTTTTTGTTAAACGCTGATACATGTAGAGCCCCCCCCCCAAAGAGTGGAGAGGTTGTCGGGTAGAAATTTTTGGGGTTGATTTCATAAACATTTTGCCCCTTCCTTTCACCCGTTAGGGGTTGCTTTAAATCGGTAATAATCCATCAGTTTTGCTAAAAAAAAAAACCCAAACAGAAGTCTGATAAAAAACAGGGGTTCCCCCCTTTAAATGGGAAAATTGGGCCATCCCTTGCTATTTCTGTATCCACTTGTTTTGGGCCCTCCCAAATCATAGACAATCCTGATGAAAACAAAGGCCCATGTCAAAACCGGGGTTTAAGTTCAATTCGTTGTTTGTCCTTTTCATTCCTTCTGAAAAGATTAAAAAGGGGGGAAAAAAAAAACCCATAGGGGGCAACCCATGAGGGGGGTTGGGGGTAAAAAACACCCAAAAGGAAAAACAAGGGTGTTAAGAAAGGACAGTGGTCAGGTTAGAAAGCAGCAAAAAAAAAGGCCACAGAGTAGCACAATCCAGAATGGGGAGAGGGGGGGAGCAAAATAAAGTAGGACAAAAGTGGCACAATCCACAGTTTTGGGAGGTGGAAACCCCAACATCGTAGGCAACGAGTGGCCCCAATCACCCCCGTGGGGGGGTTTGGAAAGGAAACCATCAGTACCCCACAGATTGGCACAATGACACGGGTGTGGGGGTTTGGCAGGCAGAAACCCAAAAAAGCAAGAAACCCATGGGGTTTGGGAAGGCGGGGAACAAAATTTAAAAAATTCGGGAAGTGCCAAGCAACATGATTAGGTACAGGGTGGCAAAGTGACAAAATTTGGGGAAAGTTGCCGAAAACCTCTGCGGGCCCAAAAGGTGGGCCAATGAAAAGTGTGGGGGGTTTAGGGGCCCCAGCAACAGACACAGCACCCAGCAGCAGCACCCTTGAGAAAGGAGAGTGGCACAATGCAGATTCTGGAGGGGAGGCCGCAAAAAAGTTAGCCCCTTTGGCCCCGCTTCACTTTCTCCCCACGATTTACTATCCCACATTTAAAGGCCCCTCCTTTTTTCCTTGGAAAAAAATTTGCCAAAATTCCGAGTAGGTGATTTTTCCACCAATGCTCCCCCATGACGGGAATTCTAGCGCGGCTCCCTGGGTGACCCCTGTCCCATACTTTCTTGGACCGGGGAAGTGGGTGGTTACCCCATGGCCGTTTGGCTCCCGACCTACCTGTGGCCCCCCCTGCTGCCCTCACGGCCAAAAATACCGATTGCTGGCTGGCCGCTCCCGCGCGAAAAGCTGATGCCCTTTTTTCCCGACGAGTTTGATGAATCGCTTGCTTAAACCCGGCAAAAGTGTGATCGGCTACACCCTTCTTTCGTAGTGTTTGCCCCTGTGTCCCCCTCAATGGTTTTGGGTATGCAAGCCTAAATGCTTGAAACCCAAAAACCCTCCCATGCCACTCCTCAACTTCCCCTTTTTGAAGCCTACTGCAAAAAGGGCAGCGGATTTCCCCCATTTTTTCCTCCCAAAGAAAAAAGTTGGTGACTGCCCTCAAATAGTTCGTCCGTTTGTAAAGGGGCCCCAGAACCCACCCCAATAGTGTTCTTTTGGCTGTTGGAATAAACCGGGGACAGGGCGGTTTGGGACGGGGTGGGGCCCCCAATGCCCCTGCTCCCGGCCTTTTCCCAAAAATGAGGGTTGTGTCTCCCGAACCCTTGGGATTTTGGATGGGGTTTTGTCAATGTTTTGGGTTTAAAGTGGATGCCCTTGGTAACCCCAATAAAAAAAGTTGACTTGGTGAAAAAACAAAACGGCCCATAGTTTGAAACGGTATTTCGGGGTTCCTCGACCCACCCCTGTTTACTTTTTCCTTTAAAGTGTTTTCCCTGTGCCTGCCCCGGGAAAACATTTGTGCCCTGAAACTGCGTGTGAAGGGCCCTCCCACCTCCCTTTTCTGGACAAAATGTTAGGTAAAAATTTTCCAATAAAACCCGATTTTCTTTTTTAATGAAGTGTCTTTTTGATAAATAAAACCCCCGGTTTTTGGGACTCAAATTCCCCCCCAAACAAGAGGAAAAATTAACCCTTTGGTAAAAAATCCCATACAGAAATAACCAGGGGGGATTAAAGGCGTATATGGGGCAAAAATTTCCAAAAACCCCTGTATTTTGACTTTTTAATTTTCCCAAAAAACAAGAGGAAAAATTAACCCTTGGGAATAAAATCCCTTTCCCAGAGTAAACAGAGGGGAAATTCAGGCATATTTGTGGAAAAATTAAAACACCCTGTTTTTTGATCTAATTACCCCACAAAAAGGAGGTTAAATTAACTTTTGGGGCCCACAAATTCCCCTACAGAAAAAACCCAGATAGGATTCAGGCTATATAGGCAGAAATAAAAACCCCTTTTATTTGATAAAAATTTTTCCCAAAAACCCAAGGGGAAAAATTAACCCCTTGGGTTAAAATACCTACAGAAAAAAAACCCAGGGGGGTTTTCCCGAGTCTTGGGGCAGATTTTAGCCCAAACCCCAAAAAAAAAACAAAAGGAAAGGAGGGCCCCAAGCGGATTCGATGTCAAGGGGAAATTAAAAGGGAAAATTTTTCCCCCAGGGGAGGGGGTTAGACCATTTATGCTGAGGGGGCGGAAACAAAATGTCGTAAGTAGGTGTAACACTTGGTTCCCCCTTTCTCTCCCTCCCCGTTTGTCTGGGGGTGTTTAAGAAGTGAAAATTTCAAGTGAATTGCATCTCCCCAAAATAGAGCCCCCCCGGAATTTTGGACACAAAGGGGCCCCCCCCTATCTGAGGGGATTCCCAAGGGAAAGGGGGCCCGGGTCCCCAACCCAAAAAATGTGGTGAAAAAAATGCCGGGCCAGTGTGGAGCAGAGGGTAAACCGGGCAGAGGCCCCAAAGTGGGCCTTTTTCAAAAAATCTATCTGTAAACCACCCAGTGACAATTTTTCCGAGGGGGCCCGGGGGGTTTCAGTAACGAAATCCATGGCTATATGGGACCAAAGGGCTTTTGGGGACCGGGGAGGCTGAAGCCGACCCGCAGGTCTGGGACGAGGAATTTATTGCGGCCCTTAAAAGGTAAAGGCCAGGAAAAAAAAAAGGCTCTTCCCTCACGGCAAGAGTGGGCCACCCCTAATCATCGGAGATTTTCTGCAGGATTTATGGATTCCAGGGTGACCCGCTGTTCGAGGGGGCATTTCCCCACTTTAGGATACAAGGCCCCATGGCCGGAGGAAAAGTAGGTCTTTCCGGGAAGGAAACTGTTTAAGTCCCCGGGGGCTGCCCTTTAAAGGGGCCCTTCCGGAGGGGAAATTTTGTGCTGTTTGAGGCGGCCCCTAAGGCCCCCCGTGTCGAGGATCTCGGAAAAAGGGCATCCGCCCTTTACTTTCTTTTGGCTGGCCCGGGAAAAAAGGAGGAAGTTTTAAAGGGGGGCGGAAAAGCGCCCCCGGGTTGCTGAGGATTAAAAAGCTGAGCAGATGGGATACAGAAGATTTTTTTGGGGATCGGGGAAGATCTAATGGGATGGCGGCCCCTTCCCGTAAATGACGCCATTTTCTAGGGGGTAATTTTTAAAGGCCCGGGAAATTCCCGATCCTGTTTTTTTTAATTTTTCCCCGGCCGGGGGTGAAGGTCTTGGAGAAAAATCCCCAAAGGGCCGCAATTTCCCGTGGGGGACTTTTGAAGAAGGACAGCCGGCACCTACAAAAGGGGGCATCCACTTTAGGATAAATGGGGGAGTGGGTTTAGGCGACGAACAGGAGCAGAAGCGAATGTGCTTTAAAAAAGGGGTTTAAAGGGTTTTGGGCTCGGGAGGCCAGGATTTGGGGTTAAACATTCTTTTTTGGTGAGTGCTCCCGTGAGGTCCCCGTGTGGAGAATTTTGGGGGATAAACTGCCGTAATAATTAGCCCAACCCCAAAAAAACGCTTTGGGGGAGCGGGAAGCCACCCGGGGGGGCCCCCTGCAGGACGCTGAAAACTTTGGGGGGGTCCATTTGGAGAACCCCTTTATCCCCAAATGATGTACCTAAAAAAGGGCCAAAGGGGGGTGGGGTTTTTTAAAAAAGCCATTTTTTCCAGTTTTATAGAGCTGGTGGGTACGAAGGGGGTCCCGGCAACCCGGCGGACGTGGTTTGGGGGGTGATTTTCCAAAATTTGGGGAGGGAAATTAAGATTTTCGTTTCCCCATGACTATGACGCCCGACGGGGCAGGTCAAGGAAGATCTCGTTGACGAAGTTTTTTGGGAAAAAAGGTGGGGCGTTGCAAAGGCCGAATGGCATTGACGTGATATTTTGAAGTGGCCCTCCGGGTATTAAAGGGGCCCTCTTCCCTTCGTGCATTCCCGGTTTCGAAACAGGTTTTTAACCGCTTAAAACCAATTTGGAAAAGGTTTTTGCGCAGTTGGCGATTTAAACGGCTCCCCATTTTATTTTTTGGCCAAGATAAACGTACCGGGCCCGGGGGAAATTCCATCTTTTTTTTGAAAAAAAAAGGGAAAGGCCCCGCAGGCGAGGGGGAAAACCCTTTCATATAAAGCCCCTTTTGGGATTTTCCCGAATGTACTCCCAATCGCCTTGGTCTCTGGGAAAAAGTGGGGTTTGGGTCTGCCCCGGGAGGGGGGAAAATACCCGGGTTTTCAAGTCAATTTGGGGCAGTTTAAAAAGGGCCGGGTGCGGGGAAGGGGTTTCGGCCCAGTTTTGTCGGTAGATCCTTTGGTTTTTGGGAGTGGGCCCGCCCGGCCGGGGCTTTGTTGACTTTGCAGAGGCGGGCCGTTTTTGAAACAGGACGGAGTATGAAAGTTTTCGTGGGAAAGGCACGCCCCCCCTCAACGGACAATTTTTATGTTTTTCCAGTCAAGGGTCGGAGCGGGGCACCCCGTAACCCAAAGGGAAAGTCCCAGGAGAATTTTTGAAAAAGGGGTTTGGGAGAACGAGGAAATTTCAGTCTCCTTTTTTTAGGGCACCATTGCAAGGGGAGGGGCGCTGTGAAGAAGAAAAAGATCCTTGAGGTTTCGCCACTGCCCGAGGAGGGCCCCAAAAAGGGGGTTTTTGCGAGGGTTCACCCGGGGGAAAGGAAATTTGAGCCAGCGCGTGGCTGAAAAAAATTACCAGAGGGGCCCCCAGTAAGGGAAAGGGGTGGCTTTTAAAGGGGGCTGTCCCCCCCCGGGGAAATTCCACAGAGTACAGGAAAGGCAGCCGGGAGAAAAGGCCCGCACTGACACCTAGGGAATGCTCTCCTGGAGCCCTTTGGGCGGGGGGGGTTTCCCAGGGCCGGCCACCGGGAAAGGTCCTCAATAATGGCCAGAGCCCCCCACTATTTGGGTCAAGTGAGCCCCCTTTGATATGCTTTGGGGTTCATCCTTTGGAAAACCCTTGGGGAGGAAGTGGAGGTCGTTTAAAAAAACCCGGGGGCTTGACAAGGGGAGCCGGGTGGTTTAGGTGACCTCCCGTTGGAGGGGGGGCTCTTGTTGTTCTCCCGGGAAAAAGGCCGTATATCGATTGGGTGGCCAAAAAAGAATCAGTTCGTCCAGAAAAGGGGGGCAGATCCCCATCTGCGGGTAATTTTTAAATGCCCCCCGAAAAGGCCCTTTGGGAAAAGGGTTTGCCCCCAAAAGCCCCCCCTTTGTTCCCCAAATTTTTTCCAGTTACCGTTTGCAAAAGGGGTGCGGAACTGCCAGAGTATTGGGGACCCCGGGGGGGAAAGGTCGCCTATGGGGGACGAAGCGTGCTGCGGCGCAAGGGGGTTTTGGGGGGCCCATTTTCCCCAAAAAAGCCAGCGGAAACCCTTGGGGGAAAAGGCTTGCAGTTTAGCCATAAAGGGATCTCCTTCGGCCCCAAATATGGGAAGTGGCCCAGGCCAGAGTTTTCGCCGGAGGAGGTTAACTTGAAGGCCCCCCCTTAGCCGCCCCCAGTGGAAATTTATACCCCAACATCTCGATTGGGATAGAGCATTGGCTGATGAAGCCCCTGCCCCTTTTTTGGGGGGCCCCCCTCTTTGCGAGGGGGGGAGCGGCAGGTGCAGAGAAGGTCCCAGGTGCAGGAGCAGGGAGCGCCGGGTGCAGGGGCAAATGGTGCTGAAGTGGCCGGGGGGCAGGGGCGGCGGAGGTAGACGAGCCTCTAGGTTTGCAAATGGCTGCAAGTGGTCGTAAATGGCTATGCTGGGCGACGGCCGTCGGGACGTCCGGGGTTTGGGTAGAAAGGGACCCCGGCGGAAATCCCTGGCCCCGATTGTACTGTAAGGGGTTGGTGGATTCGTGACCACGGCAAGCGATGATAAATTTTTTCCCCGCCGGGGGGGGAGGAAATCTTTGTAGCCCCCGGTTTTCCCCCGGTCCGCCCCCCAAAACGGGGTGGACTTGCTGCAGGTGGGAAACCCAAGGTCGCTAAAAAATGAGTTTACTTGTTGCCCGATGGCCCGGGGGGGGGTACGGCGTGGTTTCCCAAAAAACGTGATTCAGAGGGTAGAAAAAGGGGCAGGGGAGGAGGTTTAGGGGGGCGGGGGAAAGTTTTGTGGTCGGAAGGGGAGACGGTCAGGGAGGCGGCATACAGGGAAGGTCAGGAAGTAAGCAAAGCGGGAAGGTACCGGGTTAAAAAAAAAAACCCCAACAATCTATAAAAAGGAAGGTAAGCACACCAACAAAATTTGGGAGGGTGCTGGGGGGGGTTTTACCATCTAAGGCCAGCGCCCCTCAATTAAAAAAATTAATGGGCGCTGGTCTTTAAAAACCAAAAACAAGGGGGGGTGCGCGCGGCCCTAAGCGGCAGGTACGTTTTTTTTTTTCACATCGGCCGGGGGCGGAAGGAAACGGCGTTTTACGGAGCGCCGGCAGGTAAGGGAAAATGGCGACAGGGACCCGGGCAGGGGGGGCATGGACGCGGGGAGCCCGGGGATCCGCGCCGGCCCCTGCCCGGGGAGGGGGGCGGAAAGGGGGGAAGCCCGGAAAAACGCCAGCCCCCCATGGGCAAAAAGGCGTTTATGGGGCACAGATCACACAACCCCGTTTTTTGACTCCCAATTAACCCTAAACAAGGGATAAAATTAAAAACTTGAGTTTAATTATACCCTACAGAGTGAACCGTTTGGGAATTTTTGGCATTTTATGTGGCAGAAAAAAATGTTCACACACGCTGGATTTTTGGGAGATTAAACCCCCAAAATAAAAAAAACAAATTAAAAAAAAAGGGGGTTCAGGGAAAAGGTGTGTTTTAAAAAAAGATTCACCTTGTGAAAGGGCTTTACCCCAGTAGTTAAAAAAACGAAATTTGTTTTGCACAGGGGGGCAATAAAAATGCCCGGCCGAAGAAAAGATGCCCGTTTACAGGGGAAAAATGGGCGTGGGCAGAATTTTAAAAATTTGGGGTCTGTATTTACAAGGCTGTGGGTCACAGAAGTCTGTGGTTGGTGATTAGCTTCATGTCTGACATGTCATTGAGGGCGTTTCCCCTTTTTCCCCCCATAGTTCTCTGCCCCCCTGTCATGCCTTTTGTGTGGCCATTTTAGAAAAAAAAAAGATTCGTTCAAGCAAAAGTTCCAAAAAACTTCGGCTTCGTTGCAGAATAAATTTTTTCCCGAAATTCTAAACAAAATTTCCCCTTCATTTGAATACATTTTGCCCCTTGTAAATCTTAAAAATACGGAAAAAAATGCGGAAGATACTCTTAGATTTGGGACTTGGGCCCGATTAAGGGTTGACAATTTGTTCCCAAACTCGTTGGATCTGTCTTAAAAAAGGGGTGGGCAAAAAGGGGGTCCCCTGTTAACCCTGTTGGTGGGTTTGGCCCCCGGTAAACAAAAAACTGGAAGTTCATCATCGATTTGATTGTAGAAGTGACTGATCTTCATTTTTCTCTGACACCTCAATTAGGTGTCCTAGACATAGGCATTTCTGAGTTCCCATAGGAGTATTGTACAATTATTTTCCATATTTTAATCGCAGCGAGAACTGCTATAGCCCATTTGTGGAAAGATCATAGAACACCAACACTAGCAGAGGTCATTAGAAAAGTTAATTTTAACTGTACATGCGAGCTAAAATTAGTAGACCCTCCTCATATCTGTGCAAATAAACAATTGCTATGGTCACCTTGGACAAATTCACAGCATTATGTCACTTCAACTTTTTAATTTAATGAAAATTCCTTCAGATACTTATCTTCAATATATTATGCTTATCTTGGTCTTTGATGTAGTTGTCCACTACTTTTCTCTGTGGTAATTAGGTTAGACAGCGTAAAATTGCATAAGATTGCTTTGAAGTAAATCATGTCTGTATCTTTTATGATGCATGGTTTTGTTATACATCTTGTTGTTCATGTACATGCATCTTCCCTTTCAATAAACACATTAAAAGAATATACTGGGAAGCTGCAAAAAAAATTCCAAGTAGGGCAAAATGTGAAAAAACTTACTTGCGCCATGTTTGCGGGATTTTTTTTAGGGTGCTCACTCTCCGTTATAAATGATGTGTTGTCTGTATGTAGATTGATATGATTCCGACAACAGCAAACATGTAGGATTTTCATTATGTTATAATACCGTAAAAATTCCAAATATTTTCTATCTTTGAAATTTGCACGAAGGCGCCATTGGTCTGCGACCAATAACTTTTTTGTAGTAACACCTATGGACTTGTGTGAGGATGCATTTTTTGTGGGCTGAAGTGTACGTTTTATTGGTACCAGTTTGGAATACATGCAACTTTTTTGATTACTTCTATTCCAATTTTTAGGGGACGTTAAATGGCCAAAAAACCACAATTTTTGGAGTTTGGAATTTTTTTTCTTCTGCGGTTTTCAGTGTACAAGATTTTTACACTTTTAAACTTTTTTCCTCTTACTTTAGCATTAAGTCCCCTCAGGGTTCTTCACCACTAGGAGGCGAGATGGTCTATACAGCCTAACATATTGTATAGACAATGCAATAGGGTGTAACAATTTGGTGGTTTCACTACCTCCTGCCTCAGGCAGGAAGTAGTGAAACAGAAAACATGGCGGCGATGGAAGCCTTCACTTTGTTGCACAACTCCACTTTTATTCTCAGTATACATTTCAGATAGGTGTTCATTTTCAATTTTGCCCATTCCACCTTTGTTGATATATCCACCTTGCACTTAAATTTGAATCCAGCAATTTTATAGTCACCTCATGTGAATTGAAAGGTGCCAAAAATATCTTGTATTATACGAATACATAACAAATACGTGTTTTTTTACTTTGGCGCACTACAGCTTTGTTCATTGAGGCAGCTTGCACTTAAATCTGAATCCAGCAATTTTATAGTCACCACAGGTGAATTGAAAGGTGCCAAAAATATCTTGTATTATACGAAAACATACAGATACGTGTTTTTTTGACTTTGGCGCACTACAGCTTTGTTCATTGAGGCAGCTTGCACTTAAATCTGAATTCAGCAATTTTATAGTCACCACAGGTGAATTGAAAGGTGCCAAAAATATCTTGTATTATACGAATACATAACAGATACGTGTTTTTTGACATTGGCGCACTACAGCTTTGTTCATTGAGGCAGCTTGCACTTAAATTTGAATACAGCAATTTTATAGTCACCACAGGTGAATTGATAGGTGTCAAAAATACCTTTTATTATCCGAATACATTTCAGATACGTGTTTTTTCACTTTGGCGCAGGCCAGCTTTGTTGTTAGATCTACTTTGCAGTTAAATTTGAATCCAGCAATTTTCTTTTGATTTGAGGGATTTGAGAATAGCTGTGATTTGCCGTCTTTTAATAAGAGACTTTCCAAAACTCTTCCATACCTTCTCAAATTTTTATATTTCTGAACATGGAGCGAAATTCAGGTGGTAAGCGAGCAAAGAGGGGGGTAGGACATGGAGGTAGAGGTACGAGAGAAGGTGCTCCTTCCAGTGCTGGCGACAACATGCATGCCAGCGGATCGTCAGTTGCAGGACCGTCAGGCCTGTCATCGCTGGGTCAGGGCCCTGTGAATCTCAGTAACGAACAGCGTCGCCAATCTGTTCTTCAGTGGTTAATGCAACCTGCATGCTGTGGCCCAGGACAGATATAGTCAATGTCCAGTTCACCTAAACTGGTGGTTGAAAGACTCCTTTTCCCGGCACTTTTGAATCTGGGGGTCATGCAGGTTTGGGGCTCATGCTGTGGCCCAGGACATGTATAGTCAATGTCCAGTTCAACTAAAATGTTGGTTGAAAGACTCCTTTTTCCGGCAATTTAAAATCTGGGGGTCATGCAGGTTTGGTGCTCATGCTGCGTTCCAGGACAGGGATATTCAATGTCCAGTTCAAGTAAGATGATGGTTCAAATCATACTGCCTTCTGGCACTTTTTAATTTGTGGGTGATGCAGGTTTAAGGGTCATGCTGTGGTCCAAGACAGGGATAGTGAATGGTCTGTGATTTTTTTTTCTGTGGCTTTTATAACCTAAGTGTGTTGCCTAAGATGTAGCACGTATCCATTTGACTGTTGTGGATGTTAATTCCAGCTACTCCAGCCCTGTTTGGGTGTAAGAATGAAGGTGTTGTTGCTCTCCCATAGACTTTAATGGTCATCACTCATAATCGACCACTCACTATCGACTCTCTTGTCGATGATGGTCGACTATCGACCATCGACCGATGTCGATGGTCAACGTAATCGCTCAACACTATTCAGGACTTGTGCCCTGGATTCCCAGGTATACTTCAACCACTCATGGCCCCTATTCTCATGGTGCTGAACAAGTAAATGCTCTAAGTATCCCCCTCAAGGTCCAGGTGATCTGGACACTGTTTATGGTCCCCAAATGTTTATGGTTCTTTAGTTTTGTTATGTATGTGATAGGCTATGTCTAGAGAGCAGAGGTTTCCCGTTGGATTTTCAGCATTATAAGTACTTTGAAACTACTAAAAATCCGACAGAAAATAGTCCAGATAGACGTTTTTGGGCACCGACAGTATTAGGAACATGTAAAATCTGACGGAGTCTAGAGGGAAATTTACTATTGAAGTCTATTTAAACCGCCAGATGGTTTTTGGATGGTTTTTCGGTGTCTTTTGGCACGGTTTTTGGATGGTTCTGCTGAAAAACTGCCCAGGTATCTATACAAAGTATATGAATTTTGCATACATTAAAAACTACCCAAAAAAGGTCCAAAAAAACCAAACAAAAATCCTCAAAAAAACACAAAAAACACCCAAAAAAAAAACTTGTTGGAAACCCAGCTGCCTTAGACAACACCTAACAAAATACTCAGGTTCAAAGCGGTTTTAGGTTTTGTTTTTGAAGAGTTTTTTGTCCTGTGCTACATGGACCTAGCCTTACATGTCAACAATGTTATCAAATGTCAGTTACTCTTCAAGGCGTTCTGATCATATGTGCACTTTGCCTATATGATCAGGACTGTGGCTGACAGGAGAGAAGAGAAAACTCTGATTTCCATTGATTAACCCCTTGTTTGCCATGAGCAAAGCAGATCGCAGCATAACAGGGTAAAACACCTTGTATGGGTAGCCTGTCCAGGGCGATCGGTTCAGGATGACTGTTGTTAGGGTAAAATTAAAAGGGTTGTCTCACTACATCAATTCATCTCATCTCAGTCCTGTTTTCTTGGTTTCACTTTGAATTCAGGGGTGTGTTTACTGGCTTTTACTGGGCTTCAGTAGAAGCCAGGTCTGTAGCTATAGCAACCAGTGCTGACAGCCTATCATTTGAGATTAAACAGGTCTGTAGCTGATGCAGTCCATACAAGAGGGGATATCTCAGAATAGGTAGGATACTGTTAACCCCTTAAAGGTGTGTTATCGTTTCATTAAATGGTCTTCAGAATATGGAGACAGTGAAAACAAGCAACTTTGCAATTGGATGTCATTAGCAAAGCTGCCTTGTTCTCACAGTGTCCCTTATCTTGTGTTTTTATTTACACTGATATCCAGTGTGGGTCTAATCCCTCCTGATCCCTCCTCCTTGCATTTCACTAGCTGAGAGCTCATTTACATTCTGTACAGCCCCTGGGCCGATTCACAGGCTGTACAGAATGACTCAGAGTTAGGGGCCGTAGCATTTTTCTGTCTCCACACCTAGCAGAAACAGACTGCAGCAGATTGTACAATGAGAAACCATGACAGTTTTGACCCTGTGCCTAACTCTCCTGCATATACGCAGATCTGTGCCGTTCTTAGAAAGCTGTAATACATCTCCAGCTGTGAGAGGAGATCAGTGCTCAGATTAGATTGAATGCAGCCTGTGGTATGTATACAGCTCTTATAAAATAAGACTGATAGGGAGAGACACAGTGACATGTGGACTCAGAGGGGAGGGGGGGGAGACTCAGGCCAGCAGTGAAGGGGGGATGATGTCATCCAGCTGGGAGGGGAAGAAACGCCCCTGCATTCACAGAGCTGAGAAGCTCAGAGCAGTGTGAATGAGCTGAAGTAAGGAAGCGATACATCCCCTTTAAGGACCAGGCTTTTTTTTTTGGGTGACACGTTCGTTTTTCCCTCCTCGCCTTCTGAAAGCCATAACTTTTTTTATTTTTCCACCTACATGAGGGCTTTTATTTTGCGGGACAAGATATACTTTCTAATGGTGTTATTCACTATACTATAGAATGTACTGGGAAACCGCAAAAAAATTGGGACAAATTGTGAAAAAAAATGTATTTTCTCCATGTTTGCGGGGGTTTTGCTTTTACATCGTTCAATCTTCGATAAATATAATGTGTTATCTGTATTCTACAGGTTGTTACGCATCCGGCAATACCAAACATGTAGGGTTTCCGTTATGTTTTGGTACCGTAAAAAAATTCCAAACATTTTCTATTTTTGAAATTTGCGCCACGGCGCCATATTGTGCGACCAATAACTTTTTTGTACTAACACCTACGGACATCAGTGAGGGGGCATTTTTTTGCGGGCTGAAGTGTACTTTTTATCGCTAGCAGTTTGGAATGCATGCAACTTTTTTGATTATTTTTATTCCATTTTTTGAGTGATGTAAAATGACCAAAAAACGCAATTTTGGCGTTTGGAATTTTTTTTCTTCTACTTGTGTTCAGCGTACGGAATAAATGATGTTATATTTTTATAGATCGGACTTTTTCGGACGCGGCGATACCAAATATGTGTAACTTTTTTATTATTTTAATGATTTTATTTGTAAAATGGGGAAAGGGTGGTGATTTGAACTTTTAATACTTTTTTTGTACTTTAAAACTTTATTTTTTTATTTTTTTTACTGTAACCTTGAGGCCACCTATGGTACTTGACCACCTAGGTGGCGCGATGTTACTATAACCTAATGCATTGCATAGGCAATGCATTAGGGTGTACAAAGATGGCGGTTTCCCCACTTCCTTTCTGGGGACGGAAGTGGGGCAAACCGGCCAGGGTAAGTGACGGGAGCCTTCACAAGGTTCCCCACCACCATGCCCGGCACCGATCGGCGTTAATTCAGACGTGTCTGATGGGTTAAACAGCACCAGCGGGCGGAGCCACCCGCCGGCGCTGTTACTGCCGGGTGTTAGCGGCGATTTGCCGCTAACACCCAGCAGCTGTGCGGGGGGCGGTCGTGGCGCGATCCCCCTGCAAAGCCCCTTAGCGGCCCTTGGACGTACTCATACGCCCAAGGTCGTTAAGGGGTTATTGGACATATATTGCAAAGTCTCTTATTTTTGCAAGATCTTTACCATAAAAAGCAATCCTTGTAGTGAGACAACCCCTTTAAGTATGTTATAACAACAGCCTATTGTATGTAAACAAGTAAACTACAGGTAGTCCCCGGGTTACAAGTGGGAAAGGGACTGTAGGTTTGTTTTTAAGTTGAATTTGTATATAAGTTGGAACAGGTATATTTATAAAATGTAACTCCAGCACAAAATGGATAGTGCAGGGAAGGGTTTTTACATTTGTTTTGATGTTTGTGCCTCTGTTAAGATTTCACCTCATTTTCAACTCATGTGCTAATGTGGCATGCTGGAACTTGTAGCTCTTCAAATAGATACAATTGACAACAAACAACTTTAAAAACAAACTTTACTTGTTTCATTGAATCTATAAAACATTACATAGCCTCATAGGCTTACCATACATTTATGCATCCCGTAGGATTAGTATAAACACGCTCATCCTATTTCATCCTGTTTTAGGAAAAGTCCATAAATTTGTTCACAGACGTAGCTGAGGAGAAGTGCCGCTGCACTCGGTGCAGAGCACCTGCGACTAGTGTTGAGCGATTATTATCGACAAAGTTGAAATCGGCACAGTTTTTATGTTGATCGAAATTTTTAGATCATGCGATAATTTAGATTAAAATCTGTGCATCATCTATTTATATTGCGCCATTTTCGGCGCCTCCTGTCATTTTGGCGGCCAGCAAATCAGCTTACAGAATAGAGCAGGGTGAGATGTGTGTGCGACGTCATGACTGGGATGTGTATGGTTGCGATTGGCTGGAAAAATTACATGACCTCGTTTTACATAGAATAGCCCTTCCTGTTCATGTGTGTGTGTGTGTCTGTGTGTGTATATAGCAGTAGGACGTGCACTCTGCATGTGTCCAAACAGCTCAGCGGAAATTATTTATTTCATAGCTGTGATCCTTTACAATTTGTTTAGATCAGAGATTGAAGATTTTATTGGTAGTTAGGTAGAGAATTTTAAAGGAGCATTCTACCGCTGTAAAGTCACAAGGGGGAACAGGGGGGGGGGGCCCTGCGGATGCTAACAAAGACAAGCTCTATAAGAATACTGCGATATAGTTCCACCAAGACTTAGTATAGACAATTGCAATGCAATAGCTTTATATTAACAGTTTTCTATTGAAATGATTTCATGGATATGGGCAAGCCTGAATTATGTGAGGATACAATATTTCTAGTAACCTGGCAGGTCTCTTTGTTTAGGTGCAAACTCCACTATTTATTATCAGTATACATTTCAGTCATAGGTGTTTCATTTTAATTTTTGCCCATTAGCAGCTTTGGTTGAATAGCCACCTTGCAGTTAAATTAGAATCAGCAATTTTGTAGTCAGCACAGGTTGATTAGGTGCCAAAAATACCTTTTATTATCCGAGAACTACATTTCTAGTATACGTGTTTTTTCACTTTGGCGCACTAAAGCTTTGTTATTGAGGCACCTTGCACTTGTGAAATGTGAATACAGCAAATATTGTAGTCACCACAGGGGAAATGAAAGGTGCCAAAAATACCTTTTATTATTGGGTTTTTTCCTTGTGGCGCACTACAGCTTTGTTCATTGAGGCACCTTGCACTTAAATGTGATACAGCAATTTTGTAGTCACTACAGGTGAATTGAAAGGCGTCGCCCCCAAAAATACCTTTTATTATCCGAATAATGCGGATTGATCGTGTTTTTTCACTTTGGCGCACAACAGCTTTGGTTTTTGAGGCACCTTGGGACTTAAATTTTAATACAGCAATTTTTTATTTTTTAGTCCCCGGGGAATTGAAAGGTGCCAAAAATACCCTTTTTTTATTCCCTGTACCATTTTTAGAAGGGGGTTTTTTTTTTTAATTTTTGGTCAGTCAAGCTTTTTTCATTAGAGCTAATTTTTTTAGTTAAATTTTTAAAACAGCAATTTTTGTAGTCACCCCAGGGGAATTGGGTAGGTGCCAAAAGAAATACCTTTTTTATTAAACCCTATACATTTTTAGGGCAAAGGGGGTTTGTTCACCCTTTTTGGGCAGTCAAGCTTTGTTCATTTTGAGTAACTTTGTAGTTAAATTTGAAAACAGCAATTTAGTAGTCACCAAAAGGGGAATTGATAGGTGGAAAAAATTTCCTTTAATTATCCCCATTATACTTTCAGATACGTGTTTTTTTTACTTTTGGGGCCCGGCCCGCTTTGTTCATAGAGGGGTACTTTGTAGTTAAATTTTTAATACCCGCAATTTGTTTGTCACCACAGGTGAATTGATAGGGGCCAAAAAAAAACCTTTTAAATTTTTCCCATCTTTCATTTCAGATACGTGTTTTTTTTACTTTGGGGGCCCGTCGCTTTTTGATAGAGCCACCCTTGCAGTTTTAAATTTTTAAACCAGGGAATTTTTTTTTTAGGGGTTTGGAAAAGGGATTTGAGAAAAAAGCCCCCCCCCCCCCCCCCAAGTTTTTTTTTTAATTTTTTGCCCTTTTTTTTTTTAATTTAAGGGGGGGAAAAAAATTCCCCCAATAAAAAATCTTCCATACTTTCTCAAATTTTTATATTTCTGAAAATGGAGCGAAATTCAGGTTTTTGGGGGTGGCGGGGGCAAAAGGGCGGTAGGGACATGGAAGTAAGGTACGAGAGAAGGTGCTCCTTTCAGTGCTGCGGAAAAAACACGCATGCCAGGGTTGGGCAGTTGGGAGGACCGTTTTGGGGCCTGTCATCGCCGGGGCAGGGCCCTGTGAATCTCAGTAACGTTTCAAGGGGGTCACCAATCCCGTCCTTCGTGGGTTTAAAGCAAAACCCGCATCCCGCAGTTTACCTCCGTCCTTTTTGGGGGCACGGCCCCCAAAAAGTCGTCATCAGGCATTATCAGCATCCGCCAACATGAAGCAGGCCCCCAAAGGTTTAAATCGTGTAAGCACCACTGTGGATAATCCATTTTCTGAAGACCTCTTTGAAAACAAAATGCTTTTTGGGGGGGGGGGGGGTTGGGGGGGGGAGAAGGGATGTTAAAAAGGGGGAAAAGGCCCAAAAAGGTGATTTTCTCTGGGTCTGACGCCCAGTTAATGATGGCCCCTCAAAAGGAGGGGAAGGAACGGTGAATCGGGGAAAAAAACCCCGGGGGGTCGGCAATGCCCTTTCAGTCCCCCTCTTGCTTTGTAGCCCGCAAGGGTCCTTGGGGTGCAGGAAAAGTCAGGACGACGAAGTCACCCCTGTGTTGATGATGATGATGACGCATTGCGGATCCCAACCCTGGTCTTTTTCAGGGAGAATTTGCTTTTCGAGCCCCCTTTATCCACTGGACGAGGAGGGAAAACGAAGGGGTAAATGTCAGTACGGGGCCCGCCTCAAAAAGGGGGAGGGCGGGCGAAAAAGTCCGCTGATAAAGGGTCCGCCAGGGCCCCCGGGCAGCGCAAACCCCGCTCCTCCCCGCTTATCGCCCTCAAAAAGGTCCGGGCCTCTCAAGCCTTTTGCCTTCTTTTAGGGGAAGCCTCTGAAAACACCCCGGGGGGATGTCATATGGGCCCCCTTTTCCCTAAACGGATAAGTAGAGGAAGAACCTTAGGTGGGTTTAAACCCCCAACCAAAATGTCTAGTTACATGCACGAATGCATGAGTTTTAAATTTAGGCAACACTTGGGCCCAAAAAAGGGCCCCCACCCACGCCGAGGGCCCCCAACCACTGTCACACCCCCTGTCTCCGGCCTCCCTCCTTTCCCCCACCACCCCCCAACGGTTTTATCAGCTGCTCATGTCTCTCAGAGTCATGATCAGGGATCGCCTCCGCTTCAGGGGCCTTCCCCCGTCGCCCCAGTACCACCCGGGGGAGCACCCGGGGACCCATCCCCCCCCCTTCTCCTTCCCTCAGTTTTGGGGGAATTAACCCGGCACGCCGTAAAGCGGCCCAAATCTAGCAGGGCCAAACCTTCTGTCTTTTCCCGGTTTTTGGGGGCAGAAAGAACACTTTAACCCAAACCATCCCCAAAACCAAAACCTGAATGTCGGGGATTCCCCCTTTCCTGCCCCCAAAAACCCCGATTTCCGAGCAGGCATTTTTTTGGCCCGAAAAGGGCCCTTTCCCCGCCCCGGCCCGGGCCCCGTTTCTCTAAAAAATTTCAAGGCCCTTTTTCTGCATCTGTGTCCGGGGAAAAATCCACTCACCCAGGGGGCACAAAGGACTGTAAGCACCCAGGGGCCCCTATATTCTGTGACTGCTCAATTTTCGTTTAGGGGTGGGTGGATGTCTCTGATCATGACGGGGGCTTTCAGGCTCGGCGGCACCTCTTCAAAACCGCAGGGAGGGTGCAGGGTTTTTTCCCCAAGGTCCTCTGGGGGCCCTCACGGGGTCAGAGAAACCAGGGGGCCGGGGTTTTGGGGAAAATTTAAACTAACTTGGAGCCGTCCACAAAACGGGGGCAGGGGGCTTGGGACGGCTCTCCGTAAAAGAGCCGAGTGCTTTGGGTGGGGGCCAAGAAACATTGTCCCGGCAAGGGGGGTGTGCGATAACGGGCGAAATCCGCTGGCCCCCCTTAAGATCGGGGGGCTGGGGGGAAAATCCCCTTCCTGGCCCCCCCCCCCCCTGTACAAAAGAACCTTTTGTCCAAAAATTTCTAAAGAGGGTACCCGGGGGTTTGGACTGCCTGCTGAGGAAGGCCGAAGTCTAAGTTTTGGGACTTCGCCGGTTCGCAAAACCCTGGGGTTTGTCCAGCCGGCTGGTTTTTGCAAAAAGGGGCAGCTTGGGCCCTCCCCCGCAAACCCTTTTTCTTGTTGACGTTTTGGCAACATGGTGGAATTTCCCTCCCCCCAAAATGCCCTTCCCCCGGGGATTGCGGGAGCAGCGCAATTTCCATTCGCAAATACGAAGTGACAAAAATGGCCTACAAGCAGGGGGGGGGGGGGTGGGGGGACCCCGGGGTGTTGAGCCACCGAAAAGTGGAGGCAGGTGAAAGAGCTATGCACCAAACCTTGCCAGTTTTTTAAAAAAGCCACCCAAAAAGGTCAGTGCAAAACAATGCCCTTGTCAGCATGGGGATTGTGGTGATCTTAGTTTGGAACGATGTTTTAACTCTGAAAAAACAGGTCCCCCCAGCGACGGAGGGGAGACGGACAAGTGCGGCACGGGGGCCTTACTCCTGTCGAATCCAAAAGGGGCCCGACATTTTCTCATTTTTTCTTTTCTTCATTAGGCAGTGGTTCGGGGAAAAGGGTTTGTGAAAGGGAGGCATCACTCTCAGGGTGCATCTCCAGGCAAGTAGGGCTTGTTTGAAGCTGGCCGGGGAAGCGGGGAGGAGGAGGGGTTTTCCCTAAAACCCGACGTTACGACGCCCCGCTTGGAAAAGGGGTTTGGGCGCGAATTTGAGGTGGAGGGGTAAGATGAGGAAAATTTTCAGTTTGCTAGTGCCCCTCCCCCCCTAGTTTGGGGAAATCAAGGCCCCATCTCTACTGAGTGTTAGATGCTCCTTTTTCCCCAACATGACCTCACTTAAAGGCCATAAAAGAAAAACATTTATGGGGGGACCCTCCTGGATTCCGGGTACAAACAAAACTCGCATTTCCTTTCCCACCCACCCAAAAGAAAGAAAAATTGCGGAAATGGAGACCTTGCTGTTGATAAACGGAGAATTGTTGCGTTTGATTCCTCCTTTCAAATGTAGGGTGTAACACTCAGTGACGTGACAGCGTAGAGTCCAAGCAGACGTGGGCGGCAGCAGGCCCCGGGCAAAAAAAAGGAAGGTGGGAAAAAAAAAAAAAAAAAAAAAAGCCAAATGGGTGACCTTGGGGAAATCTTTTTTTCCCCCACCCCCACCCAACGCAGGAATGCGGGGGCCACATCCAACACAAAAGAGACCAGCTTAAGATCTGGTGAACGACTATCGCATTCAACCCCAAATGTTTTTGGATGTTTCCGGACCCAATAAAATTCTGGGTATCCAAAATGGACGAAGGGCCCGACCTGCTCGCCACGCATAGAGGTGTTTGTCTCCCCAGCAGCAGCGTCATATTGAGGGACCTTCAGCCAGCGGGAGGAGTCATTACAGACAAACGCATCCGGCTTTCCCACAGATAATGTGGATCATTTGACTTTCACAAGAGATCAGGCATGGGTCCTGATGATGTTGTGGCCCCAATTTCCCAGGTCACCGTTAGTTCCGGTCTACTTCACATTCCCCTTCAAAAAAAAATGGTCCTCTTTAAAACTTTTTTTTAAAATGATCATTTCTTACTGCAAAATTTTTTTCTCTTTTCCCCAAAGTTCTTTTGGTTTTGGGTTTTTCTGTGAGGAGCTTTAAAAAAACCCCAAGGTTTCCCTGACAACCGTATTCCATTTATCACTTTTCTTAGAAATTTTTTGATTTTCAATTTTTTGAGGGCATGTTGCGTGAGTACACTATAATTATGGTCCTTTGGAAAAGAAAAGTTTCTTCTAAGTGGCATTTCTCCATCACAATTTTTAAAAGGCTGAGAAAGTCATATTTATAATTTTTTGGGGGAAAGTTGCTGTGAATACAGCAATAATATGGCCTTTGGGAACAGAAAAGTGCCTTTTTAAATGGGATTTCTTTCCCCCACAATTTTTAATGGGTGAGAGTCATATTTGAATTTTTGGGGGCCCTGTTGTGTAGATAAGCTAAATCATGGTCCTTTGGAAAAAAAAATGGCTTCTAAGTTGGGGATTTTTCCCCACAATTCTTAACGTGGGGTGAGAATTCATGTTTATAATTTTTTGGGGGCTGCTGCTTTGAAATGACAATACTAAGGGCCTATTCAAAAAAAAATTTTTTTCTAAAAGACATTTTTTCTTCACAATTGTCCAAAGTGGCTCAAGGGTCATGCTTTGAATTTTTGGGGACATTTGCTGTGACATGCAGCTATACTACAGGTCCTATTATAAAAAAATGTTGTTTCTAACAGACATTTGTTCTTCACAATTGTCCAAAGTGTCTCAAGGGTGATGGTGCTGTCAGAAACAGGAATAGGTAGGACACTGTTAATGGACACATATTGCAAAATGACTTGTTTTTGCAAGATCTTTAACATAGCTATCAATCCCTGTATTGACACAACACATTTAGTACAATTAAAAAAGAGAAGCAAGGACAGGGACAGGACAGGGACAGTATATGTCCAGTGAAACTAAAATGGTGGTTCAAAGACTCCTTTTTCCGGCACTTTTTAATCTGTGGGTCAGACAGGTTTAATGGTCATTCTGCGGTACAGGACAGATATAGTCAATGTCCAGTTCAACTAAAATGGTGGTTGAAAGACTCCTTTTCCCAGCACTTTTTAATTTGGGGGTCAGACAGGTTTAATGGTCATACTGCGGTCCACGACAGGTATAGTCAATGTCCAGTTCAACTAAAATGGTGGTTGAAAGACTCCTTTTTCCGGCACTTTTTAATCTGGGGTCATGCAGGTTTGGGGCTCATGCTGTGGCCCAGGACAGGTATATTCAATGTCCGTTGAAACTAAAATGGTGGTTCAAAGACTCCTTTTTCCGGCACTTTTTAATCTGGGGTCATGCAGGTTTGGGGCTCATGCTGTGGCCCAGGAAAGGTATATTCAATGTCCGTTGAAACTAAAATGGTGGTTGAAAGACTCCTTTTTGCTGCAAATTTTTAATCTGTGGGTCATGCAAGTCTGGGCCACATGCTGTGGCCCAGTACTTGTATAGTCTATGTCCAGTGAAACTAAAATGGTGGTTCAAAGACTCCATTTTCCGGCACTATTTAATCTGTGGGTCATGCAAGTTGGGGCACATGCTGTGGCCCAGGACAGGGATAGTCTATGTCCAGTGAAACTAAAATGGTGGTTCAAAGACTCCTTTTTACGGCACTTTTTGATCTGTACTTCATGCAGGTTTGGGGCTAATGCATTGGCCCAGAACAGGTATAGTCTATGTCCAATGAAACTAAAATGGTGGTTTAAAGACTCCTTTTTCTGTCACTATTTAATCTATACTTCATGCAGGTTTGGGGCTCCTGCTGTGGCCCAGTTCATGGATTGTCTATGTCCAGTGAAACTAAAATGGTGGTTTAAAGACTCCTTTTTCCGGCACATTTTAATCTGTACTTCATGCAGGTTTGGGGCTCATACTGTGGCCCAGAACAGGGATAGTTTATGTCCAGTGAAACTAAAATGGTGGTTTAAAGACTCCTTTTTCCGGCACTTTTTAATCTGGGGTCATGCAGGTTTGGGGCTCATGCTGTGGCCCAGGACAGTATAGTCAATGTCCATTTCAACTAAAATGGTGGTTCAAAGACGCCTTTTCCTGGCACTTTTAATCTGTGGGTCAGACAGGTTTAATGGTCATACTGTGGTACAGAACAGGTATAGTCAATGTCCAGTTCAACTAAAATGGGTGGTTGAAGACTCCTTTTCCCAGCACTTTTTAATCTGTGGGTCAGACAGGTTTAATGGTCATACTGCGGTACAGGACAGATATAGTTAATGTCCAGTTCAACTAAAATGGTGGTTGAAAGACTCCTTTTTCGGCACTTTTTTATCTGGGGGTCATGCAGGTTTGGGGCTCATGCTGCGTTCCAGGACAGGGATATTCAATGTCCAGTTCAAGTAAAATGATGGTTCAAATCATACTGCCTTCTGGCACTTTTTAATTTGTGGGTGATGCAGGTTTAAGGGTCATGCTGTGGTACAAGACAGGGATAGTGAATGGTCTGTGTGATTTTTTTTCTGTGGCTTTTATAACCTAAGTGTGTTGCCTAAGATGTAGCATCCATTTGACTGTTGTGGATGTTAATTCCAGCTTCTCCAGCCCTATTTGGGTGTAAGATTGAAGGTGTTGTTGCTCTGCTATAGACTTTAATGGTCATCGGTGATAATCTATCATCGACCATCAAATATCTTGTCGATGATGGCCGACTATCGTCCATCGACCGATGGCGATAGTCAACGTAATCGCTCAACACTGCCTGCGACGTTTCAAAGGGAAATCCAAGTGACTCGGATGCGATTTAAAAAAATTATGCATCCAAAAGGTGCTGCAGAGTCCTAGCTTATTTGATTATATTTAAATTTAAGTGGAGCAAACAGTTTATAAGGTTTATAAGTGTCCACCCAACTACATAGTGTCTCTCCCTAATGAGGAATGCTACCACTTTTGAGATACAAGGATGTTGTCAAGAAAATTAAAAACATTCTGACAGATTCCTGAGAGGAAATAGAAGAAAATTCTTTAGGCCCTTAAAGCTGAAAATTACCTGGTCTTTAAGGGATAAAAGAGATTATCCTGTCAGAGATATCCACTTAAAAAGCTTATTTTGGTAGGGGTTATCATATGCAGCCATTCTGACAGAATGGGAGCTACTCTCGTTTCAACTTATGCAGGAGCATTGTGAGTAGCATAACCAAAGTAGGAGGCCAGTAAGTATGACCATATAAATCTGACTGCGCATAGTAAGTAAAGAAGTGCAATTACATTGAGACTGGAATATTTTTTTTAACAATATGACATTTATTGGTGTATACATACAGATAAAAGGGTTATTTTCCCTATAAGGATTAGCTTTCAACATGTAGTTACAGGTAATTGAGACTTTTTTCCAAATACATAAGTCTTTTGATTTTACCTTAGTCAAGAGATGCAAGAGATTGTAGACATCTGAGTGCACACAGGTTTCTATGATTACTTGACCATAATTTCCCTTACTGATAAGACAGAGCAAGGAGTGATGTCAAAATGGTTGAAGCTCACTCCAGAAGAGAAGTCATTATCTCTAACAAGATTAACTTCTGTTTACTGATAAGCAATTGCATGCAGCCTCTGTTAAATTTAAAGGGCCAGCGCTGGTGATTTCTGATCACTGGACGCTGACCCTATTTGACCCTGCCCCTTCCTGCCGTTCCTTGTCGGATCGATAGTGTCTTAGCATCTAGAGAGAGAGAGTGTTTCATAGTGTTCCTTTGCTATTCCGTGTCCTGTACCTATTTGCCTCCGTCCCTCAACCACAAACCTTTGCTGCCTGTCCTGACCTTCCTGCCTGTCCACGACTTCGAACCAGTCTAGCGATTCTGTACCATACCTCACCTCGGCTGCCACTGCAGGCAAGTCGCGCAAGGAGTATGGACCTGGGGGTTCACTTGCCGCACCAAGTCCAACCTGCTTTTCGGCAGGCTCTGGTGAAAACCAGCGGATCCTTAGACACCTTCTGGTGCGGCTTACACCATCGCCTGGAGTGGTACAGCGGATCCACTACTCCAGCCTTTACGACTTGTAGCTTTGTTTACTGAAGATTAGCTCGCCTGCACTGTTCTTTGTAATATCTCAGCTAGTTACAGAGAAGCTGAATATGCTAATAATTGCTATAGAACCACCCACAGCCTGACAAGACCAGAATGCATGAAAAGCTGGCTGTGACTGTAAAACTGCATGGTGAGAAAACCCCTTTAAGATTACAAAGATACAGTCTTATGAATATACAAACATTATCTATATACATTAGATGTCTTTCTAAATATTCAGCAGATATTGCACCATACACACATATAGAAGCAAAGTGTTACTACAAGGAATTTAAAGTACTACTAGGCATTTTAATTATATGTTATAGATGTTTATAAATGTTTAAAGTTCAAAGTTTTATTTGGAGAAATGATTTTTGCAGACCCAGCTGTCCTGGTGGAAATGACAGGCAGAAGGCAATTAAGGAGGGATGCTGTCAATTCATCCACTGAAATTTTTCATCATATTTTTAGTCTGAAATATACTGTTTTGTACATTGTATAGTTAATTAGGAAAATATGTTTTTATAACTAAACATTATTTCAACATATGTTTAAATATAATTCTACAAAAAAAAGAAAAAAATATTAATTAATAGGAAAAACCACCAGACTTTCACCGTAAACAAAAATATGGCAAAAGTATGTTTAAGAAATTGTAAATATATGTCAAGATATTTGTTTTTTCTTTCATTTAATTTCAAGGGAAATGTCTCATTATTTAAATGAATGCAAACTCTCAGACAGCTTTGTTATAGAAACTATCAAAATATTTATCATAGATAAAATAAGGCCAGAAAAAAAAAAACTAATTTGCATTAACTCGGCTTTCAAGACATAAAAATATAACAAAGATAAGCCATTATGGACTAGCTTGACAATTTTAAAAGTATGGTCAATGTTCTTTGACAATATAGCAATTCTGTAAAGTGGTTGTGCTCTGAATAAATATTATTTTATTCTGTTAGATCATAAAACATGAAAAACAGTTACAATTAAAACCATTAAAAATGGAAATTCCTTTGTCTAGATATTGATGTTATACACTTTATGGGGCACTCAGGTGTTTTTTTTTCTAATTCCCTCTTAGAACACTGTCCTTATGTGTTCAGAGTTGGTGGTCACACATGCTCTGCTTGTTCATAGTGGGCACATTTATCAGAAATCTGCCACAATTTGTGCCCAAAATAATGTCTTGCCTGCTTTATACCACATTTATTATGTGCACCTCAGTCAACAAAAGGGGTGTGGTCTCAATAAAGGGGTGTGGCTTCTCAAGGAATTTTGGACACATGTTGGTGGCTTAAAGTAAGCCAACTTAAAGATGGTATAAGGTTAGTCTAGACAAGTTTAAACCTTGCTAGATTTATCAACACTATAATAAATGTGGCGAATTATATGACTGTCTAGTCTGAAGAAGCCTGTGTCTGAAAAATACTTATGGATCTGTGCATCCTGAGAGTGGACAAACAGGTAAATAAACACTGCTGGGTCGTGGACCCAGGACTTGTGCTATGGATTCCCAGGTATATTCCAACCACCTGGGGCCCTTATTCTCATGGTGCTGAACAAGTATATACCTAAGTGCTCTATGTATCCCCCTCAAGGTCCAGGTGATTTGGATACTGTTTATGGTCCCCAAATGAGGAGGCTCTTTTGTTTTGTGTGTATTACATGCAAACAATGTTATCAAATGTCAGTTATTCTTCAAGGTGCTCTGATCATGTGTGCACTGCCTATATGATCTGGACTGGCTGAGAAAGGAAAGCAGAGAATCCTTTGCTTTTCAATGATTAACACCTTGTATGCCATAAACAAAGCAGATCACAGCATAAAATGGAAAAACACCTCGTATGGATAGACTGCCCAGGGCGATCTGTTCATTTCAACTCTTAGAACTGTCAAAGAGTTTGGCACTATTGATAAATCTCCCCCAGTGTTTTGTACTTTGAACAACCCAGTCAGTAAGAAACAGACTTTTTTCTCCTCAGTGATAAATATGTTAGGTAGAAATTCTAAGATGGACTCAAAAGAACACCAGAGAGTGTTTTTAATGATTGATTGTAATTGGAAATCCATGTTTTAGATAATCTAATTAACATTTAATCAAGGGTCAAGATTTTAATGAGTTTACCATGTCAGGTTGGTTGCTTTCACACAGAGCGTTTTTTGGTGCGTTTTTTTTAAGTTTTTCTTTTTCCAGAAATGCACAGCATTAATTGCTGTGTATTTCTGCAAAAAAAATCACACAAAAAATCCACCCAAAAAAGCACATCAAACAAACTGCCATCCATATATTTTTTTAATTTTTTTTTTTTGCTGGCAAGTGTACATTAAGTACGTTAGTAAGAAGTAGAGAACAGATATAAGGGAGTATGACTGAACGATTATGCTACAATGGATTATTTTGTTATCTGTAACTGTTAAGACACATTGGTCTGATTAGAAATTCTCAGAACAAGTTGGTAAGACAGTAAGTTGCTTATCTTTGTATTTTACAGTATTTATCGATGCAATGAAAAATGGTTGCAAAAGTGCACATAAACTTAGGATATCAACAGATTCTAAACTAATATTTAACATCAGCCAGGGAGCGGAATCTAAGGGGCCCCTAGTCTTCACCAGAGCCCGCCGCAAAGCGGGATGGATTTGGCTGCGGGACCCCCAGGTCGCTACCCATGACGTGGCTACCTGCGGTGACAGCCGAGGTGCAGGACAGGAACACAGGAACATAGGAGAACATAAGCAGAGCAGGTACAACGTAAACAGGAACACAGCAGGATACAGGAGGGATAAACGTACACCACAGGATACAGCAGGAACTGGACGGGTAACACGACAGGTACAGACCAGGAACAGGTGCCAAGGCAGGACACAGGACAGGTGGAGAGACATAGACATAACAGGAGACAGACAGAAGGTCAGGAGCTCAGATGACACAGACTGGACCAGCATCTCCAGGGTTAAGTCCAGAGATACTGGCAGGAGCTCAAGATGGACACAACCAGACACAGCAAGAGGCTGAAACAGACTGCAATGAACTGACACAGAGTAGAGACAAGAACTTCCTCTTATAGCCAGAGGTCAGGGGTGAAGAGGAAGGTGCACAGAACAGGAAACTATAAATAGGGAGGAAGCTGCCACGCGCACGCCTTAGGAGGCACAGTGCACAGACTGGACCCAGGAAGCAACAAGACTGGACAGGACAGGCAAGTACATAGCAGAACACAGGCTGCTGGGACCCCTGCACAGGGAGCCCCAGCAGAGACATGGAAGGCACGGACAGGCCGACGGTCCAAGGCAGGGACCGCGGCATGAACCGGGACAGTACCCCCCCTCAAAGCCCCCTCCTCCTCCTCCAAATCACAGAATGGCATTCCACATAGGCCAGGGGCCCGCAACTTCTACGGGGGCAACCCCAAAACCAAGTACAGGCTGTATAATAGCCAGTATAGGGAAAACCTAGAAATGGAGGTGCATGGGAGGAACAAACGGGGCACGAGGCAAAATGGGGGGGACTTAGGGCGGGACAGACAGACGCTCTGGGCTGGACCATGAGCTGGGCAACAGACAGACGCTCTGGGCTGGACCATGAGCTGGGCAACAGACAGACGCTCTGGGCTGGACCATGAGCTGGGCAACAAACAGATGCTCTGGGCTGGACCATGAGCTAGGCCAAACAAATGCTCTGGGCTGGACTATGAGCTAGGCCAAACGGATGTTCTGGGCTGGACCCTGAGCTAGGACAAACGGATGCTCTGGGCTGGACCATGAGCTAGGCCAAACGGATGCTCTGGGCTGGACCTTGAGCTAGGCCAAACGGATGCTCTGGGCTGGACCGTGAGCTAGGCCAAATGGATGCTCTGGGCTGGACCGTGAGCTAGGCCAAACGGATGCTCTGGGCTGGACCATGAGATAGGCCAAACGGATGCTCTGGGCTGGACCATGAGCTAGGCCAAACGGACGCTCTGGGCTGGACCATGAGCTAGGCCAAACGGACGCTCTGGGCTGGACCATGAGCTAGGCAACGGGCGCTCTGGGCGTACCATGAGCCAGCAGAAAGGGATACTGACACTCTGGGCGTACCATGAGCAAGCGGACAGGGATACTGACACTCTGGGCGTACCATGAGCCAGCGGACAGGGATACTGACACTCTGGGCGTACCATGAGCCAGCGGACAGGGAGACTGACACTCTGGGTGAACCATGAGCCAGCGGACAGGGATACTGACACTCTGGGCGTACCATGAGCCAGCGGACAGGGATAATGACACTCTGGGCGTACCATGAGCCAGCGGACAGGGATACAGACACTCTGGGCGTACCATGAACCAGCGGATAGGGATACTGACACTCTGGGCGTACCATGAGCCAGCGGACAGGGATACTGACACTCTGGGCGTACCATGAGCCAGCGGACAGGGATACTGACACTCTGGGCATACCATGAGCCAGCGGACAGGGATACTGACACTCTGGGCATACCATGAGCCAGCGGACAGGGATACTGACACTCTGGGCGTACCATGAGCCAGCAGACAGGGATACTGACACTCTGGGCGTACCATGAGCCAGCGGAGAGGGATACTGACACTCTGGGCGTACCATGAGCCAGCGGACAGGGATACTGACACTCTGGGCGTACCATGAGCCAGCGGACAGGGATACTGACACTCTGGGCGTACCATGAGCCAGCGGACAGGGATACTGACACTCTGGGCGTACCATGAGCCAGCGGACAGGGATACTGACACTCTGGGCGTACCATGAGCCAGCGGACAGGGATACTGACACTCTGGGAGTTCCATGAGCCAGCGGACAGGGATACTGACACTCTAGGCGTTCCATGAGCCAGCGGGACAGGGATACTGACACTCTGGGGGGTACCATGAGCCAGCGGACAGGGATACTGACACTCTGGGCGTACCATGAGCCAGCGGATAGGGAAACTGACACTCTGGGCGAACCATGAGCCAGCGGACAGGGATACTGACACTCTGGGCGTACCATGAGCCAGCGGACCGGGATACTGACACTCTGGGCGTACCATGAGCCAGCGGACAGGGATACTGACACTCTGGGCGTACCATGAGCCAGCGGACAGGGATACTGACACTCTGGGCGTACCATGAGCCAGCGGACAGGGATACTGACACTCTGGGCGTACCATGAGCCAGCGGACAGGGATACTGACACTCTGGGCGTACCATGAGCCAGCGGACAGGGATACTGACACTCTGGGCGTACCATGAGCCAGCGGACAGGGATACTGACACTCTGGGCGTACCATGAGCCAGCGGACAGGGATACTGACACTCTGGGCGTACCATGAGCCAGCGGACAGGGATACTGACACTCTGGGCATACCATGAGCCAGCGGACAGGGATACTGACACTCTGGGCGTACCATGAGCCAGCGGACAGGGATACTGACACTCTGGGCGTACCATGAGCCAGCGGACAGGGATACTGACACTCTGGGCGTATCATGGGCCAGCGGACAGGGATACTGACACTCTGGGCGTACCATGAGCCAGCGGACAGGGATACAGACACTCTGGGCGTACCATGAGCCAGCAGGCAATGGGTGCAGACGCTCTGGGCGAACCATGAGCCAGCAGGCAACGGGTGCAGACGCGCTGGGCGAACCACGTGCCAGCAGGCAACGGGTGCAGACGCACTGGGCGAACCATGAGCCAGCAGGAAACGGGTGCAGACGCTCTGAGCGAACCATGAGCCAGCAGGCAACGGGTGCAGACGTTCTGGGCGAACCATGGGCCTGCGGATAGACAGACACTCTAAACGAGGGCAGGGTCACCCCGGCGGAATCCATGGTCAGTTCATACTGTAACGGGTGCGGCGCTGACAGACGTATGCCGAGGCGCCGACCGCTGACATCCAGGTGTGGATCCTCTGTGATCACCGCAGGCGAGGTGGTAGCTGGAGGACCACGCCAGGGAGTCTAAGGGGCCTCTGGTCTTCATCAGAGCGCACCGCAAAGCGGGATGGATTTGGCTGCGGGACCCCCAGGTCACTACCCCTGACGTGGCTACCTGCGGTGACAGCCGAGGTGCAGGACAGGAACACAGGAACATAGGAGAACATAAGCAGGGCAGGTACAACGTAAACAGGAACACAGCAGGATACAGGAGGGATAAACGTACACCACAGGATACAGCAGGAACTGGATGGGTAACACGACAGGTACAGACCAGGAACAGGTGCCAAGGCAGGACACAGGACAGGTGGAGAGACATAGACATAACAGGAGACAGACAGAAGGTCAGGAGCTCGGATGACACAGACTGGACCAGCATCTCTAGGGTTAAGTCCAGAGATACTGGCAGGAGCTCAAGATGGACACAACCAGACACAGCAAGAGGCTGAAACAGACTGCAATGAACTGACACAGAGTAGAGACAAGAACTTCCTCTTATAGCCAGAGGTCAGGTGCACAGAACAGGACACTATAAATAGGCAGGAAGCTGCCGCGCACACGCCTTAGGAGGCACAGTACACAGACAGGACCCAGGAAGCAACAAGACTGGACAGGACAGGCAAGTACATAGCAGAACACAGGCTGCTAGTACCCCTGCACAGGGAGCCCCAGCAGAGACATGGCAGGCACGGACAGGCCGACGGTCCAAGGCAGGGACCGCGGCATGATCCGGGACAGTTTGGTTTTGCAGGATAAGTTGTATATTTATTGATACCATTTACTGTACCATACAATATGTTTATTTTTTATTTTTTTTTAAATCTTTGTGGAATGAAAAGGAAAATAGCTGTGTTGGAGGGCTTTTTGAAAGACAATTTTATTTATTAGTTGAGTGAGGGTTTATTTTTTATGAAGGTTTTTTCAAGTAATAAAAGGCCTACCCACTGGCAATCATAGCCACAGCTCCCTCCATGTCATATATTAGCGTTAGCAGATCATTTAGATAGGTCTTACCTTTTGTGGGAGGCTACCTGGACAAGAGGTGTCCATTAAAGCAAAGTGCTATTGCTCGACATGAGAGATTGAGATGTTCACGCGGTGTATTGCGGCACGGTGTACAGTGGATGCTTTGGAAGCAAGCGTGTATTTCCAAACCACGGGGCGCCAGCCCCATTGACATGCATTGTTCACGGCGCGTAGTCGGTGCGATCAATTGACATGTCAATTCTCCCTCCACTCATACAATTACCGTTATTGCGGCACACATTTCGCTCCGTATAACGCGCAATACATGGCGAAATGTGTGCCCAAATACAATTAAAGTCAATGGGAGGAGAAGATCAGGTTAGTTTTAATACTGAAACAGGTGAGGAGAAGCTGGAATTACCATCTATAACAGTAAACTGGATGCATGATACAACTTAGTGAAGACAATTTGGATCTAAGAGTTACAGAAAAAAATTCACAGGCTAAAATAATTCATTCCTTTCAATGGCTAACCAAAAAGTTGAGGACAGGGGCGTAGCTATAGGAAGTGCAGTGGTAGCAGCTGCTACGGGGTCCCTTTGATACATAAGAAGTATTCCAGTATTGGAAATGGCACATGGTAAGTGGCAGGAGCCCCCTATCACTTTTTTCACCAGGTCCTAAGAACATGTTATATATGTGGTGGCAGCAAAAACATCCCAATGGGGAACATGGAGGTTCAGCTGGCAGGGTCGTAGTTATCAGGGGTGCAGTTGTAGCCAGGGATGCCGTCAGTCATCTATTAACCGTTTCAGGGCCCCATGCAGTGAAATTAAATGAGGCCCCCACCCATTAATAGTTCCTATTTTTAACATATCACTGGGCCCCTTTTTGATTAGGGCCCCTGACAGGAGTACTACCCTATTGGCACCCCTTTTGCAGTGGCCTGGCCCCTAAACCAGCAAAAGTGACCTTATGGACACTCAGAATAAAAATAGCAAGAAGAACTAAGTATTTGAAATAGGATTTTTTCTATAGGACCAATGATTATTTTCAATGTGTATTCAAATTGTGAAGAAGACGTGTTACAGTTTACAGTCTGTGACATCAACATCCGGGGCAACAAAATCGTCCACGCTTGATTCATTTTGATAAATGAGATATGATCCACGTTCTCAGGGGAAAGATGGATATGTTTGTCAGTTATCACCCTGCCAGCTGTGCTGAAGGTGTGTTCCGAGATAACGCTGGCTGCTGAGCAGGATAAAACTTCTATGGTGGAACGAGCAAACTCAGGCCAACCATCCAGTTTGGACACCCAGAAGTTGGGTGAGCCGCAGGTAGTCATGGACCATGGTCTTAAAGCGGTCTCTGTGTGTCTGAATGCTGCCCTGCCTTACAGGCGTTGGTGAGGTGGTAAATAACGATTGCGACATGTCACCCACTAGGCTTCTGCCACACTGCCTGCTGATGCTGCTGCTATGGCTACTTGCCATTCTACTGCTGGCACATTGCTGACGTTGTTCCATCGTGACATTAGAACGTGAAGAAGATGCAACAGATGTCTCGAGTTGGTCAGTGAGCACTGTCTCAAATTTTTGTATTCTACTGTCAATTTTTTGGTTTGTAACGTGGATAAAGGAGGGTGGCCACCCAGTAACCGCGGTTCATTATGATTGCCTTGATGTGTTGATCATGTTGCAGGTTATGTAGCATCCAAGCACTCATATGTGAGATGCTGCTGGGATTTCCCGAGCCTCGGGGTCGAGGGACACTAAACAGATCTTCCTCCTCTTCCTCCTCTTCCTCCTCCTCCTGAAATCTGTGCCAATCTCTTACCACTGCAGGGAAGTCTGTACCATCGGTGTCCAGCCCTGCCTCATCCTCCTCCTCCACTTACTCATCCTGAGCGTCACCAGAGTTCTGGCTAGCCTCATGTGCTGTACTCTATGAGCTGAAGTGCCGTCCTGCACCAGCCCTGGATCCCGAACGACTGCCTAAAGAAGACCTATAAATTTGGGAAATAGTTGGGCCTTCTACATTCTCCAGTGAGTAAGGCTCTTTGTCCGCATCTGTGTCCACCTCCTCTTCCATCACTACTGGGACCTGCTGCCACAGAGTGTCTAACAATTGTTCCAGTAAAAATATGACCACAATGGTCATGCTGACAATGCCATCGTCCTGACTGACCATTTTGGTGTCCTCTCCAAAACTGTCAGGATGGTGCAGAGATCTTTCACCTGCCTCCACTCTCTATGGCTCAACACCCCGAGGTTCGCACCACTGCTCATCAGGCCATGTGACACTTCATACTGCATAATGGCATTACGCTGCTTCTACAATCGCTGAAGCATTTGCAGGGTGGAATTCCAGCGTGTTGCCACTTCAACAATGAGACGGTTGATGGGGAGGCCCAGATGATGCTGCAACGCTGCCAGTCGTGCTAAAGCAGAGTGCAAACGCCGGAAGTGTGAGCTAAGACCTCGAGGCTTCCTCAGCAGACAATCAAGACCCGGGTCGCGCTTGAGAAATTTTTGCACAACCAGGTTCATGACATGTGTCAGGCACGAGATGTGCGTAAGTCTACAGATCTTAAGGGCAGCAAGGAGATTTTTCCCATTGTCGCACACCACCTTGACTGGTTCTTAGCACCCAGCCACTGGTCGGTCTCAGAGCAGAGCAGAGCGCAGAGCCATCCACGGCTCTTGACCTGGGTGTTGACGGTCTCCAAGACATATTAATTTCAGAACGGCCTGGTTTCTCTTGGCACGTGATGCTACCCGTGGAGGTTGGGGATCTGGACCCTGCACCAGTAGTGTGGAAGAGTGTCAACCGAGCCCGAGACCCACCTTCATCACCACAGACACTGTCATCCACCCTACTCACCCAGTGAGCAGTAAGTGAGATGTAAGGCCCTTGACCGTGCTTACTAGTCCATGTGTTTGTAGTGAGATGGACTTTGGTGGACATAGATGCATCCAACACGTGGGAGATCTTTTCTGCCACGTGACTGGCAAGTGCAGGGACAGCATTTCTGGCAAAGAAATGCCTGCTTAGCATCTGATAGTGGGGGCATGCCAGGGCCATTACATAGCAGAATCCATCTGTGTCCACCAGGCGGAAAGGCAACATTTCCAAGGCCAAAAGCCTGAAAATGTCAACATTCAGGCTTTTGGCTTTGGGATGGTTGGGGTGAAAGCGTTTCTTATGCTCCCACCCCTTGTAACAGAAGACTGGCTGCCACACTGCGTGCAGTTGAAACTGGTGGAAGGAGAGGGGGGTAGGCTGTGTCTCTGGTGGTGGTGGTGGTGGGAATCGGCCGACAAAGTCTGGGACTGGGGATGGTGCTTGCTCATGCTGCTTCGGCACATCGACAGCAGAGGACCGCTTGGTGTTGGAAGTGACAGAGGAGGATGTCACAGTGGATGGAAGCCCAGGACCTATGTGACCTTTTTTCTCCGAATGACTCCTCAACATCAATTCATGCTTTAGATGTATGTGCCTGTTCATGTTTGTGGTGGTTAAACTCTTTAGAGTCTTTCATCTACTGATGTGTTGACAGTAAATACGGCATAGGATGTCAGTCAGCGAATCTGAGGCTTGATGGAAAAAGGCCCAGGCTTCACAGGTCCTGGACCACTTTGACGGTGCAAACCTAGTATCTGTGTTCCGGCTGCCACCACTGATTAATGTCAGCGGACTTGTGCAACCTGCACTGACACTATCCCATCATCCTCCTCCTTCACTGATGAGGCCCTAGTAAACAACTGTTGCTGAAAAGACCACGTTGGATTCGCAATGTCATCATCATCATCATCATTAAAACAGGTGACTTCCTATGCTGACAGTATACACCCTCAAGCTGCAGGCTAAAAGCCACAGGCACTCCTGGCCACAGGCACTCCTGGCCGCTCGGGATTTCTGCCGACTGACCAGCTTTCTTCTCCTCCTCTGAGGGCATCAGCGATTGGGCGTCAGAGAAGACAAACAGAGCATTCTCGTGGGCCTCGATCTTTTGAAATGCCTTCTAACCTCATCCGCATTGTGTCATCAAAGAGCTCTTCAGAATATGGATTATTTGGAGCGGTCTGTACATTGGGTGACATTTGGGCTATGTTTGCTTCAGGTTGGACTGATGATGACGATGATGATGACGACGACATTTGTGGCCGTGACTGAGAGGATGAGGAGGTAAAACTGCTCGATGCAGGTTGTGTACCCACTGAAGAACAGATTGGTGGCGCTCTTCAGTACTGAGATTCACAGGGATCAGACTAAGTGACGATAGGCCTGACGTTCCTGCAACTGACGATGTGCTTGTGTGTTGTCCGGAGCAATGGAAGGAGCACCTTGTCTTGTACCTCTAGCTCCACGTCCTATGCCCCTCCTTGCTCGCTTTCCACCTCTACTTCGCTCCATATTCAAAAATAGAAATGTTAAAAAGGTCAAGACAGTGCATCAAAAATGTTCTTGAATCCCTATACTTTGCAACTGGCAAATAGGATTATAAAAATTATTTTCTGTATGGAATATCTGTGAAATATGAAAGAACCCTGACACCAAATCAAAAGTGTTCTTGAATCCCTATACTTTGCAACCAACTAGAATTAGAAATATAATTCTTTCTATTGAATATCTGTGAAAAGGGGTCTTATGGAAGAACCCTGACAGCAAGACAGCGCATCAAAAATGTTCTTGAATCCCTATACTTTGCAACTGTCAAATAGGATCATAAACAGAACTTTTTCTATTGAATATCTGTGGAATGTGGTCTTATAGAAGAAACCTTACACCAAATCAACAGTGTTCTTGAATCCCTATACTTTGCAACAACCACCTAGAATTAGAAATATAATTTTTTCTATGGAATATCTGTGAAATGGAGACTTATGGAACAACGATGTCTTGTACACCGGCTGTGCCCCCAAAACTGCAGCAAGGAACTTTTGGGCATGGAATTACATTTTCTGCAAGAAACCAGTAAATCACAGCGATTTCTTTTGAGAGATTTCCTAACAGTTTCTTGTGCATAAGCTGTCCCCCCAAAACTGCAGCAAGGAACTTTTTGGCATCAAAATAAAGATGGTAAAGATGCAGTCAGTAGCAATATCAAAATTTCTAAAGACTACTGTCTAGGATTCCCTAATATTGCTGTACCCCAGCAGGCTGGTGTGTCGGCCTGCTTTCAAATAAGCACAGCAGAGAGAGCAGAGTGTTCAGTTCACAGACTGTAATCAAAATGCTGTTCACCAGGAAATACAGTGACATATATAAAACAGGATCATATGATTTTAGCAGCCAATGAGATCCTCACCGGTAATGTTCCTGACACCCACTCTGTGCTCTGCAATGATTGGCTAACTGCCAAAAGTACAGGAAGCAGCGAAAATGGCGTGATCTTAAGTCTTGATCTTGATTTTTTTACCCGAAATGAGGGGAAAAATCTAATCGAGATCGAGAAAAATGAAAAAATCGACTTGATTTGAACTTTTCTTGATTAAATCGCTCATTACTAGTAAGCAGCAATGTGAAGTTTATAAACTCCGAGGACAAGGGTTGTCCTTGGAAGGAATGTGAGAACATGCTGTGAAACATGGAGCACTTCATCCTCCATTGCTCCTACAATACAGAGGTGGACTACAGAGTGTGAGCTTCCATAGACTGACTAGGGTTGACAAGCATCTCTTAAGCGGAGTGGGTCTATGTAACATTCAAAAACCCAGGTGGTAGGGAGCTGTCCACTTTATTTATAGTTAGCACAGTAGTTAAGTATCATATGTGGTGTGCATGGTATTTACTTTTGATGCAACAGAAAATTCTTCCTGGGGAAATGGTGAGTAAGCACATTCTGGATGACCTGGTGAAAGTGCGCTTGGTGGAGTTTGGGGGTCGCAAGGGCATCAACTCTTTTAGGGGATTGACCTTTGGGGTTCTCTGATCTGGCAAACTTTACTATCATGGTGGTGGGCTAATATTTTGAACACATATCTTTTAGTTTTATTTTGAATTTATAGGATGTGAAAGGCTTACAGACACTGAACCAGAGCCTTGAGAGTTGTGGGAAGGTTAAACTTGTATATAGCTATATACTTTTATAGCTATACTTTTATAGTTTTATAGTTATCATATAACTGTCCCGGTCTCAATGCCTGAAGGACTTAAGCTGTGATCCTAGAGCCATGCACACTCGCAATATATATATATTGTGACAAAGCGCAAGGCCTTGTCATTGAGGGCCGATATGTGCCACCATACCTTAGGGCTGCGGTGGAGTGAAGCCCAGTAAGTAGGTCTGCAACCATAGGTTGCAGACATTTGTCCATTTTTTTGCATCACTGCTTTAAGCAGTGATTCTGGGTCTGGCTTTTACTGGAGCAGTCTTAGAGCTGGGTGGGGGACTGCTCCCACATATCCACTCCAGGATTTCCTTGCCCTGTAAAGGCAGAGGGTCAGGTGTCCTGGGTCTGGTACACCACTCCAAACCAGGAGTGTGAGAGGAAGAATCCACTTTGTACATGCTCTCTGAGGAAAGCTTGACTTCTCCTGTGTACATGCTGCTACGTTTGTCTATGGTGAGCTGAACCTGTTTATGTTTTCGTTACCGCCTGAAGCAAGGTCCTGTTTAAGTTCTATTTATACATCTGCTGAAGATGAGCTGTTTATGTTCTGGACTTTTCTGTTTAATAAAAACCTGTTAAAGAGAATGCAATTGTTGTCGTGGTCCCTGAGACGGAGCTGACCCCCCCACAAGTGGTAGAGGATGCGGGCAGTCACGCGCTGCTGGAAGAGTCACAGAGGGCAAAGAGAGACTGCATGTCCTGGGTTAAAGCTGTGGCAGCGGTGCAAACAGATCCTCCCAACATGGATGAGCTTATAAAGCAATTGGTGCAAGCTAATCTCCAGAAGCAGCAGATAAGCGCCCAGCAGCAGAGGGCACACACAGAGGCCATGCAGGCCCAAAGGGAGACCAATCAGCTCCTGGTCTGTCAACTGGCCGCGCTGACAGAAACCGCTCCAAAGAAGGAGGAACCGGCAGATGACAACGCCAGAGTCCGAAAGTCAATGAGAGAGGCGCTTCAAAAGATGACACCTGAAGATGACATAGAGGCCTTCTTAACCATGTTTGAGAGGTTGGCAGAGAGGGAAAGGCTTCCCACTGAGCAGTGGGCGGAAGTCCTGGGGCCATACCTGTCTGGGGAGCCGCAGAAGCCTACTTTGATCTTCCACCGCAAGACGCTAAAATCTATGGCAAGCTAAAGGCGGAAATCCTCACCCGTTTGGGGGTGAATCTCGCTGTCCGAACCCAGCGAGTGCAACACTGGGAGTATGCTCAAGACATGCCCCCCCCCAGGTCGCAGATGTTCGACTTGTTCCACCTGGTGCAGAAGTGGCTGCAGCCGGAATCCTGTACACCAACGCAGATGGTGGAGAGAGTCGTGATGGACCAGTTCATCCAAACCCTGCCCAGAGCTATACAAAGCTGGGTTGCTCAGTGAGATCCTCAGTGTGCTGATGACCTGGTGAGCCTGGTGGAGAGGTACCAAGCAATGGAAATCTCCTATGACCGACCAGTTCCTGGTAGGTCGGTTGCCGGGTGCTCCAAGAAGTGGCCCAAACCATTGCCAGAGCGACGAGTCCAAGTCCCAACAGAACCCCAGCCTGGTCCAGTGAGGAGTCTTCGCTCTGTGATATGCTGGAGGTGTCAAGGTCCGGGGCACATTGCAGCACACTGCCCCCTGTCCTCGGAGCCCATGGACTGCAATGCAAGCCGCCGCTGTTCGTGGTTTGCCTACCCTGCCTACAGTGCCTTACCTCACCCTGGCGAGGGACCCCAGGTCTGCCAGATAACGGTAAATGGGATAGCGGTGTGTAGGCTTCTGGACTCCGGGAGTTTGGTGACCCTGTTAAGGGCCACACTCCCTCATGTACTGGTTCCCAGCAAGAGGATTGGGGTACAATGTATCCATGGGGACACTAAAACTACCCGATGGCCAAGGTGACTGTGTCTACGGGGCAGAGTACCCTGTCTCATACTGTGGGGGTGGTAAGAAATCTGATGTACCCCATAATCCTAGGAAGAGACTTTCCAGTATTTTGGGATTTGTGGGGTAAGGCCATGAGCTCAGGCCACAAGGGGGTCCCGGATAATCCTAAAAAGGGTAATAAAGGGAAATGTGATGTATATAATAATGTGACACAGGAATTTCCATTGGTAGTATTAGCCGGGGATGAAGATGGGGAATCATCCCAGGAGGCCAATATCCCTGATCTGGATGTGTCCGGGGAAAATTTTGGGACCGCCCAGCTCAGGGATCTGACGTTAAAAACTGCTCTGGAAAACGTCACCATGATAAATGGGGTACCCCAGGAACCAGGGGCAGACCATAGGTTTCCGCACTTTGTGATGGGTAATAATTTACTGTACCGGGTAAATAAAGTAAGAGAGGAGGTGGTGGAACAACTGCTGGTACCAGGGCCCTACCAGCGGATGGTACTGGACCTAGCCCACTCTCACGTGTTGGGGGGACA